>WNWK01000140.1:170000-352500 GCA_009830355.1 Cherax destructor
ATTTCAGCTTCGCGCTGTGCAGGTGCGCAAATGCGCCTGCTTCCAAAGGCACGCTTATACGTGCTTGCCAGCAAATGCACGTTTATACGTGCTTGCCTGCAAATGCACGTTTATACGTGCTTGCTTGCAAATGCACGTTTATACGTGCTTGCCTGCAAATGCACGTTTATACGTGCTTGCCAGCAAATGCACGTTTATACGTGCTTGCCAGCAAATGCACGTTTATACGTGCTTGCCAGCAAATGCACGTTTATACGTGCTTGCCAGCAAATGCACGTTTATACGTGCTTGCCAGCAAATGCACGTTTATACGTGCTTGCCAGCAAATGCACGTTTATACGTGCTTGCCTGCAAAGTTTCCCTTATATATGCCAGCTTGCAAAGGTACGCTTATATGCGCGTTCTTGAAAAGGCTTCCGCATAATAAAATACAATTTTGTTTAAATAACGAAAATTAGTAATTTAGAAAGTGCTGCTTTTTACAGAAGAGAGAGTTTCCTTACCTTGACACCACAGGTACACCACTGAGTTAGATAGGGCGTGACACCGTGTGGAGCACTACACGTGTTCTTTCCACCCTAGGCTCTAAAAACACGTGGTCGACTGTCATCGCTACGACCGCAGATAAGAGCACACAGGTTTAAAGCCTATCTACTACACGAGGGCCATTAACACATGTTCACCACCATTCAAGAATACTTTAATACATAAAAAAAGGGGTTAAAGTATACTTCTGAGTGGATATACACCGAGATATACACCTCTCGGTGTATATATCTGGCGTGAAGTCGAGAGAACACCAGAGCAGTTCTGAATGATGTTTCTTCACTAATCCCAAGACATATGAACATCGTGTTTACCTAGTTCTTAAGGGCTGATACTTGCATATTGTCGTATCGTACTTCACGCGCTTTTCATCGCGTCGTACTGCACTTACGAACGTTATAGTACCGCAGTTGTGAACGTTGTTGTACCACAAGGGTGAAAGTTATGTGTAACACTTTTCAAAAAGATTGTTCCACACATTTGTGTATTATTAGTACCACACTTTACAAAGTCATTCAGTCAATTGAACGTTGTTGTACATTTTCAACGTCATTGTACCACGCTTTACGACGTCATCATGCCGTTCTTACGAAAGCTACTGTACAACTTTTGAACATGATTTCATGTACTCTCACGCCAGCTCTATACAAGTACACCGTCGGTACACTCACGCCCTACACCACACCCTGACACAGGCGGACACGTACTGAGATCAGGGGGCAGACAGTATTGACACCACAACAAGCAGTTAATCACCGCCTCGACGTAACGACAATCCTACAGATTATTATTAATATTATTATTATTATTATTAATTATTATTATTATTATGTATCCTCGAAGAGGGACCTTTAAGTAGTGGCCTGAGTATTTTCTACTTTCCTCTAACTTTTCGCTTATAATGCGAGGACGCCTCATCCGATCGGCTCCAAACTTTCAACTCCCGTGTACAGTAACTAGGACGAGATTTCCGGAGCAACTGGCATGTGCAGGAGCCACAGGACCAAAAATGTCGCACCCGTCCACAGCATCCCGGACTGGCTGGGATAACTTGCAAAATCCTCAGTGGTGGAGCTTCGAAGTGTTCATGAGAGGTGATTCCTAATTCATGGTGAGTGACATTGAAGTGTGTAGGTGTATCAATGAGTGTGTGAAACAGAAGTGTGTAGGTGTATCAATGAGTGTGTGAAACAGAAGTGTGTAGGTGTATCAATGAGTGTGTGAAACAGAAGTGTGTAGGTGTATCAATGAGTGTGTGAAACAGAAGTGTGTAGGTGTATCAACGAGTGTGTGAAACAGAAGTGTACTCACCTAATTGTACTCACCTAATTGTGGTTGCAGGGGTCGAGACTCAGCTCCTGGCCCCGCCTCTGCACTGTCCGCTACTGGGTCTCTGCTCTCCCTGCTCCGTGAGCTTTATCATACCTTGTCTTAAAACTATGTATGGTTCCCGCCTCCACTATATCGTTCGCTAAACTATTCCACTTCCTAACTACTCTATGGCTGAAGAATTGCTTCCTAACATCCCTCTGACTCATCTGAGTCTTCAGCTTCCAGTTGTGTCCCCTTGTTTCTGTGTTTCCTCTCTGGAACATCCTGTCACTATCTACCTTGTCGATTCCCCGCAGTATTTTGTATGTCGTTATCATGTCTTCTCTAACCCTTCTGTCCTCCAGTGTTGTTAGTCCTATTTCCCTCAACCTTTCTTCATAAGGCAGTCCCCTGAGTTGTGGAACTAACCTTGTCGCAAACCTTTGCACTTTCTCTAATTTCTTGACGTGCTTGATCAGGTGTGGGTTCCAGACTGGTGCTGCATACTCTAGTATGGGCCTGACGTATACGGTATACAGTGTCTTGAACGATTCTTTGTTAAGGTAACGGAACGCTAATCTTAGGTTTGCCAGTCGCCCATATGCTGCCGCGGTTATCTGGTTGATGTGTGCTTCCGGAGACGTGCTTGGTGTTATACTCACCCCAAGGTCTTTCTCCTTTGATGAGGTTTGTAGCCTTTGTCCACCTAGCCTGTACTCTGTCAGCGGTCTTATTTGCCCTTCTCCGATCTTCATGACTTTGCATTTGGTAAGGTTAAATTCGAGAAGCCAGTTGCTAGACCAGATGTCAAGCTTGTCCAGGTCACTTTGAAGTCCTGCTTGGTCTTCTTCCGATGTGATTCTCCTCATTAATTTCACATCATCTGCGAAAAGAGACACTTCTGAGTCTATCCCGTCCGTCATGTCATTCACATATAGCAAGAATAGCACTGGTCCTAGGACTGACCCCTGCGGTACACCGCTCGTCACTGGCGCCCACTGTGATACCTCATCACGCACCATGACCCGTTGTTGCCTTCCTGTGAGGTATTCCCTGATCCATTCCAGTGCCCTTCCTGTTATACACGCTTGGTCTTCCATCTTCTTTACTAATCTCATGTGAGGAACTGTGTCAAAGGCCTTCCTGCAGTCCAAGAAAATGCAGTCAACCCACCCTTCTCTCTCTTGCCTTGCTGTGTGTAGGTGTATCGATGAGTGTGTGAAACAGAAGTGTGTAGGTGTATCAATGAGTGTGTGAAACAGAAGTGTGTAGGTGTATCAATGAGTGTGTGAAACAGAAGTGTGTAGGTGTATCAATGAGTGTGTGAAACAGAAGTGTGTAGGTGTATCAATGAGTGTGTGAAACAGAAGTGTGTACACTGGGAGTTTGATCCATATCTGGAGGATTAGATGAAATACAGGAAAATTGTGCATTGTGTTTATTGAAGTTATGCAGTTGATAGTTACACAGCTGATGGTTGAACATCTGAGAGTTACACAGCTGATGGTTACACAGCTGAGAGTTACACAGCCGATAATTACACAGCTGCTGATTACACAGCTGAGAGTTACACAGCTATGTTACACAGCTGCTGGTTACATAGCTATCAAACGGAAATATACTCACATAATTGTCAAGATGCTTCACTCACATCACAACGTTTTGAACAGAGAGAGAGAGAGAGAGAGAGAGAGAGAGAGAGAGAGAGAGAGAGAGAGAGAGAGAGAGAGAGAGAGAGAGAGAGAGAGAAGAGGTCACGGGACAATCATTGTGTATCCTGCTGACCTCACACAACTGTCTCCATATATTACATAAGAGGCCTTTTAAGAGGAATAAAAGTCAAATACCGTGACTGGAACAATTTACAAACCACAATTCTGTGGCCGGAACAATTCACTACTAACCTACAATACCGTGGCTGGAACAACTCACTACTAACCTACAATGCCGTGGCTGGAACAACTCACTACTAACCCACAATACCGTGGCTGGAACAACTCACTAACCCACAATATCATGGGTGGAACAACTCACTAACCCACAATATCATGGGTGGAACAACTCACTACTAACCTACAATACCGTGGCTGGAACAACTCACTACTAATCCCCAATACCGTGGCAGGAACAACTCACTACTAACCCACAATACCGTGGCTGGAACAACTCACTACTAACCCACAACACCGTGGCTGGAACAACTCACTAACCCACAATACCGTGGCTGGAACAACTCACTACTAACCAACAATACCATGGCTGGAACAACTCACTACTAATCCACAATATCATGGCTGGAACAACTCACTACTAACCCACAATATCATGGCTGGAACAACTCACTACTAATCCACAATATCATGGCTGGAACAACTCACTACTAACCCACAATATCATGGCTGGAACAACTCACTACTGACCCACAATACCGTGGCTGGAACAACTCACTACTGACCCACAATACCGTGGCTGGAACAGCTCACTACTAACCCACAATATCATGGCTGGAACAACTCACTACTAACCCACAATATCATGGCTGGAACAACTCACTACTAACCCACAATACCGTGGCTGGAACAACTCACTAACCCACAATATCATGGCTGGAACAACTCACTACTAACCTACAATACCGTGGCTGGAACAACTCACTACTAATCCCCAATACCGTGGCTGGAACAACTCACTACTAACCCACAATACCGTGGCTGGAACAACTCACTACTAACCCACAACACCGTGGCTGGAACAACTCACTAACCCACAATACCGTGGCTGGAACAACTCACTACTAACCAACAATACCATGGCTGGAACAACTCACTACTAATCCACAATATCATGGCTGGAACAACTCACTACTAACCCACAATATCATGGCTGGAACAACTCACTACTAATCCACAATATCACGGCTGGAACAACTCACTACTAACCCACAATATCATGGCTGGAACAACTCACTACTGACCCACAATACCGTGGCTGGAACAACTCACTACTGACCCACAATACCGTGGCTGGAACAGCTCACTACTAACCCACAATATCATGGCTGGAACAACTCACTACTAACCCACAATATCATGGCTGGAACAACTCACTACTAACCCACAATACCGTGGCTGGAACAACTCACTAACCCACAATATCATGGCTGGAACAACTCACTACTAACCCACAATACCGTGGCTGGAACAACTCACTAACCCACAATATCATGGATGGAACAACTCACTACTAACCCACAATACCGTGGCTGGAACAACTCACTAACCCACAATATCATGGCTGGAACAACTCACTACTAACCCACAATACCGTGGCTGGAACAACTCACTAACCCACAATATCATGGCTGGAACAACTCACTAACCCACAATATCATGGCTGGAACAACTCACTACTAACCCACAATACCGTGGCTGGAACAACTCACTACTAACCTACAATACCGTGGCTGGAACAACTCACTACTAACCCACAATACCGTGGCTGGAACAACTCACTACTAACCCACAATACCGTGGCTGGAACAACTCACTACAAACCCACAATACCGTGGCTGGAACAACTCACTACTAACCCACAATATCATGGCTGGAAAAATAGAGGTGGAACTTTAGAAGAGACTTCGATCCCTCCTGGACCATGATCAAGTTTTATACCTCACTATGGTGTGGTAAAGTGGTCGTCGACCATCATGGTTCGCACAGTCTGGAATGTTGTAGTTCCAGAAGCTGGTATCTTGGATACAATAATGTCAACAATATCACCAAGAGAAGTCTTGCTACAGCCCTGTGTCCAGCCCTGAGGGAGCCTCGATCTATACCTTGCACCCTGGGTGTGCCTACAGCCCTGACGGGATCACATACGATTTTGTTCGGATTTTTGACCCCGGAGGGTTAGCTACCCAGGATAACCCAAGAAAGGTAGTGCGTCATCGAGTGAGGGACTGTCTGTCTTATTTCAATTGGGGTCCTCAGTCTTGTTCCCAAGGATGCGACCCACATGAGGCAGACTAATACCCAGGTACCTACTTGCTTGCTAGGTGAAAGGGGACAGGTGTAGGGAAACACGCCAAATGTGTCCACCCTTACCGGGAATCTAACCACGGGCACACAGTGTGTGAAGTGAGAGGGTTGACTACCAGGCCACTGGAAGACTGCTGGTGTGAGACTAGGCTAGTGCATCTACCCTGGCCGACCCCCTACATCTCTTTTAATGTTGGTCAGCAGGGCGGTGTTGCTGACCACAGGGAAGGTCACAGGCGCTCAGCAAGTACAAGGACCTAGCCAACTAGTACCTCTTCCTCCCTGTAGGCTCAACAACTCTTGGCTCCTGGGATACACATACTATGGGTTTCCTTGAAGAGCTGCGCTTGTTGAAATAAGGTTAGGTAAGTTTTCTTAAGTTTTTTACGTACAAAATTATTTATTTTTACATTAACATAAATGAAAAAAAAAAAACATTTTTAAACGCATAAGAGAAATTTTTAGAACGGACATAATTTTAAATGCGTTCTTGTTAATTGCCCAGTTTTACATATTCGTCACGACATTATATATACATATATATACACTGGCAGCAGTAAGGTGTAATACATAAAAAAAACCACACCTATATACCCACACCCCCACGCATCTTCAATCACACCCACGCCCACACACCCACGGTCCATGTTGAGTGTCAGGTTTGTATTGATGATCCTGGTATTGACAGTGTCTTGGTCTTGCTTCAGGTACAAAAGCTGTCAAGGTGCAGAACCTGTCAAGGTGCAGGAGCTGTCAAGGTGCAGAACCTGTCAAGGTGCAGGAGCTGTCAAGGTGCAGGAGCTGTCAAGGTGCATGAGCTGTCAAGGTGCAGAACCTGTCAAGGTGCAGGAGCTGTCAAGGTGCAGAACCTGTCAAGGTGCAGGAGCTGTCAAGGTGCAGGAGCTGTCAAGGTGCAGGAGCTGTCAAGCTGCAGAACCTGTCAAGCTGCAGAACCTGTCAAGCTGCAGGACCTGTCAAGGTGCAGGAGCTGTCAAGGTGCAGGAGCTGTCAAGGTGCAGGAGCTGTCAAGGTGCAGGAGCTGTCAAGGTGCAGGAGCTGTCAAGGTGCAGGAGCTGTCAAGGTGCAGGAGCTGTCAAGGTGCAGGAGCTGTCAAGGTGCAGGAGCTGTCAAGGTGCAGGAGCCGTCAAGGTGCAGGAGCCGTCAAGGTGCAGGAGCCGTCAAGGTGCAGGAGCCGTCAAGGTGCAGGAGCCGTCAAGGTGCAGGAGCTGTCAAGGTGCAGGAGCTGTCAAGGTGCAGGAGCTGTCAAGGTGCAGGAGCTGTCAAGGTGCAGGAGCTGTCAAGGTGCAGGAGCCGTCAAGGTGCAGGAGCCGTCAAGGTGCAGGAGCCGTCAAGGTGCAGGAGCTGTCAAGGTGCAGGAGCTGTCAAGGTGCAGGAGCTGTCAAGGTGCAGGAGCTGTCAAGGTGCAGGAGCTGTCAAGGTGCAGGAGCTGTCAAGGTGCAGGAGCTGTCAAGGTGCAGGAGCCGTCAAGGTGCAGGAGCCGTCAAGGTGCAGGAGCCGTCAAGGTGCAGGAGCCGTCAAGGTGCAGGAGCTGTCAAGGTGCAGGAGCTGTCAAGATGCAGGAGCTGTCAAGGTGCAGGAGCTGTCAAGGTGCAGGAGCTGTCAAGGTGCAGGAGCTGTCAAGGTGCAGGAGGTGTCAAGGTGCAGGAGCTGTCAAGGTGCAGGAGCTGTCAAGGTGCAGGAGCTGTCAAGGTGCAGGAGCTGTCAAGGTGCAGGAGGTGTCAAGGTGCAGGAGGTGTCAAGGTGCAGGAGGTGTCAAGGTGCAGGTGTCAAGGTGCAGGAGGTGTCAAGGTGCAGGAGGTGTCAAGGTGCAGGAGCTGTCAAGGTGCAGGAGGTGTCAAGGTGCAGGAGGTGTCAAGGTGCAGGAGCTGTCAAGGTGCAGGAGGTGTCAAGGTGCAGGAGGTGTCAAGGTGCAGGAGGTGTCAAGGTGCAGGAGGTGTCAAGGTGCAGGAGGTGTCAAGGTGCAGGAGGTGTCAAGGTGCAGGAGCTGTCAAGATGCAGGAGTTGTCAAGGTGCAGGAGTTGTCAAGGTGCAGGAGCTGTCAAGGTGCAGGAGCTGTCAAGGTGCAGGAGCTGTCAAGGTGCAGGAGCTGTCAAGGTGCAGGAGGTGTCAAGGTGCAGGAGGTGTCAAGGTGCAGGAGGTGTCAAGGTGCAGGAGGTGTCAAGGTGCAGGAGGTGTCAAGGTGCAGGAGGTGTCAAGGTGCAGGAGGTGTCAAGGTGCAGGAGGTGTCAAGGTGCAGGAGGTGTCAAGGTGCAGGAGGTGTCAAGGTGCAGGAGGTGTCAAGGTGCAGGAGCTGTCAAGGTGCAGGTGGTGTCAAGGTGCAGGAGGTGTCAAGGTGCAGGAGGTGTCAAGGTGCAGGAGGTGTCAAGGTGCAGGAGGTGTCAAGGTGCAGGAGGTGTCAAGGTGCAGGAGGTGTCAAGGTGCAGGAGGTGTCAAGGTGCAGGAGGTGTCAAGGTGCAGGAGGTGTCAAGGTGCAGGAGGTGTCAAGGTGCAGGAGGTGTCAAGGTGCAGGAGGTGTCAAGGTGCAGGAGCTGTCAAGGTGCAGGAGGTGTCAAGGTGCAGGAGGTGTCAAGGTGCAAGAGGTGTCAAGGTGCAGGAGGTGTCAAGGTGCAAGAGGTGTCAAGGTGCAGGAGGTGTCAAAGTGCAGGAGCTGTCAAGGTGCAGGAGGTGTCAAGGTGCAGGAGGTGTCAAGGTGCAAGAGGTGTCAAGGTGCAGGAGGTGTCAAGGTGCAGGAGGTGTCAAGGTGCAGGAGGTGTCATCACAGAGATGGATCATCTCTCTTGCAAAGCATGACTTACAGGCGTGTACCAGGTGTGGTTATGGGCGTGGTAGGCCTAGTAGGGTGTGGAAGACCTAGCAGGGCGTGGCAGGGTGTGGCAGACCTAGCAGGGCGTGGCAGGGTTTGGTAGACCTAGCACGACGTGGTAGGCCTAGTAGGGCGTGGCAGGGTGTGGTAGGCCTAGCAGGGCGTGGTAGGGTGTGGAACTATCCTGGGTACAATCCTGGGTACTATTCTGGGTACTATCCCGTGTACTATCCTGGGCACAATCATGGGTACTATCCTGAGCACAATCATGGGTACTATCCTGGGTACTATCATGGGCACAATCATGGGCACAATCATGGGTACTATCCTGGGCACTATCCTGGGCACTATCCTGGGTACTATCCTGGGCACTATCCTGGGTACTATCCTGGGCACTATCCTGGGTACTATCCTGGGCACTATCCTGGGTACTATCCTGGGCACTATCCTGGGTACTATCCTGGGCACTATCCTGGGTACTATACTTGGCACTATCCTGGGTACTATCCTGGGCACTATCCTGGGTACTATCCTGGGCACTATCCTGGGTACTATCCTGGGGGCACTATCCTGGGTACTATCCTGGGCACTATCCTGGGTACTATCCTGGGTACTATCCTGGGCACTATCCTGGGTACTATCCTGGGTACTATCCTGGGTACTATCCTGGGTACTATCCTGGGTACTATTCTGGGCACTATCCTGGGTACTATCCTGGGTACTATCCTGGGTACTATCCTGGGCACTATCCTGGGTACTATCCTGGGCACTATCCTGGGTACTATCCTGGGCACTATCCTGGGTACTATCCTGGGGCACTATCCTGGGTACTATCCTGGGCACTATCCTGGGTACTATCCTGGGTACTATCCTGGGCACTATCCTGGGTACTATCCTGGGTACTATCCTGGGTACTATTCTGGGCACTATCCTGGGTACTATCCTGGGTACTATCCTGGGTACTATTCTGGGCACTATCCTGGGTACTATCCTGGGTACTATCCTGGGTACTATCCTGGGCACTATCCTGGGCACTATTCTGGGTACTATCCTGGGTATTATTCTGGGCACTATCCTGGGTACTATCCTGGGCACTATCCTGGGTACTATCCTGGGCACTATCCTGGGTACTATCCTGGGTACTATCCTGGGTACTATCCTGGGTACTATTCTGGGCACTATCCTGGGTACTATCCTGGGTACTATCCTGGGTACTATTCTGGGCACTATCCTGGGTACTATCCTGGGTACTATCCTGGGTACTATCCTGGGTACTATCCTGGGTACTATCCTGGGTACTATCCTGGGTACTATTCTGGGTACTATTCTGGGCACTATCCTGGGTACTATCCTGGGCACTAAGATACACTAGCCATTAAATATGAAATTCGTCAGAAGAGGTAAACCTGAAAATTATTTATCATAACCTATTGGGAATAAAAATGTCAGGCTATCTTACACACACACACACACACAAACACACACGAAGGGATGTTAGGAAGCAATTCTTCAGCCATAGAGTAGTTAGGAAGTGGAATAGTCTAGCGAACGATATAGTGGAGGCGGGAACCATACATAGTTTTAAGACAAGGTATGATAAAGCTCATGGAGCAGGGAGAGCAGAGACCCAGTAGCGGACACCGAAGAGGCGGGGCCAGGAGCTGAGTATCGACCCCTGCAACCACAATTAGGTGAGTACACACACACATTGTGTCCTCAGTGAATGTTTTCCGCTACAGTTTTGAGTGTCTGAAGGTTGTCCGAGCCATGCCAGGATGTGCAACAGCAGCAGCAGCAGCAGCAGCAGCAGTGGCAGTAGCAGCAGTGGCAGTAGCAGTAGCAGTAGCAGCAGTGGCAGTAGCAGCAGTGGCAGTAGCAGTGGCAGTAGCAGTGGCAGTGGCAGTAGCAGCAGCAGTGGCAGTAGCAGTAGCAACAGCAGGATTGGCAGTAGCAGCAGCAGCAGCAGTGGCAGTAGCAGCAGCAGTGGCAGTAGAAGCAGCAGTGGCAGTAGCAGCAGTGGTAGTAGCAGCAGCAGTAGCAGTGACAGTGGCAGTAGCAGCAGCAGTAGCAGTGGCAGTAGCAGCAGTGGCAGCAGCAGCAGTGGCAGTAGCAGCAGTGGCAGTAGCAGCAGTAGCAGTGGCAGTAGCAGCAGCAGTGGCAGCAGTAGCAGCAGTGGCAGTAGCAGTAGCAGCAGTAACAGTAACAGCAGCAGCAGCAGTAGCAGCAGCAACAGTGGCAGTAGCAGCAGCAGTGGCAGTAGCAGCAGTGGCAGTAGCAGTAGCAGCAGTGGCAGTAGCAGCAGCAGCGCAGTGGCATGTAGCACAGCAGCAGCAGTGCAGTAGCAGCAGTGGCAGTAGCAGCAGCAGCAGCAGCATGTGCGTACAGCAGCAGCAGTGGCATAGCAGCAGCAGTAGCAGTGGCGATAGCAGCAGTGGCAGTAGCAGTGCAGCAGTGGCAGAGCAGCAGCAGCAGCAGCAGTGGCAGTAGCAGCAGCAGTGGCAGTAGCAGCAGCAGCAGTTGCAGTAGCAGTGGCAGTAGCAGCAGTGGCAGTAGCAGTGACAGTAGCAGCAGCAGTGGCAGTAGCAGTGACAGTAGCAGCAGCAGCAGCAGCAGTGGCAGTAGCAGCAGCAGTGACAGTAGCAGCAGCAGCAGTGGCAGTAGCAGCAGTGGCAGTAGCAGCAGCAGCAGCAGCAGCAGTGGCAGTAGCAGCAGCAGCATTGGCAGTAGCAACAGCAGCATTGGCAGTAGCAGCAGCAGCAGCAGTGGCAGTAGCAGCAGTGGCAGTAGCAGCAGCAGTAGTGGCAGTAGCAGCAGTGGTAGTAGCAGCAGCAGCTGCAGTGGCAGTAGCAGCAGTGGTAGTAGCAGCAGTGGTAGTAGCAGCAGCAGCAGTGGCAGTAGCAGCAGTGGCAGTAGCAGCAGCAGCAGCGGCAGCAGTGGCAGTAGCAGCAGTGGTAGTAGCAACAGCAGCATTGGCAGTAGCAGCAGCAGTGGCAGTAGCAGCAGCAGTGGCAGTAGCAGCAGCAGCAGCAGTGGCAGTAGCAGCAGCAGTGGCAGTAGCAGCAGTGGTAGTAGCAGTAGCAGCAGCAGTGACAGTAGCAGCAGTAGCAGCAGCAGTGGCAGTAGCAGCAGCAGCAGCAGTGGCAGTAGCAGCAGCAGCAGCAGTGGCAGTAGCAGCAGCAGTAGCAGCAGCAGCAGCAGTGGCAGTAGCAGTAGCAGTAGTAGCAGTAGCAGCAGCAGCAGCAGCAGCAGCAGTTGCAGTAGCAGCAGTAGCAGCAGCAGCTGTAGCACACCTGCTCGCTCCCAGCACCTGCCTCGCAAACATTTGGTAAATCTACAATATACATCATCCCCACACGCTAGCTCAGTGGTGCTCAGCAGGTGGGTGGGGAGAACAGCGGAAGACAGGTAGAGCGTAGGGTGTACAAGGAGGGCGTGAGGTGGGCAAGGGAGGGCGTGGGGTGGGCAAGGGAGGGCGTGGGGTGGGCAGGGGTGTCGGGTAGGCAGGGAAGGCGTGGGGTGGGCAGGGAAAAGCGTGGGGTTGGCAGGGGAAGGCGTGGGGAGGGCAGGGAAAAGCGTGGGGTGGGCAGGGAAGGCGAGGTGTTGGCAGGGGAAGGCGTGGGGTGGGCAGGGAAAGGCGTGGGGTGGGCAGGGAAAGGCGTGGGGTGGGCAGGGAAGGCGTGGGGTGGGCAGGGGAAGGCGTGGGGTGGGCAGGGAAAGGCGTGGGGTGGGCAGGAAAGGCTTGGGGTGGGCAGGGGAAGGCTTGGGGTGGGCAGGGGAAGGCGTGGGGTGGGCAGGAGAAGGCGTGGGGTGGTCAGGGGAAGGCGTGGGGTGAGCAGGGAAAGGCGTGGGGTGGGCAGGGAAAGGCGTGGGGTGGGCAGGGGAAGGCTTGGGGTGGGCAGGGGAAGGCGTGGGGTGGGCAGGAGAAGGCGTGGGGTGGTCAGGGAAGGCGTGGGGTGGGCAGGGAAAGGCGTGGGGTGGGCAGGGAAAGGCGTGGGGTGGGCAGGGAAAGGCGTGGGGTGGGCAGGGAAGGCGTGGGGTGGGCAGGGAAAGGCGTGGGGTGGGCAGGGAAAGGCGTGGGGTGGGCAGGGGAAGGCGTGGGGTGGGCAGGGAAGGCGTGGGGTGGGCAGGGAAAGGCGTGGGGTGGGCAGGGAAAGGCGTGGGGTGAACAGGGGAAGGCGTGGGGTGGGCAGGGGGAAAGGGGTGGGGTGGGCAGGAGAAGGCGTGGGGTGGGCAGGGAAAGGCGTGGTGTGGGCAGGGAAGGCGTGGGGTGGGCAGGGGAAGGCGTGGGGTGGGCAGGAGAGGCGTGGGGTGGGCAGGAAAGGCGTGGGGTGGGCAGGGAAAGGCGTGGGGTGGGCAGGGAAGGCGTGGGTGGGCAGGAAAGGCGTGGGGTGGGCAGGGAAAGGCGTGGGGTGGGCAGGGAAGGCGTGGGGTGGGCAGGGAAAGGCGTGGGGTGGGCAGGGAAAGGCGTGGGGTGGGCAGGGAAGGCGTGGGGTGGGCAGGGAAAGGCGTGGGGTGGGCAGGGGAAGGCTTGGGGTGGGCAGGGGGAAAGGGGTGGGGTGGGCAGGAGAAGGCGTGGGGTGGGCAGGGAAAGGCGTGGGGTGGGCAGGGGAAGGCTTGGGATGGGCAGGGAAGGCGTGGGGTGGGCAGAAGGCGTGGGGTGGGCAGGGAAAGGCGTGGGGTGGGCAGGGGAAGGCGTGGGGTGGGCAGGGAAAGGCGTGGGGTGGGCAGGGAAAGGCGTGGGGTGGGCAGGGGAAGGCGTGGGGTGGGCAGGGAAAGGCGTGGGGTGAACAGGGAGGACATAAAAAAAATTACACAAGGTAAGAGAGAGATACAGGAAGACGTGAGAGAAGAGAGATGGGTGTGGGAAAACGTGGGAAAGGGAAGTCGGAAGGTCAGAGGAGTGTGGGAAGTTGAGAGAAGAATAGAGGTGGAAAGGTCAGGAAGGAGTGGAAGAGTGGCGTGTGAGAGTAAGTACTGTGTGGGATGGTCAGGATGTTGGATGGTCAGGGTGTGGGATGGTCAATGTGTTGGAGAGTCAGGATGTGGGATGGACAGGGTGAGGGATGGCCAGGGTGTGAGATGGTCAGGGTGTGGGATGGTCAATGTGTTGGATAGTCAGGATGTGGGATGGACAGGGTGAGGGATGGCCAGGGTGTGAGATGGTCAGGGTGTGGGATGGTCAAGGTGAGGGATGGTCAGGATGTGGGATGGTCAGGGTGTGGGATGGTCAGGGTGTTTGATGGTCAATGTGTTGGATGGTCAGGATGTGGGATGGTCAGGGTGTGGGATGGTCAGGGTGTAGGATGGTCAGGGTGTGGGATGGTCAGGGTGTGGGATGGTCAGGGTGTGGATGGTCAGGGTGTGGGATGGTCAGGGTGTGGGATGGTCAGGGTGTGGGATGGTCAGGATGTGGGATGGTCAGGGTGTGGGATGGCCAGTGTGTGGGATGGTCAGGGTGTGGGATGGTCAGGGAGGGTGTGGGATGGTCAGGGTGTGGGATGGCCAGGGTGTTGGATGGTCAGGGTGTGGGATGGTCAAGGTGAGGGATGGTCAGGATGTGGGATGGTCAGGGTGAGGGATGGTCAGGGTGTGGGATGGCAAGGGAGGGTGTGGAATGGCCAGGGAGGGTGTGGGATGGTCAGGGTGTGGGATGGCAAGGGAGGGTGTGGGATGGCAAGGGAGGGTGTGGGATGGTAAGGGTGTGGGATGGTCAGGGAGGGTGTGGGATGGTCAGGGAGGGTGTGGGATGGTCAGGGTGTGGTATGGCCAGGGTGTGGCATGGTCAGGGTGTGGGATGATCAGGGTGTGGGATGGTCAGGGAGGGTGTGGGATGGTCATGGTGTGGGATGGCTAGGGTGTGGGATGGCCTGAGTGTGGGATGGTCAGGTTGGGTATGGGATGGCCAGGGTGTGGGATGGACAGGGTGAGAGATGGCCAGGGTGTGAGATGGTCAGGGTGTGGGATGGTCAGGGTGTGGGATGGTCAGGGTGTGGGATGGACAGGGTGAGGGATGGCCAGGGTGTGAGATGGTCAGGGTGTGGGATGGTCAAGGTGAAGGATGGTCAGGATGTGGGATGGTCAGGGTGAGGGATGGTCAGGGTGTGGGATGGCAAGGGAGGGTGTGGAATGGCCAGGGAGGGTGTGGGATGGTCAGGGTGTGGGATGGCAAGGGAGGGTGTGGGATGGCAAGGTAGGGTGTGGGATGGTCAGGGTGTGGGATGGCCAGGGAGAGTGTGGGATGGTCAGGGTGTGGGATGGCCAGGGTGTGGGATGGCAAGGGAGGGTGTGAGATGGTCAGGGTGTGGGATGGCAAGGGAGGGTGTGGGATGGTCAGGGTGTGGGATGGCCAGGGAGGGTGTGGGATGGTCAAATCCAGTGTGGAACTTTCAGGGATAGTGTGGGAGTGGCAGGTACAGTGTGGGAGTGGCAGTGCCACCCTCAGTGTTTATATAAAGGCGGGACAGATGTTTATATAACGTGGGGGTGTATGTATACATGCATAGTGTGTGTGTGTGTGTGTGTGTTAGTTACCATTTTGTCCTAGGCACATGTCGATTAGACACTAGGCCTGTGTGTGTGTGTGTGTGTGTGTGTGTGTGTGTGTGTGTGTGTGTGTGTGTGTGTGGGGCCGAATAGGTAAAACTTGCGATTTTGGCTTAAATAACCGAATAAGGCAAGCAAAAATTTGTGTATGCAATAATTTCGCAAAAATCATTCTGAACCTAACGAAAAAAATATATTTCTTAGTGTTTATTATTAAATTATTGTAAACTTGAAAAATATATTTAGTTGGATTAGGCTAAATTAAATTGTGCTTGTTATAATAAGGTTAGGTAAGTTTCCTAAGGTTCTTTTGGTACAAAATTATTAATTCTTAAATTAACATAAATAAAAATATATATCTTTAAATGTATAAGAGAAAATTTTAGAAAGGACTTAATTTTAAATGAGTTGTTGCTAAGTGACCAGTTCTACCTACTCGGCACGACATATATGTATATGTATGTATATATATATATATATATATATATATATATATATATATATATATATATATATATATATATATATATATATATATATATATAAATATATTTATATATAAATATATTTATATATATATATATATATAAATATATTTATATATATATATATATATATATATATATATATATATATATATATATGCAAGAAAACCACTATGAAAAATAGAAGAATTCCAAGTGCTTTCGTGACTACTATTTTTTCATAGGGGTTTTTCTTGCATATTTTGATATCACCTGTTTACTGTGATCTTTTTGCATATATATATATATATATATATATATATATATATATATATATATATATATATATATATATATAATGTGTGGGTGTGCGTATATATAGTCTATATATTACATGTGTGCGTGAGTGTATATTACGTGTGGGCGTGTGTATATATTACACGTGTACGTGTGTATAATTTACATGTGGGCGTGTGTATCCATGTGGGCGTGTGTATACATTACATGTGGGCGTGGTTGCAGGTGCGTGGAGGGGAGACTCACACGGACCAGACAGGTGTGCGAGGCAGCCACCCAGTAAACAGAGTCCCATAAAATCGGATGTAGGAAACCATATTGTGTATTCATGGTAGCCAGACATACATGGTAGTGACGCGTATGGTAGTGACACCAACCCTAGTATCACACGTATGACTGTATGGTTGTATGCTGTGAGGTCGGTGACATTCACACTAGACTTGTGTGAACTTGTTTGACCTTTCGCTGCTTCAGCGAGTAAAAATGTCACTAGTTCCTGACTGTGCTTAAGGGCCAGCTTTGAGAGCGACCTCCTCCAGGTTTCATTTCCCCCCACCCCTCTCCCACCCCTTCACCTGGAGGCTCTACTGCCTCCCCATAATGAATTTCCCTTACAGACAAGCCTGCAGGAGCCTCACTCTCAAACTTATCCCTTAAGAAACCAATACATTGCACCTTCAAGACGACCACTGGAGATTCACTCAACCAAAGTTACTATATTATTTAAAATGATCACCTTGCAACATTATATTACTACTAATTTTCTTACACTAGAAATCAGATGGGGGTAACAACAATCTATTTTTTTTTCAATGTGGTTGAAAGAAAGGTTTTTCGTGGACTTTGAGTATTAATCATTTCAAGATATGCAAACACAAGTTATTCACTAGTTATTACACTCTTATGCCAGCTCCGTGACTACCTGGATTTCCACAATAAAATTATCTTTATAAAATCAAACTTAATTCTGAGACCTTTGTCGCCATCTCATATGACTGTGAGATGAGGATTGTATTGTCTATATTAATTTCTGTCATGTGTCTACATATAACAATACACTCACTTGAAAATGTATAAACATGTTTACTTACGCAGATTTATTCGTAAATGGAAAAGGTATATTTAAATTTAACTACGCATTTAATTCAGATAGTGTGTCAGGATAGAATATGAAGACCACCAGTGTGTCAACACAGTGTATATATACCCTGAGTTACACGCTTCTCGGTATATGTACACATGCCTCTCGGTGTATATGTTATGCCGAATAGGTAAAACTTGCGATTTTGGCTTAAATATCAACGCTCTTCTTGCCGAATAAGGCAAGCGAAAATTTGTGTATGCAATAATTTTGCAAAAATCATTCTGAACCTAATGAAAAAAATGTATTTCATTGTGTTTGTTTATTAAATTATTGTAAACTTATCTAAAATATATTTAGTTGGATAAGGCTAAATTAAATTGCGCTTGTTATAATAAGGTTAGGTAAGTTTTCTAAGGTTCTTTTGGTACAAAATTATTAATTTTTACATTAACATAAATGAAAAAATATATATCTTTAAACGCATAAGAGAAAATTTTACAAGCGACTTAATTTTAAATGAGTTCTTCTCAGGAATTATAATTTTAAATCGAACTCTCTCTTCCTCCCCCCCCCACTCTCTCTAAACACAATTGCCAGGGAAAAACTCAACACTCTTAATATTTAATACATATATAAAAATCCCCTCACGGTGTATCTACACTAAGAGATACACACCTGGGTGAATATTCAGTGAGGATATACACACCTATATTAGGATTTTCCCGACACCAGCGGCTGTGCACTCAAAGCCTGAACGACTAACATTCTTATCACCATCATAACATAGAAAAAAGATACCGAGCTTTCACATTTATTGAAACCCCGCCACTTAAATCAATACTTTTAACAAGGTCGCAGAAAAAAAATCCAGGAAATTCACCTCCAGCGTTGTACCCAGGTGCTTAAAAAAAAACAGATGTATAACAATAGATCTTTTACCAACACTTATAATAAAGGTTAGTAACATTGTCTAGCCTAGACAGGACTCGCAACAATGACTTTAAGTTGAAAAATTCAGATTCAGGAAGAATATAGGAAAGCATTGGTTTGGTAATAGAGTTGTCGATGAGTGGAACAAACTCCCGAGTACAGTTATAGAGGCTGAAACGTTGTGTGATTTTAAAAATAGGTTAGATAAATACATGAGTGGGTGTGGGTGGGTGTGAGTTGGACCTGACCAGCTTGTGCTACTAGGTCAGATGCCGTGTTCCTCCCTAAAGTGAATGTGACCTGACCTGACTAGGTTAGGGCATTGGCTTAAGCCGTTAGGAGACTTAGACCTGCCTCGCATGGGCCAGTAGGCCTACTGCAGTGTTCCTTCTTTCTTATGTTATGTCTTTTTTCTTCTTCCGCCAGCACTTATCGGCTGGCACTATACTCGAGCATTTCCCGGTAAATCACCTTACAATTGCAATGTGTACGATTAAATTTTAAAAGATACTGTGAAGAACACAGTGACGGCCAACTCTGCGCATGATATTCGCATTTCAGTTAAAAATTATTTTAAGTCCTATCAACTTTCTACCTTTTTTTTCTGTTAAGTTTGAGTGAAAATTTCTAGGAGTGGAACTGACCGTGTTCACGCTATATTTATTTATATGTCGTGCGGAATAGGTAAAACTGGTCAATTAGCAAGAATTCTAAATTTTTCTCTTATACGTTTAAAGATATTTTTTTTTTCCAATTAATGTTAACGTTAAAATTAATAATTTTGTACCAAAAGAACCTTAGAAAACTTACCTGACCTTATTATAGCAAACGTAATTTAATTTAGCCTAATCCAATTAAATATATTTTAGATAATTTTACAATAATTTAATAATAAACAAACACAATGAAATATAATTTTTTCGTTAGGTTCAGAATGATTTTTGCGAAATTATTGCATACACAAATTTTCGCTTGACTTATTCGGCAAGAAAAGCCTTACTATTTAAGCCAAAATCGCAAGTCTTACTTATTCGGCACGACATAATATATATATATATATATATATATATATATATATATATATATATATATATATATATATATATATATATATATATATATATATATATATAATAATAATAATAATAATAATACTTTATTTAGACATTGTACAATTATATATGGTAGATATAGTTATACATAGTAATTACATAGTTATTAATGAGATGTACATGCCAAAAGCCCCTAATATGCTGTGCATATTAAACATACAGGAGAATCAAACAGCTCGAGACTATGAGGCTGACTGGTGTGCCCGGTGCTAAGAAACATGGCTGGTAACCAGGCTACCTGGCGTTTTGAGGAATCTATAGCTGAATGGTTTAAGGCGTCACGTAGGAAGCTAAACCACACTCGTGGATAGCCTCCAGGCTTCTTCAGTCGACATACAGAGGAGACACTAGTAATGAAGATTTAGGCTCGAGTTGATCAGTTCCTCAGCGTGTAACGTTAGTTTAAGGTAGTCAGTCCCTAAACGTTGCTGTGTGTATTCAGCTCCAAAGCTGCGATGAATATGATGGTGAGGCATGGGAGAGCAGCCTTTTAATACTGCCAGAAGTGAGATGTGGAATTGTAGATGGCGTCACAAGAGGGAAGACCACCAGTGGAAGCAAGAACATAGCAAATGATGAGCACTGCAGCAACCCTTCTGGCACCCGCTAGGCAGGTCCTCTAACACAAATCTCACTCGTAACCAGTAGTGAAGCAACGTAGCTGTAGATGTCCTAGAGATCATGATACTGTCGTGTTGCTCTGTTAGGCAGTGAGCCAGTGACTGGGGGAAGTTGTGCTACTGGAAGTGGCAAGTACAGTGTCTGTACTCTGAAGAATAATTGGGGGAAGTTGTGCTACCGGAAGTGACAAGTACAGTGTCTGTACTCTGAAGAATTACTGGGGGATGTTCTGGTTCTGGAAGCGAGAGGTACAGTGTCTGTACCCACGAATAAGAGGGGAGGTTGTGGTTCTGAAGGTGCGAATTACAGTGTCCGCACTCTGAAGTATGGGTGGAGACGTGGTTCATTAGGCTAGAACTACTGTTCCTGCTGTATGAAGGATGGGTAAGAATGCTGCATTTCAGTGAATCATCTAATTTGTATTGAAATTGCATTTCAGAGAAGACCGCAAGAGATCGAATGACGGTGAATAGATTTTCTTTCTCTGACTCGCCCTACCTTGGTGGGAAACGAAAGATGTGATATGAAAAAAATCAATAAAAGACACACAAAACAAAAGGACAACTTTTATTGCATAAAGTACAATAAAAGTGCCACATTGAGGTGTAAGAGAAACTTGGGATACCTGACGTGTGTTGCAGAGGCTCGGTGCAATCTTGGTGACAATATTGCAGAAAGTCAAAAGTCGCCAGTTTACGCCTCGCGACTTATAAATGTAATTTCTTAAACTGTCAGTCACCTCCTGCAACAACACACACACACACACACACACACACACACACACACACACACACACACACACACACACACACACACATTTTACAATGGAGGTAAAAAGTAAAACGTGAATCTTCTGGTGTTTGTTATTTCGTCTGGTGACCAAAACCCTCGTCAGTCAGCTCCATGTTCTCGAAACTATATCGTATTTTTCCTCTTCCGCATCTTACCTGCTAAAGAAGGTCTTAAGATGCTCCCAGAAGAACGAATATGAGATTTATCTAATTTGCTTAGAAAAAATAACTTAGCAACCTACGAAGGAGGAGGGAGAAGGAAGAGGAAGTAATAAACAAGAACATCCTCAATCAGAACAACGAAAATACTAACATCATGAATTTGAAAATTAAATACATACATACATATATATATATATATATATATATATATATATATATATATATATATATATATATATATATATATATATATATATATATATATATATATATATATATAATGTACAGTTAACCCCCACAAACATCATATATAATTAAGTGAACACAGACTCACTCATTTATACCGAGAACAGAGCAGTAAAATTTCCGCTGATTTTCGCCCAATTTTAATTTGCGTTAAAACATAGTAATGCAGAGAAACTGGTTTTGGAGGCGTTAATTACCAGCGCCGCTGACCGCTGCCAATGTTTCAATAACGTGTTTAATAATTTCTATTACTTTATTAATCTCCAGTGTTGCGGGGAGAAATAATTTACTGACCTGACGCTATTGTTTGTTGTTTGATGATATATGGCATTACTTTGACACGGCAGTCTGGGTATAATCTCAACTCTGGTTGTTGGGTCAGTGTGTGGAGATGGTGTGCCGCTGGTTGTGCCGCTGGTGTGCCGCTGGTTGTGGAAGCTATACACCAAGTTGAATATTGCTTTTCTTGCTGTTATTGAAACAAACGTCCGTCCTGCAGCTGTTGATGCTGCTGGTGCTGTTGACACTGTTGTTGTTGTTGATACTGCTGGTGTTGTTGATACTGCTGGTGTTGTTGATACTGCTGGTGTTGTCGATACTGCTGGTGTTGTCGATACTGCTGATGTTGTCGATACATAAGAACATAAGAAAGAAGGAACACTGCAGCACGCCTACTGGCCCATGCGAGGCATGTCCAAGACTCCAACCAGCTTAAGCCAATGCCCCGACCCAGCCAGGTCAGATTACATTCACTTAAGGAAGGAGCACTACATCTGACCTAGTAGGATAAGCTAGTCAGGACCAACTCACACCCACCCGCACCCCACCTGGAAATAACCCTCTCCAGGTAGTCAGGTCACTTCCACTTAAGGAATTAGTACCGCATCCGACCTAGTAGCACAAGCAAAGGTCCAACTCACACCCACCCACACCCACTCATGTATTTATCTAACCTATTTTTAAAACTACACAACGTCTTAGCTTCTATGACGGTACTCGGGAGTTTGTTCCACTCATCCACAACTCTATTACCAAACCAGTGCTTTCCTATATCCTTCCTGAATCTGAACTTTTCCAACTTGAAACCATTGCTGCGAGTCCTGTCTTGGCTGGATATTTTCAGCTTTTCAGCACGCTATTTACATTCCCTTTGTTTATTCCTGTTTTCCATTTATACACCTCAATCATATCCTCCCTAATTCTACGCCTTTCTAGAGAGTGCAGATTCAGGGCCCTCAGTCTATCCTCATAGGGAAGATTTCTGATACATGGGATCAACTTTGTCATCCTCCTCTGTACGTTTTCCAGAGCATTTATATCCATTCTGTAATACGGTGACCAGAACTGTGCAGCATAATCTAAATGAGGCCTAACCAAAGATATATAGAGTTGAAGAACAACCTGAGGACTTCTATTATTTATACTTCTAGATATGAAGCCAAGGATTCTGTTAGCTTTATTGCGAACACTTATGCACTGTTGTCTTGGTTTAAGATTACTACTAACCAGAACTCCTAAATCCTTCTCGCAATCACAAGTAATAAGATCTACATTATTCAGTTTATATGTGGCATGGTTATTGCCCTGCCCAACATTTAGAACTTTGTATTTGTTTACGTTAAACTGCATCTGCCACTTCTCCGACCACTGCATCAGTCTATTCAAATCATCCTGGAGTGCTCTAATGTCCTCATTAGAATGAATTGGACGGCCTATTTTGGTGTCATCAGCAAATTTGCTTATGTTGCTATTTATTCCCTCATCTATGTCATTTATGTAAATTGAAAACAACAGGGGGCCCAAAACTGACCCCTGTGGAACACCCCTTGAGACGCGCCCCCACTCTGATTTCTCTCCATTTATGCAAACTCTCTGCTGCCTATTTGTCAACCATGCCTCTACCCAGGAAAAAAATTCACCTCCTATTCCGTGTGCCTTAAGTTTCCTCAGTAGCCTCTGATGTGGAACTTTATCGAAAGCTGGTGTTGTCGATACTGCTGGTGTTGTCGATACTGCTGGTGTTGTCGATACTGCTGGTGTTGTCGGTGTTGCTGCTGTCGGAGGGGCAAGGATCGTGCTGTAAATTTTGACGGTGTTATTGATGATGTCAGTGCTGGTGCTGCAGGGTAGTTCACGCACGCACACGCACACACATACATACACACACTCTCAACACACCAAGGTCAGTAGTCTTACTGTCAACAGTAATACTTTTCCCGGGGACAATTTTCCCGTCTACTGTCTGTTAATTGTATTCCCCGTCACACACAGCGGGGAGTTTTCTTAACCAGGGAGGCTCTCGTTGTCTCCTGACGCGGTCCACCATGAACCCTTCAGTATACGAAGGCAGTGATTAGCCTGGGGTCAATGGAGGAGGTTCGTGTTCCTGCACTGATGACTAGGGCGCCGTGTTCCAGCCTCACCACCACGGCCTCGCCTCCAACACACCACCACGAAGACACCAGCAAGCAAAACGAACAAGGTCATAATGGGTCATAATTAACCGTGAGAAGATGATGGTGTCTGAGTGGGATATATAGAAGAGTGTGGCAGGATGCATTTTCACTCATAAAAATTGAACACACACACACTTATATATATATATATATATATATATATATATATATATATATATATATATATATATATATATATATATATATATATATATTTTTTTTTTTTATTAACACATCGGCTCGATTCCCACCAAGGCAGGGTGGCCCGAAAAGAAAAACTTTCATCATCATTCACTCCATCACTGTCTTGCCAGAAGGGTGCTTTACACTACAGTTATAAAACTGCAACATTTACACCCTCCTTCAGAGTGCCGGCACTGTACTTCCCATCTCCAGAACTCAAGTCCGGCCTGCCGGTTTCCTGAATCCTTCATAAATGTTACTTTGCTCACACTCCAACAGCACGTCAAGTATTAAAACCATATGCCTCCATTCACTCCTATCAAATACGCTCACACATGCTTGCTGGAAATCCAAGCCCTCGCACACAAAACTTCCTTTACCCTCCCTCCAACCTTTCCTAGGCCGACCCCTACCCCGCCTTCCCTCCACTACAGATTTATACACTCTCGAAGTCACTCTGTCTCGTTCCATTCTCTCTACATGTCCAAACCACCTCAACAACCCCTCCTCAGCTTCTGGACAATCGTTTTGGTAATCCGCACCTCCTCCTAATTTCCAAACTCCGAATTCTCTGCATTATATTCACACCACACATTGACCTCAGACATGACATCTCCACTGCCTCCAGCCTTCTCCTCGTTGCAACATTCATCACCCATGCTTCACACCCATATAAGAGCGTTGGTATAACTATACTCTCATACATTCCCCTCTTTACTTCCATGGACAAGGTTCTTTGTCTCCACAGACTCCGAAGTGCTCCACTCACCCTTTTCCCTCATCAATTCTATGATTCACCTCATCCTTCATAGACCCATCCGCCGACATGTCCACTCCCAAATATCTGAATACATTCACCTCCTCCATACTCTCTCCTCCAATCTGATATCCAATCTTTCGTCACCTATTCTTTTGTTATCCTCATCACCTTACTCTTTCCTATATTCACTTTCAATTCTCTTCTTTACACACCCTACCAAATTCATCCACCAACCTCTGCAGCTTCTCTTCAGAATCTCCCAAAGCACAGTGTCATCAGCAAAAAGCAACTGTGACAACTCCCACTTTGTATTTGCTTCTTTATCTTTTAGCCCAACACCTCTTGCCAAGACCCTCGCATTCACTTCTCTTACAACCCCATCTATAAATATATTGAACAACCACGGTGACATCACACATCCTTGTCTAAGGCCCACTTTTACTGGGAAATAGTCCCCTTCCCTCCTACACACTCTAACCTGAGCCTCACTATCCTCATAAAAACTCTTCACTGCTTTCAGTAACCTTCCTCCTATTCCATACACCTGCAACATCTGCCACATTGCCCCCTATCTACCCTATCATACGCCTTTTCCAAATCCATAAATGCCACAAAACATCTTTACCCTTATCCAAATACTGTTCACCTATATGTTTCACTGTAAACACTTGGTCTACACACCCCTACCTTTCCTAAAGCCCCTTGTTCATCTGCTATCCTGCTTTCTGTTTTACTCTTAATTCTTTCAATAATAACTCTACCATACACTTTACCAGGTACACTCAACAGACTTATTCCCTATAATTTTTGCACTCTCTTTTGTCCCCTTTGCCTTTATACAAAGGAACAATACACGCTCTCTGCCAATCCCTAGGTACCTTACCCTCTTCCATACATTTATTAAATAATAGCACCAACCACTCCAAAATTATATCCCCACCTGCTTTTAACATTTCTATCTTTATCCCATCAATCCCAGCTGCCTTACCCCTTTCATTCTACCCACTGCCTCACGAACTTCCCCTACACCCACAACTGGCTCTTCCACACTCCTACAAGATGTTATTCCTCCTTGCCCTACACACGAAATCACAGCTTCCTGTCTTCATCAACATTTAACAAATCCTCAAAATATTCTCTCCATCTTCCCGATACCTCTAACTCTCCATTTAATAACTCTCCTCTCCTATTTTTAACTGTCAAATCCATTTGTTCTCTAGGCTTCCTCAACTTATTAATCTCATTCCAAAACTTTTTCTTATTTTCAACAAAATTTGCTGATAACATCTCACCCACTCTCTCATCTGCTCTCTTTTTTCATTGCTTCACCACTCTTTTAACCTCTCTTTTCTCTCCATATACTCTTCCCTCCTTGCATCACTTCTACTTTGTAAAAACCTCTCATATGCTAACTTTTTCTCCCTTACTACTCTCTTTACATCATCATTCCACCAATCGCTCCTCTTCCCTCCCGCACCCACTCGCCTGTAACCACAAACTTCTGCTGAACACTCTAACACTACATTTTTAAATCTACCCCATACATTTTCGACCCCATTGCCTACACTCTCACTAGCCCATCTATCCTCCAATAGTTGTTTATATCTTACCCTAACTGCCTCCTCTTTAGTTTATAAACCTTCACCTCTCTTTTACTTACTGATTCTATTTTCCTTGTATCCCATCTACCTTTTACTCCCACTGTAGCTATAACTAAAAAGTGATCTGATATATCTGTGGCCCCTCTATAAACATGTACATCCTGAAGTCTACTCAACAGTCTTTTATCTACCAATACATAGTCCAACAAACTACTGTCATTACGCCCTACATCATATCTTGTATACTTATTTATCCTCTTTTTCTTAAAATATGTATTACCTATAACTAAACCCCTTTCTATACAAAGTTCAATCAAAGGGCTCCCATTATCATTTACACCTGGCACCCCAAACTTACCTACTACACCCTCTCTGCATGTTTCTCCCACTTTAGCATTTAGGTCCCCTACCACAATTACTCTCTCATTTGGTTCAAAAGTTCCTATACATTCGCTTAACATCTCCCAAAATCTCTCTCTCTCTTCTACACTCCTCTCTTCTCCAGGTGCATACACGCTTATTATGACCCACTTTTCGCATCCGACCCTTATTTTAATCCACATAATCCTTGAATTTACACATTTATATTCCTCTTTTCCTTCCATAACTGATCCTTCAACATTATTGCTACCCTTCCTTAGCTCTAACTCTCTCAGATACTCCTGACTTAATCCCATTTATTTCTCCCCACTGAAACTCGCCTACCCCTTCAGCTTTGTTTCGCTTAGGCCAGGACATCCAACTTCTTTTCATTCATAACATCGGCAATCATCTCTTTCTTATCATCCGCACTACATCCACGCACATTCAGACAACCCAGTTTTATAAAGTTTTTCTTCTTCTCGTTTTTAGTAGATTTGTACAGGAGAAGGGGTTACTAGCCCATTGCTCCCGGCATCTTAGTCGCCTCATACGACACGCATGGCTTACGGAGGAAAGATTCTTTTCCACTTCCCCATAGACAATAGAGAAAATAAAAAGAACAAGAGCTATTAAGAAAAAGAAGAAAAACCTAGATGTGTGTATGTATATATATGCATGTGTATGCCAGTGTAGTGTGACCTAAAGTGTAAGTAGAAGTAGCTAGATATACCTGTTATCCAGCGTGTTTATGAGACAGAAAAAAGACACCAGCAATCCTACCATCATGTAAAACAGTTTCAGGTTTCTGTTTCACAGTCACCTGGCAGGACGGTAGTACCTCCCTGGGTGGTTGCTGTCTACCAACCTACTACCTACATGTCTACCAACCTACTACCTACCTCTTTAGGACGGGGCTCTTTATCCCTCTTCCTTCAACAAGAATCATCAAATTGAGACGAATCTCTCTCGACCTGAGATTCAGCCAACTATTGGCAAGTGTTTTGTCCCTCCTCCAGGCTTGTGACGTGCCTGCGTGTGGAACATATTTAACAGTTTGCCCACAGCCTAGCCTTTTCTCCTCTTTCATGTTTTTATAATTACCGGCAGGCCGGACTTGAGTTCTGGAGATGGGAAGTATATATATATATATATATATATATATATATATATATATATATAATACTTAACGTGCTGTTGGGGTGTGAGCAAAGTATATATATATATATATATATATATATATATATATATATATATATATATATATATATATATATATATATATATATATATATATTTATTAACACACCGGCCGATTCCCACCAAGGCAGGGTGGCCGAAAAAGAAAACTTTCATCATCATTCACTCCATCACTGTCTTGCCAGAGGGGTGCTTTACACTACAGTTATAAAACTGCAACATTAACACCCCTCCTTCAGAGTGCAGACACTGTACTTCCCATCTCCAGAACTCAAGTCCGGCCTGCCGGTAATTATAAAAAAACATGAAAGAGGAGAAAAGGGCTAGGCTGTGGGCAAACTGTTAAAATATGTTCCACACGCAGGCACGTCACAAGCGGCACGGAGGAGGGACAAAAACACTTGCCAATAGTTGGCTGAATCTCAGGTCGAGAGAGATTCGTCTCAATTTGATGATTCTTGTTGAAGGAAGAGGGATAAAGAGCCCCGTCCTAAAGAACCCGGTATAATTTGTTGCTATTCTGAAGGGCCCACCAGGATATGACTCAAGAAGTCACTAAGGTGAAAGTCTGTTGCAGAGTCGGTTCGTTATAGCAGCCTTCGCCTCGACATTCGCTCGTTCATTTCCCGGGACACCAACATGGCCCAGGACACCAACATGGCCCGGGGCACCAACATGGCCCGGGACACCGATAAGACCTGGGACACCAACATGCCCCGGGACACCAACATGCCCCGGGACACCAACATGCCCCGGGACACCAACATGCCCCGGGACACCATGGCCTTGGGCATCAACATGGCCCGGGGAACCAACATGGCCACATTCCTTGTGCCCAATGACTTACACGGACTAAAGCGCTCCACATAACATCAGCAACAATAACCACAGCAAAAACAAAAACAACACCAAAAGCAGCAGAGAGAGCAATAACATCAACAAACAACAGCAGAAACAACAACAAACAGCAGCAGCAGCAGCAACAACAACAAACAGCAGCAGCAGCAGCAACAACAACAAACAGCAGCAGCAGCAACAACAACAAACAGCAGCAGCAGCAGCAACAACAACAAACAGCAGCAGCAACAACAACAGCAGCAGCAACAACAACAAACAGCAGCAGCAACAACAACAACAAACAGCAGCAGCAACAACAACAAACAGCAGCAGCAACAACAACAACAAACAACAGCAGCAGCAACAACAACAACAAACAACATCAGCAGCAACAACAACAACACCAATGACAATGTTATTATACAAGATAAAAAATAAATTAAGTGAACTTACATAAGGTTTTTTAGGTTATTACTCAGGCGACATTTAATAACATAAAAAAACATTTGTTATTGTTTTCAAGGATATTGTGTGAACTGTAGTGGAGGTCACACCCCAGTACACACACCCAGCAAACACACACACACCCAGTACACACACACCCAGTACACACATACACCCAGTACACACACACACCCAGTACACACATACACCCAGTACACCCACCCACCCAGTACACATACAGTACACACACCCACCCAGTACACACACCCAGTACACACACCCAGTACACACACACACACCCAGTACACACCCACCCACCCAGTACACACCCACCCACCCAGTACACACACACGACTTTCCAACTGCCCAGTACATTCGTTTCCAAAACTCCCCAGTACACTCGCGTTCCCAGCTCCCCAGTACACTCGCGTCCCCAGCTCCCCAGTACACTCGCGTCCCCAGCTCCCCAGTACACTCGCGTCCCCAGCTCCCCAGTACACTCGCGTCCCCAGCTCCCCAGTACACTCGCGTCCCCAGCTCCCCAGTACACTCGCGTCCCCAGCTCCCCAGTACACTCGCGTCCCCAGCTCCCCAGTACACTCGCGTCCCCAGCTCCCCAGTACACTCGCGTCCCCAGCTCCCCAGTACACTCGCGTCCCCAGCTCCCCAGTACACTCGCGTCCCCAGCTCCCCAGTACACTCGCGTCCCCAGCTCCCCAGTACACTCGCGTCCCCAGCTCCCCAGTACACTCGCGTCCCCAGCTCCCCAGTACACTCGCGTCCCCAGCTCCCCAGTACACTCGCGTCCCCAGCTCCCCAGTACACACTTGTCTCGCCAGTCCCTCCAGACCTGCTCTACGAGGTCACATGTTTCAAATATTTATAAACTTGTGGCAACACTGTCCACCAGCCCTTTACAAGACTACAACTTTTTTCAATGTGATAGTTTCTTGTGTGTGTGTGTACTCACCTAGTTGTGGTTGCAGGGGTCGAGTCATAGCTCCTGGCCCCGCCTCTTCACTGGCCGCTACTGGGTCACGCTCCCTGCTCCATGAGCTTTATCATACCTCTCCTTAAAGCTATGTATGGAACCTGCCTCCACTATATCGCTTCCCAAGCTATTCCACTTCCCGACCACTCTATGACTGAAGAAATACTTCCTAACATCCCTGTGATTCATTTGAGTCTTCAACTTCCAACTGTGTCCCCTTGTTGCTGTGTCCCATCTCTGGAACATTCTGTCTCTGTCCACCTTGTCTATTCCTCTCAGTATCTTATATGTCGTTATCATGTCCCCCCTATCTCTCCTGTCCTCCAGTGTCGTCAGGTCGATTTCCCTTAACCTCTCCTCGTAGGACATACCCCTTAGCTCCGGGACTAGTCTTGTTGCAAACCTTTGCACTTTCTCTAACTTCTTTACGTGCTTGGCTAGATGTGGGTTCCAAACTGGTGCTGCATACTCCAGTATGGGCCTAACGTACACATTGTACAAAGTCCTGAACGATTCTTTATTAAGATGTCGGAATGCTGCTCTTAGGTTAGCTAGGCGCCCATATGCTGCAGCAGTTATTTGGTTGATGTGCGCCTCAGGAGATGTGCCCGGTGTTATACTCACCCCAAGATCTTTTTCCTTGATTGAGGTTTGTAGTCTCTGGCCCCCTAGACTGTACTCCGTCTGCGGTCTTCTTTGCCCTTCCCCAATCTTCATGACTTTGCACTTGGTGGGGTTGAACTCCAGGAGCCAATTGCTGGACCAGGCTTGCAGCCTGTCCAGATCCCTTTGTAGTTCTGCCTGGTCCTCGTCCGACTGAATTCTTCTCATCAACTTCACATTATCTGCAAACAGGGACACTTCGGAGTCTATTCCTTCCGTCATGTCGTTCACAAATACCAGAAACAGCACCGGTCCTAGGACTGACCCCTGTGGAAACCCATTCGTCACCGGCGCCCACTCTGACACCTCGCCACGTACCATGACTCGCTGCTGTCTTCCTGACAGGTATTCCCTGATCCATTGTAGTGACTTCCCTGTTATCCCTGCCTGGTCCTCCAGCTTCTGCACTAATCTCTTGTGTGGAACTGTGTCAAACGCCTTCTTACAGTCCAGGAATATGCAATCTACCCACCCCTCTCTCTCTTGTCTTACTGCTGTCACCCTGTCGTAGAACTCCAGTAGGTTTGTGACACAGGATTTCCCCTCCCTGAAACCGTGTTGGCCGTCGTTGATAAGCTCATTCCTTTATAGCTGCTCCACCACTCTTCTCCTGATAATCTTCTCCATGACCTTGCATACTATACATGTCAGTGACACTGGCCTGTAGTTTAGTGCTACGTTCCTGTCTCCTTTTTTAAAGATTGGAACTAAATTTGCTGTCTTCCGTACCTCAGGTAGTTGCCCTGTTCCGATAGACGTGTTGAAGATTGTTGTTAGGGGTACACATAGCTCCTCTGCTCCCTCTCTCAGGACCCATGGAGAAATGTTATCCGGCCCCATCGCCTTTGAGGTATCCAGCTCGCTTAGTAGCCTCTTCACTTCCTCCTCAGTTGTGTGTATTGTGTCCAGCGCCTGATGGTGTACCCTACCTCTCCTCCTTTCTGTGAACACCTCTTTGAATCTCATGTTGAGCTCCTCACACACTTCGCGGTCATCTCCTGTGACCTCCCCTCCTTCCTTCCTCAGCCTGATCACCTGGTCCTTGACTGTTGTTCTCCTCCTGATGTGGCTGTACAATAGCTTTGGGTCAGATTTGGCTTTCACTGCTATGTCATTCTCGTATTGTCTTTGGGGCTCCCTTTTTACCTGTGCATATTCGTTTCTGGCTCTACAACTGGTCTCCTTATTCTCCTGGGTCCTTTACCTTCTGTACTTCTTCCATTCCCTGGCACACTTGGTTTTGGCTTCCCTGCACCTTTGGGTGAACCATGGGCTCATCCTGGCTTTTTCGCTTTTCCTGTTACCCTTGGGTATAAACCTCTCCTCAGCTTCCTTGCAAATTGTTGTCATATATTCCATCATCTCGTTTACTGACTTCCCTGCCAGTTCTCTGTCCCACTGAACTCTGTGCAGGAAGTTCTTCATGTCCACGTAGTCACCTTGTAGTTTGGGTTCATTCATGCAGCCCTTCCTGCTTCCCCCTCCACTTGTAACTCTATGTATTCGAAGCTTAGAACCATATGATCACTGGCCCCAAGGGGGCTTTCATGTGTGATGTCCTCAATATCTGTGCTAGGTCCAGTCTCGGTGGTTCGTCCTCTTCACTCTCTCTGGTAGTGTCCCTTACGTGTTGGTACATGAGATTTTCCAGTACCACCTCCATCATCTTAGCCCTCCAGGTTTCTTGGCCCCCATGTGGCTCTAAGTTCTCCCAATCGATTTCCTTATGGTTGAAGTCACCTATGATCAGTAGCTTCGCCCCGCTCGCACGAGCCCTTCTGGCCAATTCAGCCAGTGTGTCAACCATCGCTCTATTGCTCTCATCATACTCTTGCCTTGGCCTCCTGCTGTTCTGTGGTGGGTTATACATCACTGCAATTATCACCTTTGGACCTCCGGACTGAAGCGTTCCTATTATACAATCTCCTGCTTCTCCTCTGTCCCCTCTCTCCAGCTCATCAAAATCCCATCGGTTTTTGATCAGCAGTGCCACTCCTCCACCCTTTCTGTTCCCTCTGTCTTTCCTCAGGATCTAGTATCCCGTTGGAAAGATGGCATCTGATATCCTTGTGAGCTTTGTTTCAGTGAGGGCTATGATGTCCAGTGATGCCTCTTTCATGCCACTCCTCCCACTTATTCGTTATTCCATCTGCATTGGTGTACCACATATTCAGTTTCCTCTCCAACACTGTGTTTTGGGGGGTCTGTGGGGGTGGGGGCCCTGGCGGTGTGCTGCGGGATTCTACAGCATAGTGAGGGGTGGGGAATGTAAGTGTGGATTGTGGTCTGTGTTGGGATAGTGTGTTTGGTTTTGGGGATCTGGGGATGGGTCTGTGTGTGCTCGCTCTTGTTGCTCTTCCCTGTTCTGGTTGGTCTCTGCTGATTCTGTCTGTGTGTCTCTTCCCAGCTCCTTTCGCTTTTGCCTCCACTCCCTCAGCTGCTGTCGTTCTGTTTGTGTTCTGTCCCAGTCTAGGAACACCCTTCTGTATGCTGACGATTCCTTCAGCCGTGGTTTCTCTTGCAGGATCCTGTTTCGCACTGTTTCTGTTTTGAAGATCAACTTGACTGGCCGTTTTCTCCCCTTCATGTACCCCCCTATTCTCTGAAAATTTACTATCTCAGACATGTCCTCTTCGCCTATTTCTCTAATGACGTTATCAATCTCCTGTCTTTCCTCCTGCCGTCTTTCATTGTGTGTCCTTAATTCGCTCTCCTGAAGCCCGTGAATAAACACTGACTTCTCCCTCTCCGCCTCCCATTGCCTTTCCCTCCGTCTCTCCCCAATGTTTTCCTGTAGCTCTTGGCGGCCTGGTCGTGCCTCTCTTACCACCACTCCCAGCTGTTCTCCCCCTTCATTCCTCGGCCCTTCTTGGACTGAGAGGGCCTTAACGTAGTTCATGTCTCCTTCCCATTGGGTTTCTTGTTCGATGAGGGTGTGCCAGCTTCAGATGCTATGTCCCCTCTGGTCCATACCCCTGTAACTTGCTTCAGCCTATTTACCTCACATTCTAGGGCCCTTATCCTGGCTACTGCAGCTTCGACTTGTGACTCTCATTTCTTCTTCTCCTCCAACCTCCCTTCCAATTTTGCACAAAGCTCTGCCTCCATCCTTTTTTCCATTTTTGCAGAGACCTCATCTAGTTTACTCTCCCACTCTTGTTCCATCCTTTTGCATTGCTCCTCCATCCATTCTTCCCTACCAGAGCCATTCTCCTCTGTTTCCCTGGGTCTTCGAGTTCCCCTCTGAGACACCATTGTTAGCTGTAGTTGCGTGTGTGTTCGGGGAAGTGTAGGGGTTAAGCTGTAGCTGTAGTTGTGAGTGTGTTTGGGGAAGTGCAGGGTTTAAGGGGGAGAGGTTTAAGAGGGAGAGTTTGTGTGTGTGTGTGTGTGTGTTTTAGTTACCATTTTGTCCTAGGCACATGTCGATGTGTATGTGTGTGTGTGTGTGTGTGTGTGTGTGTGTGCTGGAAGGACTGGAGAGTGTGGTTGAGTGTGTGGTGGAGGATGTTATGGAGTGCGTGGTGGAGGATGTGGTGGAGTGCGTGGTGGAGCTGGTCCACTTATTAGGGTGTGGTGGAGCTGGTCCACTTACTAGGGTGTAGTGGATCTGGTCCACTCACTAGGGTGTGGTGGAGGGTGTGGTGGTATGGTAGAGGGTGTGTTTTGGTGGAGGGTGTGGTGGAGGGTGTGGTGGAGGTTGTGATTGAGTGTGTGATGGAGAGTGTGATTTAGGGTGTGGAAGGGTATACCTTAGTGCCGGTGAAGTGATCTTGATTCAGGGAAGAAAAAGAAGAATGAAGAAGAAAGAAAGAAAAGAAGAAAAGGAACTTTCTTGAAATTATTACCCCCGAGGATAGCGCAAGAAGCACAAACACGGAGGTATATTTCCTTAGGGATGTCTAGGTGGTGTTCTTGGTGATGGCAGCCACAACAAACCACCACCGCTCCCACACAGCCAAGTGACTGAACATTGCACAGAATGGATTTTAATCCCAGGAGGCGAGTTGTTTGTCTGGAGAAAGTCGCTGCGATGAGCAGCAGCTCAGAGTGGCCGCCTGGTGAAGTGTTCAGCGGGTAATCTCAGGTATGCGGAGGACTGCCTGGCCAGAATTACCAGGAAAACAAATGGCCACATTGTTTTTCCTCCTGTCCGATATTCATGTTGGCGGCCTTCCAGCGGCAGCTGTTGAATACTCAGCCATCTTCCCAGGCCGCCACGGCCCTCAGGTGAAGAGGAGAGGGGCAGCATCACTCCATATATGTACATAAGGGCGAGGCCGGAGAGAGTGATGGCTGGCAGGGGCGGGGAGATGGTCCATCCACAACACGCACCCAATGTAAACACTGCCGTCAATATTATGAGAGAGGGAAGGGCGCCTGGGAGATGAACAGACGGCCAGCAATGTTGCTAAACATTGCGCACGGAAACACACACACAGGAAATGATGGAGGTAACAGATTCGAAGAGATGAGAAGCAAAGGAAGAATCCACACCAAACAAGAAGGCAAAACAGCAAGAAAAACAGAGAACCCATGGATACTATGGAAAGTTCTGGAGAAGACTGTAAGGAAAAGAATAGTGAACCACTAGAGAGATTCTTTACAAAAAAAAAAAAAAAAAAAAAAAAGAACGGAATAATGGATGGGAAACCCTGTCTTAGGAATTTATTGCAGATCTATAAAAGAATGCCAGAGATGGTGGACTGATTCTTTTTGAAGTTAAAAAAAATACTGAATACAGTATCATACCAGAGATTAGATCCTGAATTAAAGAAAAAGGCAGGATTAAAAGATAGTGTGTTTCAGTGAATGAAGGAATACCCGAATGACAGAAGGCAGAGTAAAGGATAAGAGAGGATAGTAACAAACTTCCGGAAACCTTAACAGACAAGAGATGTGGTCAAATAGACGGTTTAAGTTCAACAAGGTAGGTTCATGCCAACTGAAGAATGTAAAGGCAGATCGGACAGAGGAGAGTATGGGTGGAAAGAAGCTACAAATACTAGAGAGCAAAACGGGTCGGAGGGTAAATACAGCACCAAGCATATTGCCTTATATCACATGTCGTCAGAGGAATATGTAAGATTAGCAAACTTCAGAACAGCATTCAGGAACTTAAAAGAGTCTTATAGAGTTTTATATACTCGTTGAGTATGCGGCCCCAGCATAGAGCCCTCATCTAGTGAAGTACGTGCAGAAGCTCGAAAAAGTCCAAAGGTTTGCAATCATACTGGTAACAAAACCGACAGGAATGCATTTTGAGGACAGGTTGAAGGAATTGAACCTGACCGCCCTGACAGAGAGAAGGACAATACACACAGTCTTCAGGGAAACTGATAAGACAGATAAGGACAGACTGAATTAAGATAACCAGGATCAAGGGGACACAGATAAGTCTTATGAACGTAGGCACATGTTTCTTTAGTCTCAGGATGGATGAAAAGTGGAATGATCTGGATAATACAGTAGAGGCAAACTCAATACACAGCTTCAACAGAAGGCATGATATGGCCCATGTGGCCAGAAATCAGTGATGCAGATCACAGTGATTTATAAAACAGGACCAGGAGCTCGCGTGGGCGTGCGCGCACACACACAACACACTTACATACTTTCTGGTAATAAATTTCTTTGTGTACTCAAACTGTTGTACTCACCTGGTTGGGTTGCAGGGGTTGAGTCACAGCTCCTGGCCCCGCCTCTTCACTGGTCGCTACAAGGTCACTCTTCCTGCTCCATGTGCTTCATCATACGTGTTCTTAAAGCTACGTATGGATCCTGCCTCCACTACATCACTTCCCAGACTATTCCACTTCCTGACAACTCTGTGACTGAAGAAATACTTCCTAACATCCCTGTGGTTCATCTGAGTCTTCAACTTCCAACTGTGTCCCCTTGTTGCTGTGTCCCATCTTTGGAACATCCTGTCTCTGTCCACCTTGTCAATTCCTCTCAGTATTTTATATGTCGTTATCATATCCCCCCTATCTCTCCTGTCCTCCAGTGTCATCAGGTCGATTTCCCTTAACCCTTAGCTCCGGGACTAGTCTTGTTGCAAACCTTGGCACTTTCTCTAATTTCCTTACATGCTTGGCTAGGTGTGGGTTCCAAACCGGTGCTGCATACTCCAATATACGCCTGACATACAAGGTGTAGAGGGTCATGAATGATTCCTTATTGAGATGTCGGAATGCTATTCTTAGGTTAGCTAGGCGCCCATATGCTGCAGCAGTTATTTGGTTGATGTGCGCCTCTGGAGATGTGCCCGGTGATATACTCACCCCAAGATCCTTTTTCTTGAGTGAGGTTTGTAGTATCTGGCCCCGCTAGACTGTACTCCGTCTGCGGTCTTCTTTTCCCTTCCAAAATTTTCATGACTTTGCATTTGGTGGGGTTGAACTCCAGAAGCCAATTTCTGGACCAGTCCTGCAGCCTGTCCAGATCCCTTTGTAGTTCTGCCTGGTCCTCGTCCGATTGAATTCTTCTGATCAACTTCACATCATCTGCAAACAGGGAAACTTCTGAGTCCATTCCTTCTGCCATGTCATTCACAAATACCAGAAACAGTACCGGTCCTAGGACTGACAACTGTGGAACCCCACTCGTCACAGGCGCCCACTCTGACACCTCGCCACGTACCATGACTCACTGTTGTCTTCCTGACAGGTATTCCCTGATCCATTGCAGTGCCTTCCCTGTTATACCTGCCTGGTCTTCCAGTCTTCTCTTGTGTCGAACTGTGTCAAACGCCTTCTTACAGTCCAAGAGAACGCTATCTACTCACCCCTCTCTCTCTTGTTTTACTGCTGTCACCTTGTCATAGAACTCCAGTAGTAGGTTTGTGACACAGGATTTCCCGTCCCTGAAACCGTGCTGGTTGTCGTTGATAAGCTCATTCCTTTCTAGGTGCTCCACCACTCTTCTCCTGATAATCTTCTCCATGACTTTGCATACTATATATGTCAGTAACACTGGTCTGTAGTTTAGTGCTTCATGTCTGTCTCATTTTTTAAAAATTGGGACTACATTTGCTGTCTTCCATACCTCAGGAAGTTGCCCTGTTTCGATAGATATATTGAAGATTGTTGATAGTGGCACACACTGCGCCTCTGCCCCCTCTCTCAGGACCCATGGAGAGATGTTATCCGGCCCCATAGCCTTTGAGGTATCTAGCTCGCTTAGCAGCCTCTTCACTACCTCCTCGGTTGTATGTACTGTGTCCAACACTTGTTGGTGCACCCCACCTCTCTGTCTTTCTGGAGTCCCTTCTGTCTCCTCTGTGAACAATTCCTTGAATCTCATGTTGAGTTCCTCACATACTTCTAGGTCGTTTCTTGTGATCTCTCCTCCTTCCTTTCTCAGCCTGATTATCTAGTCCTTGGCTGCTGTTTTCCTCCTGATGTGGCTGTACAACAGCTTCGGGTCAGTCGTGGCTTTCGCTATATCATTTTCGTATTGTCGTTTGGCCTCCCTTCTTAACTGTATATATTCATTTCTGGCTCTGCGGCTGCTCTCCTTATTCTCCCGGGTCCTTTGCCTTCTATACTTCTTCCATTCTCTAGCACACTTGGTTTTGGCCTCTCTACACCTCTGGGTGAACCAAGGGCTCATCCTGGCCTTCTCGTTATTTTTGTTACCCTTGGGTACAAACCTCTCATCAGCTTCCTTGCATATTGTTATCACATATTCCATCATCTCGTTTACTGACTTCCCTGCCAGTTATCTGTCCCACTGAACCCCGTGCAGGAAATTCTTCATGTCTGTGTAGTCCCCTGTGTGTGTGTGTGTGTGTGTGTGTGTGTGTATGTGTGTGTGTGTGTGTACTCACCTAATTGTGGTTGCAGGGGTCGAGACTCAGCTCCTGGCCCCGCCTCTTCGCTGTCCGCTACTGGGTCTCTGCTCTCCCTGCTCCATGAGCTTTATCATACCTCGTCTTAAAACTATGTATGGTTCCTGCCTCCACTATATCTTTCTCTAGACTATTCCACTTCCTGACTACTCCGTGGCTGAAGAAATGCTTCCTAATATCCCTTTGACTCATCTGAGTCTTCAGCTTCCAGTTGTGTCCCCTTGTTTCTGTGTTCCCTCTCTGGAACATCCTGTGTTAGTTGTGTGTTGTGTGTGTGTGTGTGTGTGTGTGTGTGTGTGTGTGTGTGTGTGTGTACTGTGTGTACTGTGTGTTTCTTGCACGTGTTTTAGTCACCAAACCTTGTTTTAATCAGACTGTATTTGTCACCAGTCCATTGTTTGTCACCAGACCATGTTTTGTCACCAGACCATGTTTTTGTCACCAGACCATGTTTTTGTCACCAGACCATGTTTTTGTTCTGGCTCGCTCTGTTCCATCCGCTTCTTCAATTTCAACTTTAGCCAAACTCAGTATACTTGTAAATAACTTGTATTGGCTGACAGTCCCCCTCCTGCCAGTCCAGGAGTACCGTCAGTCCCCCTCCTGCCAGTCCAGGAGTACCGTCAGTCCCCCTCCTGCCAGTCCAGGAGTACCGTCAGTCCCCCCCTGCAAGTCCAGGAGTACCGTCAGTCCCCCTCCTGCCAGTCCAGGAGTACCGTCAGTCCCCCTCCTGCCAGTCCAGGAGTACCGTCAGTCACCTTCCTGCCGGGTCAGAAGTACCGTCAGTCCCCCTCCTGCCGTGCCAGGAGCACCGTCAGTCCCGTCCTGAGGGGCAAGGAGTACCGTTAGTCCCCTTCCTGCCGGGCCAGGAGTACCGTCAGTCCCCTTCCTCCGCCGGGCCAGGAGTACCGTCAGTCTGCTCCGCCGGGGCAGGAATATCGACAGTCTCCTCCGCCGGGCCAAGAGTACCGTCAATACCCTCCGCCGGGCCAAGAGTACCGTCAATACCCTCCGCCGGGCCAAGAGTACAGTCAGTACCCTCCGCCGGGCCAGGAGTACAGTCCGTACCCTCCACCGGGCCAGGAGTACCGTCAGTTCCCTCCGCCGGGGCAGGAATATCGACAGTCTCCTCCGCCGGGCCAAGAGTACCGTCAATACCCTCCGCCTGGCCAAGAGTACCGTCAATACCCTCCGCCGGGCCAAGAGTACAGTCAGTACCCTCCGCCAGGCCAGGAGTACCGTTAGACCCCTCCGCCGGCCTTGAGTACCGTTAGACCCCTCCGCCGGCCTGGAGGGGTCTGCTGAAAGTCTTGAAGAATACACACAGCTGCAGGGCAAGCTTTTACTGAAACAACGTTTTGCTCTCTACAGAGCGAAACGTTGTTACAAGGCTGAGATTTTTATTCTCCCCCATACTGTTTTGGTAGGCTTGTTGTGTGTGTGTGTGTGTGTGTGTGTGTGTCTGTGTGTGTGTGTATAGGCTTCACAATATCATTACTCAGACTCATTACTCACAGTTCGTAATTATTAATAGAACTCGCTGTTATGTTTTATAAATAAAAAAAAACTAAATTCGAAAAAAAAAATGCTGGGGAATTACAAGAGCGCAGACGAGCGGTATCAATGACGTACACACACACACACACACACACACACGAACACACACACACACACACACACACACACACACACGAACACACACACGAACACACACACATACTGAGTTATCACACTGTTCTTCATATAAAATTATCATCGTCTTTTCAGTGAATTATGGTGTCACACTGAGTTATACTGTCACTTACACTGAGTTATACTGTCACCTACACTGAGTTATACTATCACTTACACTGAGTTATACTGTCACTTACACTGAGTTATACTGTCACTTACACTGAGTTATACTGTCACTTACACTGAGTTATACTGTCACTTACACTGAGTTATACTGTCACTTACACTGAGTTATACTGTCACTTACACTGAGTTATACTGTCACTTACACTGAGTTATACTGTCACTTACACTGAGTTATACTGTCACTTACACTGAGTTATACTGTCACTTACACTGAGTTATACTGTCACTTACACTGAGTTATACTGTCACTTACACTGAGTTATACTGTCACTTACACTGAGTTATACTGTCACCTACACTGAGTTATACTATCACTTACACTGAGTTATACTGTCACTTACACTGAGTTATACTGTCACTTACACTGAGTTATACTGTCACTTACACTGAGTTATACTGTCACTTACACTGAGTTATACTGTCACTTACACTGAGTTATACTGTCACTTACACTGAGTTATACTGTCACTCACACTGAGTTATACTGTCACTCACACTGAGTTATACTGTCACTTACACTGAGTTATACTATCACTTACACTGAGTTATACTGTCACTTACACTGAGTTATACTGTCACTTACACTGAGTTATACTGTCACTTACACTGAGTTATACTATCACTTACACTGAGTTATACTATCACTTACACTGAGTTATACTGACACTTACACTGAGTTATACTGTCACTTACACTGAGTTATACTATCACTTACACTGAGTTATACTGTCACTTACACTGAGTTATACTGTCACTTACACTGAGTTATACTATCACTTACACTGAGTTATACTGACACACTGAGTTATACTATCACTTACACTGAGTTATACTGTCACTTACACTGAGTTATACTATCACTTACACTGAGTTATACTGTCACTTACACTGAGTTATATTGTCACTTACACTGAGTTATACTGTCACTTACACTGAGTTATACTGACACTTACACTGAGTTATACTATCACTTACACTGAGTTATACTGTCACTTACACTGAGTTATACTATCACTTACACTGAGTTATACTGTCACTTACACTGAGTTATACTGTCACTTACACTGAGTTATACTGTCACTTACACTGAGTTATACTGACACTTACACTGAGTTATACTGTCACTTACACTGAGTTATACTGTCACTTACACTGAGTTATACTGTCACTTACACTGAGTTATACTGTCACTTACACTGAGTTATACTGTCACTTACACTGAGTTATACTGTCACTTACACTGAGTTATACTATCACTTACACTGAGTTATACTGTCACTTACACTGAGTTATACTGTCACTTACACTGAGTTATACTGTCACTTACACTGAGTTATACTGACACACTGAGTTATACTATCACTTACACTGAGTTATACTGTCACTTACACTGAGTTATACTGTCACTTACACTGAGTTATACTGTCACTTACACTGAGTTATACTGTCACTTACACTGAGTTATACTGTCACTTACACTGAGTTATACTGTCCCTTACACTGAGTTATACTGTCACCTACACTGAGTTATACTGTCACCTACACTGAGTTATACTATCACTTACACTGAGTTATACTGTCACTTACACTGAGTTATACTGACACTTACACTGAGTTATACTGTCACTTACACTGAGTTATACTGTCACTTACACTGAGTTATACTGTCACTCGCAGTGATTATGCTGTCATATTGAGTTTCCACATTTTTTTATTGTTTACCACTTTAAATTGTACTTAATCTCGATACAGTGTTGGGATATTCTTTATTGCTTTTATTCTACACTGTTTGTCTGTTTACGTTTTTGTGTCTCTGATGACTGTGTCTACCTGTCTGTTTTCCCTGTGTCACTGTCCAGTTTGTTTATCTCTCAAAGTTTGTTTACATCTCTGTTCACTGTGTGTGTGTGTTTCTGCGCCATTACTGTGCTTACCTGTCTAATTGTCTGTCTAACTGTCTCCCAAACCCAACAACGATCTGTATCCTAAAATATCCTACAGTGACTGCGTTAAATACATTCTTACTACATCCACCAACAATATTCTTTAAGAATTTATATATCGGGTAAAATTTTGAATAATAAATCCCGCAAAAATAAAAAATATAATATATAATATATATGTCGTGCCGATTAGGTAAAACTTGGTATTTTGGCTTAAATAGCAACGCTCTTCTTGCCATATAAGACAAGCGAAAATTTGTGTATGCAATAACTTCGCCAAAATCATTCTGAACCTAACGAAAAAAATATATTTCATTGTGTTTGTTTATTATTAAATTATTGTTAACGTATCTAAAATATATTTAGTTGGGTTAGACTAAATTAAATTGCGCTTGTTGTAATAAGGTTAGGTAGGTTTTCAAAGTTTCTCTTGGAACAAAATTATAAATTTTTACATTAACATAAATGAAAAAAATATATATTTAAACGTATATGAGAAAATTTTAGAAAGGACTTAATTTTAGATGAGTTCTTGCTAATTGACCAGTTTTACCTAATCGCCACGACATATATATATATATATATATATATATATATATATATATATATATATATATATATATATATATATATATATATATATATATCTGGCTATGTTTGTCGATCGCCCCCTCTCTCTCTCTCTCTCTCTCTCTCTCTCTCCCTCTCTCTCTCCAACAGTGTAAAGAGAATGTGTACAGTTACTTCTACTTAAGATATCTTTAAGTGACATATACAGTACAGTATCTTTTTCACATTTTGACTCATAAAATCGTAGTAAGAGAATTACAATCAAACAAGAGTACGGGTGAGGCTCGAACTCATGACAAGTGAGTCTTACAACTCCAGGCCAGTGCGTAAGCCACTGGGCCAGGTGGCTACAATAAGATTCATCCAACTAGGTATATTTCTACACCATAGGGAGGTTAGCATGGGCCACCACTGTGACCACAAATACAAGCTTTTACAGATTAATCTCCCGCCAGCGTAGCCGTGATGAACTCTAGCTCAAGTCCCCTCATTTTTGTCTCCATGTTGGCTTCTTCCGTGAATAAGACACATATGCAACACGTTGGTATCTCCATTATGGAGAAGTACCGCCAACCCGTGACAGTATCAAGCCAATACAGATAACCATCAACACAGTTGGACCTTTCAAGACTGAGGGACTGATTACCTCAAACCCCTTCATCGCGTCTTCCTCCGTCTTCAGCATTATTCTCTGTAACAGACTGATAAAGCCACTGGTTAACGAAACACCGCACGTGTACGCTACATACTAATGTTTCACTATGTATCACCATTCTTAAAACATTTTCAGCTCATTCCTTATCCCATGTGTCGCTACCTAACAACGTCGCAATGTTTCGCAAAACCTGTACAGGGCAATAGAAAGACAGTTGTTGGAAAAACAGTTATTATCTGACAACGTTTCGCTCAAAGACGATGTTTTTTTCCATGACTTGGGTAACCTAAACAACATTCTATCTTCTTACGATTTGTTCTCCAGTTTGCAGACTCCATTGTACCATTCTTAGCCCACACCTGGAACTTCCAGTGACTCAGCCCACACCTGGAACTTCCAGTGACTCAGCCCACACCTGGAACTTCCAGTGACTCAGCTCACACCTGGAACTTCCAGTGACTCAGCTCACACTTGGAACTTCCAGTGACTCAGCCCACATCTGGAACTTCCAGTGACTCAGCCCACACCTGGAACTTCCAGTGACTCAGCCCACACCTGGAACTTCCAGTGACTCAGCCCACACCTGGAACTTCCAGTGACTCAGCCCACACCTGGAACTTCCAGTGACTCAGTCCACACCTGGAACTTCCAGTGACTCAGCCCACACCTGGAACTTCCAGTGACTCAGCTCACACCTGGAACTTCCAGTGACTCAGCTCACACCTGGAACTTCCAGTGACTCAGCTCACACCTGGAACTTTCAGTGACTCAGCTCACACCTGGAACTTCCAGTGACTCAGCTCACACCTGGAACATCCAGTGACTCAGCTCACACCTGGAACTTCCAGTGACTCAGCTCACACCTGGAACTTCCAGTGACTTAGCCCACATCTGGAACTTCCAGTGACTCAGCTCACACCTGGAACTTCCACTGACTCAGCTCACACCTGGAACTTCCACTGACTCAGCTCACACCTGGAACTTCCACTGACTCAGCTCACACCTGGAACTTCCACTAACTCAGCTCACACCTGGAACTTCCAGTGACTCAGCTCACACCTGGAACTTCCAGTGACTCAGCTCACACCTGGAACTTCCAGTGACTTAGCCCACATCTGGAACTTCCAGTGACTCAGCTCACACCTGGAACTTCCACTGACTTAGCCCACACCTGAAAGTTCAAAACATGGGAAGCTTTGGACCCTCTGGCCAGCCCTGGACATCTCTGACCAGCCACAGACACCTCTGGCCAGCCCTGGACATCTCTGACCAGCCCCAGACACCTCTGGCCAGCCCTGGACATCTCTGACCAGCCCCAGACACCTCTGGCCAGCCCTGGACATCTCTGACCAGCCCCAGACACCTCTAGCCAGCCCTGGACATCTCTGTCCAGCCCCAGACACCTCTGACCAGCCCCAGACACCTCTGGCCAGCCCCAGACACCTCTGGCTAGCTGCAGATACTTTTAACCAGCCTTGGACAAATCTGGCCAGATTTAGACACCTCCGGCCAGCCCTAGACATCTCTGACCAGCCCTGGACATCTCTGACCAGCCCCAGACACCTCTGGCCAGCCCTGGACATCTCTGACCAGCCCCTGACACCTCTGGCCAGCCCTGGACATCTCTGTCCAGCCCCAGACACCTCTGACCAGCCCCAGACACCTCTGGCCAGCCCCAGACACCTCTGGCTAGCTGCAGATACTTTTAACCAGCCTTGGACAAATCTGGCCAGATTTAGACACCTCCGGCCAGCCCTAGACATCTCTGACCAGCCCTGGACATCTCTGACCAGCCCCAGACACCTCTGGCCAGCCCTGGACATCTCTGACCAGCCCCAGACACCTCTGGCCAGCCCTGGACATCTCTGTCCAGCCCCAGACACCTCTGACCAGCCCCAGACACCTCTGGCCAGCCCCAGACACCTCTGGCTAGCTGCAGATACTTTTAACCAGCCTTGGACACCTCTGGCCAGATTTAGACACCTCCGGCCAGCCCTAGACATCTCTGACCAGCCATGGGCTCCTCTGGACAGCCCTGGACACCTATAACCAGCCCTGGGCACCTATGATCAGCCCTGGGCACCTCTGGCCAGCCCTGGACACCCATGACCAGCCCTGGTGCCTTGCACTGTGCCGTTGCAAGATCGTATTCCGCATCACCATTTGCAATAATTGAATGGGATGTGTGCTAGAACAAGAGCTGGCACTCGTACGCAGAGGCCAGTTTTGGATCCATTCCAAGGGGATCACCGGCCTTGTGAAGCAGAGTGGGATAGCACTGTCTTCATCAAGCATCACACGCAGTTGCTCTGCAGTATCGTCTTTTTTTTTGTAGCATTGCCAACGTCCAGGATAATATTTATTTTTTTTAGGCCACAAAAAGTAGAAAACGTATATCTGAATCATTAATACGCACGCAAGCAAACACTCACGCACACACAATCTTGGGGTAGGGAGAGAGTAGACCTAGCAGCGACTAGCAAAGAAGCGGGGCCAGGAGCCATGATTTGACCCCCACAACCACGTACAGGTGAGTACACACACACACACGACCTACCTACACCCTCACCAGATCAAGTATTTATCGACAAGAGCCTTTGAGAAGTGTCTAACAACAAGTGAACAGCATGATAAAGAACATAAGAACAGAGGAACATAAACTTAAAGAACACCACAGAACAATTAAAAAACTTTGAGAACTGCGGTGTATATATGTGTACTTGAAAGGAAGTATATCCGTATGTACTATATATACTGAGACTGTTTTAAGTAAATTAAGTATTAAAGTATCTTTAAGTGGTGTTGTGTAGGTTACATGCAGTATTAATGACCTTCCTGTAGTAGATATGCTTTAAGAGGCACGTAAGTTCCCCAGTCTTCTAATAACATGTTCATTTTTGCACTATAATCTACCTTGTCCATAATGACTATCGCATTTGCATTGTTTGTTTCGTAAGGTGAAGTCCAGGATCTTTCCTTAATTCATGGTATAACTTAACAAATCTCTGAGGACAGTTGTGCTGCTGAGGTCTGAGCGAAGCTAACACCTCTGCAAATTGTATTTTTGGATTTTGTCGCCAGTGGCTAGCTTACTTTGTACCTCGTATCCATCCTGTGGATGGTAGTGGCTAGCTTACTTTGTACCTCGTATCCATCCTGTGGATGGTAGTGGCTAGCTTACTTTGTACCTCGTATCCATCCTGTGGATGGTAGTGGCTAGCTTACTTTGTACCTCGTATCCATCCTGTGGATGGTAGTGGCTAGCTTACTTTGTACCTCGTATCCATCCTGTGGATGGTAGTGGCTAGCTTACTTTGTACCTCGTATCCATCTCGTGGATGGTAGTGGCTAGCTTACTTTGTACCTCGTATCCATCCTGTGGATGGTAGTGGCTAGCTTACTTTGTACCTCGTATCCATCCTGTGGATGGTAGTGGCTAGCTTACTTTGTACCCTGTATCCATCCCGTGGATGGTAGTGCCTATCTTACTTTGTACCTCGTATCCATCCTGTGGATGGTAGTGGCTAGCTTACTTTGTACCCTGTATCCATCCCGTGGATGGTAGTGGCTAGCTTACTTTATACCTCGTATCCATCCCGTGGATGGTAGTGGCTAGCTTACTTTGTACCCTGTATCCATCCCGTGGATGGTAGTGGCTAGCTTACTTTGTACCTCGTATCCATCCCGTGGATGGTAGTGGCTAGCTTACTTTGTACCCTGTATCCATCCTGTGGATGGTAGTGGCTAGCTTACTTTGTACCTCGTATCCATCCTGTGGATGGTAGTGGCTAGCTTACTTTGTACCCTGTATCCATCCTGTGGATGGTAGTGGCTAGCTTACTTTGTACCTCGTATCCATCCTGTGGATGGTAGTGGCTAGCTTACTTTGTACCCTGTATCCATCCCGTGGATGGTAGTGGCTAGCTTACTTTGTACCCTGTATCCATCCCGTGGATGGTAGTGGCTAGCTTACTTTGTACCCTGTATCCATCCCGTGGATGGTAGTGGCTAGCTTACTTTGTACCCTGTATCCATCCCGTGGATGGTAGTGGCTAGCTTACTTTGTACCCTGTATCCATCCCGTGGATGGTAGTGGCTAGCTTACTTTGTACCTCGTATCCATCCTGTGGATGGTAGTGGCTAGCTTACTTTGTACCTCGTATCCATCCTGTGGAAGGTAGTGGCTAGCTTACTTTGTACCTCGTATCCATCCTGTGGATGGTAGTGGCTAGCTTACTTTGTACCTCGTATCCATCCTGTGGATGGTAGTGGCTAGCTTACTTTGTACCTCGTATCCATCCTGTGGATGGTAGTGGCTAGCTTACTTTGTACCTCGTATCCATCCTGTGGATGGTAGTGGCTAGCTTACTTTGTACCCTGTATCCATCCCGTGGATGGTAGTGGCTAGCTCACTTTGTACCTCGTATCCATCCTGTGGATGGTAGTGGCTAGCTTACTTTGTACCCTGTATCCATCTCGTGGATGGTAGTGGCTAGCTCACTTTGTACCTCGTATCCATCCCGTGGATGGTAGTGGCTAGCTTACTTTGTACCTCGTATCCATCCTGTGGATGGTAGTGGCTAGCTTACTTTGTACCCTGTATCCCTCCCGTGGATGGTAGTGGCTAGCTTACTTTGTACCTCGTATCCATCCCGTGGATGGTAGTGGCTAGCTTACTTTGTACCTCGTATCCATCCTGTGGATGGTAGTGGCTAGCTTACTTTGTACCCTGTATCCCTCCCGTGGATGGTAGTGGCTAGCTTACTTTGTACCCTGTATCCCTCCCGTGGATGGTAGTGGCTAGCTTACTTTGTACCTCGTATCCATCCCGTGGATGGTAGTGGCTAGCTTACTTTGTACCTCGTATCCATCCCGTGGATGGTAGTGGCTAGCTTACTTTGTACCCTGTATCCCTCCCGTGGATGGTAGTGGCTAGCTTACTTTGTACCTCGTATCCATCCCGTGGATGGCAGTGGCTAGCTTACTTTGTACCCTGTATCCATCCTGTGGATGGTAGTGACTGGTTTATTATGCACCCCCCTCCCCATCCATCCTATGGATGGTATCACAAGAACATACTGACACACAAAAGACTATGAACGATACTCCAAAATTTTGAACATTTGCAAATACATTTCATCTAAGTAAATTTATGATTTTTTGTCTAAAAATGTCTGGTACCTTTTTTTTCGTTCATAAGATATCTTGACATATAACACAGATCAATATACTATCGCTGGAGTTCACAATAATGGCCACTCAAGCAGAAAGCGCTCAAAAAAGTGACGGCTGAAAGCTCTTTTAGAAAGCTCCTCTAATTAGTGCTTATTGTCCCAAAAACGATTGAAAAATACATCCAAAATTAAACGGCATGCAAAAACGTCTTTACTGGATGTGCTTTTTCAATCTGATTTACCGAAATAAATACTGAACTATGTAGAAGGGAGTCGTAAGATAATTTAGAGTTTAGGAAGGAGTGCAGTAACCCTGGTGTCACGTACCATGACAGGGGTCTTAATCCCGTACCATGACAGGGGTCTTAATCCCGTACCATGACAGGGGTCTTAAGTCGAAGTAAAACATGGCAATCAAAGACCGTAGAGTGCAATCAATATATTTTTTTCCTGATTTTTACGAAAATCTAACTGGATTTCCTTCTCTTAACTCACCTATTGTGAGATAAAATTATGCTACAATAACTCATAATACCACTCTCAATTAAACCAATAATATTTACGTTAAGACTTGAAAATAACACAAAGAATAATATTATTATAATAATACCACTATGTTCTATAGTAATTTTGGCAGTAATATCTAGAATAACACCATAATACCTACAAGTACACTCCACTCCATAACACCTTAAAATAACACCTATATTAACACCTAAAATAGCTAAAATAACACACTAAACCGACAAGCCCTACAATAACACCCACAAGCCTGAGGGCTGATGGGTTATTGAGGTGGTTTAGACATGTAGAGAGGATGTAGTCAAAGAGGATGATTTTCATGGTGTATAAAACTGCAATGGAGGGAAGGCGGGACAGGGGTTACCTTAGGAAAGGTTGGAGGGATTGGGTAAAGGTTTTGTACGTGAAGGGCTTGGACATCCAACAGGCTTGTGAGAACGTGTTAGACAGGAGTGTGTGGAAGTCAAATGGAAACTGGTTAGCCGGAGTTGAGTCCTGGAGGTAGGACGTACAATGCCTGCACTCTGAGGGATGGCTGGAGAGGTTATAGTTCGGAGGAGAGTCTGAACTGTAGTGTCGGCGCGGCATGGCAAAACGGTGATGGAGTGAGTGATGTTGTAAGTGTTTCTTCTTTTTCGGGTCAACCTACCTCGGTAGAAGACGGGTGATGTGTTAAAGAAGAAAACTTCAAATAAAGAAGTTTAGAAATTCAGGGTTCGTGTCTTATTGATTTTTGAACTCTATTGATAAAACGTGAAATAATGATGACTATACTGCAAGATAACCAAGCTGTGTATGTTGCAACATACCCAAGCTGTGTATGTTGCAAGATAACCAAGCTGTGTATGTTGCAAGATAACCAAGCTGTGTATGTTGCAAGATAACCAAGCTGTGTATGTTGCAAGATAACCAAGCTGTGTTTGTTGCAAGATAACCAAGCTGTGTATGTTGCAAGATAACCAAGCTGTGTATGTTGCAAGATAACCAAGCTGTGTATGTTGCAAGATAACCAAGCTGTGTATGTTGCAAGATAACCAAGCTGTGTATGTTGCAAGATAACCAAGCTGTGTATGTTGCAAGATAACCAAGCTGTGTTTGTTGCAAGATAACCAAGCTGTGTATGTTGCAAGATAACCAAGCTGTGTATGTTGCAAGATAACCAAGCTGTGTATGTTGTAAGATAACCAAGCTGTGTATGTTGCAAGATAACCAAGCTGTGTATGTTGCAACATACCCAAGCTGTGTATGTTGCAAGATAACCAAGCTGTGTATGTTGCAAGATAACCAAGCTGTGTATGTTGCAAGATAACCAAGCTGTGTATGTTGCAAGATAACCAAGCTGTGTATGTTGCAAGATAACCAAGCTGTGTATGTTGTAAGATAACCAAGCTGTGTATGTTGTAAGATAACCAAGCTGTGTATGTTGCAAGATAACCAAGCTGTGTATGTTGCAAGATAACCAAGCTGTGTATGTTGCAACATAACCAAGCTGTGTATGTTGCAAGATAACCAAGCTGTGTATGTTGTAAGATAACCAAGCTGTGTATGTTGCAAGATAACCAAGCTGTGTATGTTGCAAGATAACCAAGCTGTGTATGTTGCAAGATAACCAAGCTGTGCATGTTGCATGATATCCAAGTTGCGTAATAACATAAGATATCGACATGACATCAGTCCGTAACGTGACAACTCCCACACAATGAGCGAAACAATACAGAAAACATCGTCTCCCCGGGATCAAACCCGTCTCCCTCAGTTGTGAGCCCAGCGTGCCAACACTTCAGCCAAGACGCACCCTAAACAAGTGTGGATGGTGGGGACTGGATCATTGTATTGGTTTGATACATTCATATGAGCTCCGATTCTTTATGGAAACGCTAAGTGTATAGCTAGAATGTTTGAAGCAGTGTATGCAAATGGCTGAATTTCTCGCCCAATACTGTTTTCTTAGGTACTTAAAAAGAGTTCTTATGAAGCAAAAAGAGTTCTTATGAAGCAAAAAGAGTTCTTATGAAGCAAAAAGAGTTCTTATGAAGCAAAAAGAGTTCTTATGAAGCAAAAAGAGTTCTTATGAAGCAAAAAGAGGTCTTATGAAGCAAAAAGAGTTCTTATGACACTAAAAGTGTTCGACAGGCGTTACAAGAGTGTTGAATACGCCACAAGAGTTCCCAATACTCTACAAGAGTTCCCAATACTCTACAAGAGTTCCCAATACTCTACAAGAGTTCCCAATACTCTACAAGAGTTCCCAATACTCTACAAGAGTTCTCAAGACTATACAAAAGCTCTTATAATATAATAATAATAATAATAATAATAATAATAATAATAATAATAATAATTTCTTAATAAAATGTTTTTAAATAAAAAAAAATCCGTTTTTCTAAATAATCTGACTCCCTTCACTTCAGGGAGGAAGGGAGAGGTTGGGAGGGAGAGGGATGGAGGGAGGGAGGGAGAGGTTGGGAGGGAGAGGGATGGAGGGAGGGAGGGAGAGGTTGGGAGGGAGAGGGAGGGAGTTAGAGGAGGGAGGCGGGTTAAGAACTTAAATATATTAATCCTCACACTATGTAATAGGACATAAAACATTAATATTCACTCCTAACACCGGGTAATACTGGTACATAAAACATTAATATTCACTCCTAACACCGGGTAATACTGGTACATAAAACATTAATATTCACTCCTAACACCGGGTAATACTGGTACATAAAACATTAATATTCACTCCTAACACCGGGTAATACTGGGACATAAAACATTAATATTCACTCCTAACACCGGGTAATACTGGTACATAAAACATTAATATTCACTCCTAACACCGGGTAATACTGGTACATAAAACATTAATATTCACTCCTAACACCGGGTAATACTGGGACATAAAACATTAATATTCACTCCTAACACCGGGTAATACTGGGACATAAAACATTAATATTCACTCCTAACACCGGGTAATACTGGGACATAAAACATTAATATTCACTCCTAACACCGGGTAATACTGGGACATAAAACATTAATATTCACTCCTAACACCGGGTAATACTGGGACATAAAACATTAATATTCACTCCTAACACCGGGTAATACTGGGACATAAAACATTAATATTCACTCCTAACACCGGGTAATACTGGGACATAAAACATTAATATTCACTCCTAACACCGGGTAATACTGGGATATAAAACATTAATATTCACTCCTAACACCGGGTAATACTGGGACATAAAACATTAATATTCACTCCTAACACCGGGTAATACTGGTACATAAAACATTAATATTCACTCCTAACACCGGGTAATACTGGGACATAAAACATCAATATTCACTCCTAACACCGGGTAATACTGGTACATAAAACATTAATATTCACTCCTAACACGGGGTAATACTGGGACATAAAACATTAATATTCACTCCTAACACCGGGTAATACTGGGACATAAAACATTAATATTCACTCCTAACACCGGGTAATACTGGGACATAAAACATTAATATTCACTCCTAACACCGGGTAATACTGGGACATAAAACATTAATATTCACTCCTAACACCGGGTAATACTGGGACATAAAACATTAATATTCACTCCTAACACCGGGTAATACTGGGACATAAAACATTAATATTTATTCCTAACACGGGTAATACTGGGACATAAAACATTAATATTCACTCCTAACACCGGGTAATACTGGGACATAAAACATTAATATTCATTCCTAACACCGGGTAATACTGGGACATAAAACATTAATATTCATTCCTAACACCGGGTAATACTGGGACATAAAACATTAATATTCACTCCTAACACCGGGTAATACTGGGACATAAAACATTAATATTCACTCCTAACACCGGGTAATACTGGGACATAAAACATCAATATTCACTCCTAACACCGGGTAATACTGGGACATAAAACATCAATATTCATTCCTAACACCGGGTAATACTGGGACATAAAACATTAATATTTACTCCTAACACCGGGTAATACTGGTACATAAAACATTAATATTCACTCCTAACACCGGGTAATACTGGTACATAAAACATTAATATTCACTCCTAACACCGGGTAATACTGGGACATAAAACATTAATATTCACTCCTAACACCGGGTAATACTGGTACATAAAACATTAATATTCACTCCTAACACCGGGTAATACTGGGACATAAAACATTAATATTCACTCCTAACACCGGGTAATACTGGGACATAAAACATCAATATTCACTCCTAACACCGGGTAATACTTCACTTTCCACACGGACAAAGAACGTTTATCCACACTGATAAAAATATATATAAATTATTTTTGTTTCCAATAGCTTGTTATGAAAGTTAATACAGCTTAGATGTGCAGCCTAAACTGACAACACCTAGGTGACAACACCTGGGTGATAACACCTGGGTGATAACACCTGGGTGATAGCACCTGGGTGATAACACCTGGATGATAACACCTGGGTGATAGCACCTGGGTGATAACACCTGGATGATAACACCTGGGTGATAGCACCTGGGTGATAACACCTGGGTGATAGCACCTGGGTGATAGCCCCTGGGTGATAACACCTGGGTGATAACACCTGGGTGATAGCACCTGGGTGATAACACCTGGGTGATAACACCTGGGTGATAACACCTGGGTGATAGCACCTGGGTGATAGCACCTGGGTGATAGCACCTGGGTGATAGCACCTGGGTGATAACACCTGGGTGATAACACCTGGCTTATATTTTCCAGTTAAACTTAAACTCAGAAATTATGGAGATAGGCTCCTACACATGGCTTGGTGTATAGCTTGTATTCTATACATCCAACTGTGCTATCAATACTTTACTTACGATATTGTACACATAAATACTCTCCAAGAAACTGTCCCATCTGGTACGTTACAGTACTGAAACACTGTAGTCGAAAGTACAAGAGTATGTTGTGCTCATCTAGACTCGACATAGAATGTGACTGACAAAATAAATCCCTAAATAAACTAACTGACCCAAAGAGAGGCAATAAAGCAACTAGAGCGAACTTTAAGAGAAGCGACCAGTTCATCAAACAACAGAAGGCCTAAGAGCGCTTGAGTTCCCCTGTCTCCTAACATTGTTTATTATTCCTTATAATCTACCTTGTAAGGTGAAGTCTTTCCTTAATTCATGATATAACTTAATAAATCTGAGGACAATTGTGTTGCAGAGGTGTGAGCAAAACTCAGACCTCTGCAACACAATTGTCCTCAAACATTTGTTAAGTTATACCATGAATTAAGGAAAGATCCTGGACTTCACCTTACGAAAACAGACAAAGCAAATGCGATAGTAATTATGGACAAGGTAGATTATAGAGGAAAAATAACACATTAGAAAACAGGGGAACTGACGTGCCCCTTAAAGCAGCCGTGCACAACACATCAGAGACGAAATAAACCTAATTGGGGACAATCGATAAGTCCTCCATATATGAAAAAAACTTCCAAATTACTGAAAATGAATTCAACTTCCCGACCCCGACTAGGACAGTGCGTAGATGTCAGTCAGAACCAGGTAGATCTTGAGTTAGACTTGTGACCAAAGCACACTATGTCTTACGTCACACAACCTCAGAAAACATAAGAAATCACTAGCTCTAAATTAGGCACGGAGTTACGAGATGTACGTATGTTCCGGCTCACCAGCGGATACCTACTCTACCATAAAAGAGCCGGAATAACACGAACAGAGAAGAGAAGCGTTTTCTCAGACAGTAGAGATTAGAGGAGAGGTGTCGTTACTTCGACTATGTCCAGCTCGGGAGAGTTGTAGAAGAGGAGAGGTGTCGTTACTTCGACTATGTCCAGCTCGGGAGAGTTGTAGAAGAAACGCTTCAAGTGCGACATTACACCTTCAGTGTGCCCATAATGTGTGTTCCCTCAAGACTATTGTAAAAAAAGTGTCAGGTATCCATATTTTAAACAGAATTAGATACTTAAGTCTTCAGCATTGGTCAGTTTTACTTAGAAAAAAGTTTGGAGTGATTTTAGCCAGTGTAGGTCCCAGTTTGCTTTTTTATTATTACTGAAGATGGGACAATTGAAATAATGGTTTTCATGCTATAATATCTGAATGCCTCATCCGATTGGCTTCAAACGTCTAATGCTCAAAACTTGATAATGCAAATTCTGAGCGCCTTCAAATTCCTGTGCTGGTGCATTCTAGGCTAATCTGGTGTTCCTTACTGGAGGACTGGAATTAAGTTTGGGCTGTGTATGTCCTAGTTTACCATTTTCATTGAAGAAATTTTGATATTAGCTTCCATGTGATAGCTTGCGAATGCTTCATCTGATTAGCTTCAAATCTTCAACATTAGAAACATATGCCGCACTGTGTTCCAATGTTATCGCGAGCACTGGCGTACAGGGGGCTGGGGTCATGCACTGACCTCAGTACACAAGGTTTGTCTTGGTATTGCCTCTATTGCATCTTATCTACACACGTGTTCATCTCTTCTCCTCTTTGCTGTCCCCTTCTGTCTTCTCCTCTTTGCTGTCCCCTTCTGTCTTCTCCTCTTTGCTGTCCCCTTCTGTCTTCTCTTTGCTGTCCCCTTCTATCTTCTCCTCTTTGCTGTCCCCTTCTATCTTCTCATCTTTGCTGTTCCCTTCTATCTTCTCCTCTTTGCTGTCCCCTTCTATCTTCTCCTCTTTGCTGTCCCCTTCTATCTTCTCCTCTTTGCTGTCCCCTTCTGTCTTCTCCTCTTTGCTGTCCCCTTCTGTCTTCTCCTCTTTGCTGTCCCCTTCTGTCTTCTCCTCTTTGCTGTCCCCTTCTGTCTTCTCCTCTTTGCTGTCCCCTTCTGTCTTCTCCTCTTTGCTGTCCCCTTCTGTCTTCTCTTTGCTGTCCCCTTCTGTCTTCTCTTCTTTGCTGTCCCCTTCTGTCTTCTCCTCTTTGCTGTCCCCTTCTGTCTTCTCTTTGCTGTCTCCTTATATATTCTCCTCTTTGCTGTCCCCTTCTATCTTCTCTTTGCTGTCCCCTTCTATCTTCTCTTTGCTGTCCCCTTCTATCTTCTCCTCTTTGCTGTCCCCTTCTATCTTCTCCTCTTTGCTGTCCCCTTCTATCTTCTCTTTGCTGTCCCCTTCTATCTTCTCTTTGCTGTCCCCTTCTATCTTCTCCTCTTTGCTGTCCCCTTCTATCTTCTACTCCGCTTTTAACGTCGTTTATTCAATCCCTCGACTAGAATGGGAAGTATTTTCAGTCAACTATTATCTATAATATTTACTCCGCTGTGAAAAACAAAATTCTGATTTTCTCTGACTCATACACTTAGATAGTACACGATAGTTTTCACTCTAGGTAGATGATAGTTCTCAGCAGTTAGCCTAGGTGTCTTTCTCCATGCACTCACCTATATGTGGTTGCAAGGGTCGAGTCTCGGCTCCTGGTCTCACTGTTTTCATTCTCTCCTGGCTTCAAGAGCCCTATCGCTCTCAAAAAGGACTATGAATAGCGGCATATAGTGAGAGGCCATTGCTAGGTGAAGTGTGGAGGGGAGGGATAGAGGGGTAGAGAGAATCCACCTAATAGCTGTTTTGGTTCTAATTAGAAACTTTCCAATTGGGAGGAGAGAAAAGGAGGTAGGATGTTGCAAGTTTTTCCTCTGGGTAATGCCAACGAGAGACAAGTTGAACCCCCAAATGGGTTTAGTTCGGGCTCTGAGTGTCGCTGTCCACTTACTTAACCATCCAATAACATTAAAGTTTAGAGGAACACAAATACATAGTGTACCTTAATTGCCAGCGCTGGTGCAGTGAAGGTTGGCTAATTACCGATTTGTAGTTACAGGAGTAGAAAATTGTTCGTGATGTCCCGACTGTTTAGTTTGCCTTAAAAAATCCAGTAGGTGTTGCATTTACGATCTCCTGGATCTCATCCCAGAACTTTATTTGTAAAATAAAAAAAAAGTAATTTGTAGTGTCTTTTTCACATCGTTATTTTGTCCTCGTCAACGTACAAGTATTGGTTCTTTTTGTCATTACTGACGGTGTGTAAAAATCTTAAAATACGGTAAAATATGTTTCCGCTTCCAGTGTCAACAGATAAGAACGTCTCTGGCGCAATGGCCGCCTTCTTAGTAGTGTCTTGCCAAGGCGTTCCATTTCGCTTGACAGGTATTTTCATGAGCAATTTTAATGCACAGCTTCGGACATTTTCGCCATCCAGATAAAAACAAAAGCATGTAGAATGGTGGCATTAAAGGATATTATTCCCGCCAGAGGACGCTTTCAGATTAGAGTCCCGAAACTGCGGCTGTGGCAAGCGTTCATCCCGCACACGAGAGGACAAAATTCATCAGTGCTAATAACGTCAGCTCCCTGAATCTCTCCCTGTCAGCGTTTTGTGTTAATTGACACCTGGTAACTAGTGTAGCTCCCCCTCTCCCTTTTTATGACCACCTTTAATGAGTAGAATGATGATTATAACCCTTAATGAGTAGAATGATGATTATAACCCTTAATGAGTAGAATGTTAATTATAACCCTTAATGAGTAGAATGTTGATTATAACCCTTAATGAGTAGAATGTTAATTATAACCCTTAATGAGTGGAATGTTGATTATAACCCTTAATGAGTAGAATGTTAATTATAACCCTTAATGAGTAGAATGTAGATTATAACCCTTAATGAGTAGAATGTTGATTATAACCCTTAATGAGTAGAATGATGATTATAACCCTTAATGGGTAGAATGTAGATTATAACCCTTAATGAGTAGAATGATGATTATAACCCTTAATGGGTAGAATGTAGAATGTTGTAGAATGTTGTAGAATGAGTAGAATGTTGATTATAACCCTTAAATGGGTAGAATGTTGATTATAACCCTTAAATGGGTAGAATGTTGATTATAACCCTTAAATGGGTAGAATGTTGATTATAACCCTTAATGAGTAGAATGTTGATTATAACCCTTAATGAGTAGAATGTTGATTATAATCCTTAATGAGTAGAATGTTGATTATAACCCTTAATGAGTAGAATGTTGATTATAACCCTTAATGAGTACAATGTAGATTATCCTTAATGTGTAAAATGTTGATTATAACCCTTAATGGGTAGAATGTTGATTATAACCCTTAATGGGTAGAATGTTGATTATAACCCTTAATGAGTAGAATGTTGATTATAACCCTTAATGAGTAGAATGTTGATTATAACCCTTAATGAGTAGAATGTTGATTATAACCCTTAATGGGAAGAATGTTGATTATAACCCTTAATGAGTACAATGTAGATTATCCTTAATGTGTAAAATGTTGATTATAACCCTTAATGGGTAGAATGTTGATTATAACCCTTAATGAGTACAATGCAGATTATCCTTAATGTGTAAAATGTAGATTATAATGTAGTCTAAACATTTTCAACACACGAAAACAAAAGCTTAAACATAAATAATGTATTCTCCCAGAAAAAAAAAATATATATAAATAAGTGCGCAGAAGGATTAATGTACATTTAAAAACGAATATTTATTAAAAAAACAGTAAGCAGAAATTTTATATTTTGCCCAGAGAAATTTGTGTACGAAAAAATCTGAAGAATCGTTCATAAATTAAAAAAATAAATACGTGTGTATCTCGATTATTAAAAAGTGTAATATAATATATATATATATATATATATATATATATATATATATATATATATATATATATATATATATATATATAATATATATATATATAGGTATTGGAGATGTAATCCGTGATAGTGTACACTAAGTCATCACTGGAACAAGTGACCAGAATACATCAAACATGAAAAATATATTTTATTCTCAGCTGGGGAAAAAAAATCTTATTGTCGACATAATAAAAATTCATATTTTTTTTTTTTTGCAATTTCTACAATATTAACAGCGTTAAAATCCAGCGAGAATTTACAAAGGATAAATTGACTATTTAACATGAAAGTAACACTTAGGAAAATTAGTAATTTAAGTATATGATCTGACAAAAAATCAATATATGTCAAAGTATATACTGTGGGGTACATTTCCATGCCCATGAGGCAGGGGGGGGGGGAATTTCCCCCATTTTAGTATAATTTTCACTTTGATATTGTGTCGTTCCATTGATTTTTCAACTGTCTGAAAAATATTTATGACAAATTGCCTTCGGTGAAATATATTACAATTATTTCCAGGTTCTGAATCATGTTTTTTCTTGTCTTTTAATGTGAGAAAAATATTTAATATTGTTACTGTGTAAATATTGAAAAAATAACTACACGAGGAAGATGGATATGAGGGGGAGATGAGGGGTAATGAGGAGTGGGAGGCGAGAAGTGATGAGTGGGAGGCGAGAAGTGATGAGTGGGAGGTGAAGAGTGATGATGAGAGGGAGGTGTGGGTGTGTTGGGGGTGTGGAAGAGCGAACACGGTGTATTGTGGATGTATGGAAGAGAATATAGGTTATCTTGGAATGTTTGGGGAGTTACGATGTATAAAATACGTAGGAGGGTATGTTGGTTATGTGGACGTGATGAGTATGTGGTTGTAGAGATGATGTAGGTCGCGCTGGAGTGTGCAGAACCTATACAACTAATGATGAATCCAAATGGATACAGACGTAACATGAATGTTCCATAGTGAAAGTAGCTACTCTAGCCTTGCTCTCAGCGTCAACAATGACGACAGCAACAGCAAGATGAAGCCAGGGAGCGCATCAGAGGTAATTAATACCACAACTTGAGTCTGTGACATCCCAGACCTTCTTGACATCCTCAGCAACTCCTATACAACTTCAAAGGATCTCAAAAGGGAACTTATCCGGGTACATTAACCTGACAGATGTTACACAAGGTGAGTTAACTTAACACTCACCACCTTCTCATCATATATATATATATATATATATATATATATATATATATATATATATATATATATATATATATATATAAACCTTACTTACAAAATGTAAGAATTTACATAAATAATATCCCTAATATTACATATTTACGTTGCATTTAACAAACGAAACGCGCTGTTAACCCAAAGACTTAATATTTACAATAATAATAATCATACCGGCTGGGTAGCCATCAAGTATGATACGTGAGCTGAACCAGAGGTAACGCAATGAATCTTAACGCAAATGGTTCATTTATTTAATGTTAAAATAATTAGGCTTCAAGGCACTGCCGTCTAACCTCTAACAAATGGTCGTGTTTGCTACAGTGATCTACAGTTTATCTAATGTTTAATATTTATATAAACACTGACAACTACCTTAACTCTCGTTATAACTCATATATTAAGGTTATCTTTCAGTGTATATCTGCTAGTGGATGTATACCTCTCAGTGTATATCTGCTAGTGGATGTATACCTCTCAGTGTATATCTGCTAGTGCATGTATACCTCTCAGTGTATATCTGCTAGTGCATGTATACCTCTCAGTGTATATCTGCTAGTGCATGCATACCTCTCAGTGTATATCTGCTAGTGGATGTATACCTCTCAGTGTATATCTGCTAGTGCATGCATACCTCTCAGTGTATATCTGCTAGTGGATGTATACCGCTCAGTGTATATCTGCTAGTGGATGTATACCTCTCAGTTTATATCTGCTAGTGCATGTATACCTCTCAGGGTATATACAATGATAGAAGCATATCACTGTGGGATACACAAGTCTCCGTGATATACACACATCTCATGGTATACACGAAGATAAAAATACACCTCTCGGTGTATATGCACTGAGACACACACTTCTCAGTGTATATACACAGAGATATACACCTTTCAGTGAGTAGTAGACCCCTCAAGGGAGGTTCCTTGACGCTGGTGAGGGGTTCTTGATCTAGGGAATTGGATCTGTGCTCCAGTTCCCTGAAATGAGCCTGAATACCTTCCATCCCCCATGATAATAATAATAGTAGTTGCAGTGAGGGGATTCTTCCCACAGTCTACCATCATACATCCCAATATTAAATGTCCTATTTTTTCCCCCAACATGAATCGTCAATTACCGAAGATGTGGTGATTTACCCTTGATGGATCTGGGCAGCTGGGAGAGGACCATGGCGTGAAGGACCTCTCAGCGGGGCCCTATTCACCCTCAGCAGAATGGGTCAAGAAATTGAGGCGGCGTTGCAAGGCCACGATGAGTGCCAGCACACAACACCCTCATCCTGGACGAGCGTTTTGTCTGATGGAAACCCTTTGACGAGAGGGAATGGCCGTGTCCTGCAAAGGATTTCATGACGGATTTTCCTTCGCAGGAGATGCCCCAGAGGAGGAGTGCCAGAGAGGCTGAGAACCTTCACCAAATCGATCTCGTGGGCCCCTTTTGCCTTGGGGACAATGCCTTTAAAATTGAACTGACATAAAGAGTTCGGAACATTATTTTGATTCGTGATATTTGCGAACTTTTGGCAAAACAGCTATTAAATGAATGATGGTAAATGTTTCCTTTTTTTTTTGGGGGGGAGGGGGTCACGCTGCAAAGGTTGGAGACGGCTGATGAAATAAAAAAAAAAACTTTTTTTATAATTTTAGAAAAAATCCAATAAATTACTTAAAGAGGAGAATATTTATTTTCAGTTGGTGTAGCCAGAACGACGTCAACATTTATATGAATCTATTAATACAAAAGCACAACAATAGTTTTACTGTAAAAATAATTGGGCGGAGGTTAATTACACAGTCATCATCTGTAGACATCCAGAGCTTTCAAGCCGAGCACCAATACCGTACAATGATAAAATAATTCTTTATTTTTCCCAGGCAATGTTTGGGCAAAACGCGCATGTAGCCAGTCATAACAGCAAGCATCACGTTAGGCGCTCAGGCAACCACCAATTATGACCCTAATCAGGCAGCACGTCGGCTTATTAACACCGGGGATTATGTCAGCGTATAGTCAGGGAACAACATACCAGCCAGGCAACATCAACATACATTCCCCATCCAACACACACACACACACACACACCACACACACACTACTGCTGCTTAACGCTAATTCAATTCATTTTCCAATCACCTCCCCCACCCCCTATTTATTATCCGCTATATTTCTAGTTGATTGAACTAGGTGACTGGAGGACATGGTGGTGAGGTGAAGCTTTCTGGTATTAGTGGTGAGGTTAAGGTTCCTAGCATAACAGATCACGTTTAGGTTCCTAGCATCACAGATCACGTGTAGGTTCCTAGCATCACAGATCACGTGTAGGTTCCTAGCATCACAGATCACGTGTAGGTTCCTAGCAGCCCAGATCACGTGTAGGTTCCTAGCATCACAGATCACGTGTAGGTTCCTAGCATCACAGATCACGTGTAGGTTCCTAGCAGCACAGATCACGTGTAGGTTCCTAGCATCACAGATCACGTGTAGGTTCCTAGCATCAGTAACGTTTGAAATCGTTTGCCTGTGACACGACTAAGTCAAAGGTATCAAACGACAGACCAAAGGCAAAAACTTCAAGATGAACTAGAGGTCACAAAGGCGAAAACACACGCGTCAAAGGCCTGGATATGCAACCAAGCTTAACCGTGGGTAGCACATCAATACATTTTGAAGACTGCAGAATTGTTCAATATCTGTGGGATATTGAAGAGGCGTGAACATCTAGGAGAGCGAAGCCACTACCACGTTGAAACATGTTTTACGAGAACATAAAGGGATCACTCTTTACTGCAGGAGAGAGATTTACACTCAAGCCTAACATAGGAGGGTGTTATCCACGGTGTGTGGGATAGGCTGCCCTCAGAGATGGTAATTCCCAGGTGATAGTAACTCCAGCCCTTCTGGAATGAAACCTTTAAAGGTGTCGTAGCAACTGAATGTATAGTGGAATGTGTAACACTTGGGTATCTTTACGGCCGAAACGTTTCTCCTGCACGGCAGTCTTCTTCAGTAGGAGGCAGAGTTGAGTAATATAAAGGTGATAGTTGAAGAAGTAAAGATTTTGAGGAGATTAGTCCATCAGCCTTGACGAGAGTTGAGATGTACAGAAATTCTGAGGTGTTCACTCCCTCAACCTTGATACATGAAACTCTGTATTGCAGTGAAGAAGCCCGCTGCGCAGTCGAAACGTTTCGGCAATAAAAACACCCAAGTGTTGCACATGTGTCTTATTCTTCTACCTTAGTGGAATGCTTGAAGATGTCCTCACTGATCTTAAAAAATCTCCCAGCTTAGACTTCAGTATTTCATTAACTCCAGCATGTAATCTAGCCTAGGTCTGGTCACAGACCGGGCCGCGGGGGCGGTGACCCCCGAAACCCTCTCCAGGTAGTGGCTGAGTAAAACAGGGAAACATAGCTAGTTTTGTAATCTATAACATAGCTATTATCTACAACAGAGCAGCGGTACAAAATTATCATAAATTTTGTTAAAAAAAACTTTGGAAAAGTTACAGTCTCTCCATCACAACACACCATGAAAATTTTCATTTCAAAACACCATGAATTTAACAAGCTATGTATACAAGGTATCACACGGGGTCGAACAGGGGAACCTGCGCTCTAACATTCCCGAATTTAACCTCTGGGCCATTTTTGAACAATTTGTAAAATGTTCAATATTGTGGAAAATGACAAATATTCATTTTTTTCCTGAATCCACATAGTGTTCAAAATATTATTGATGTCACCAGTAGTATTATTGATGCCGCCAGTAGTATTATTGATGCCGCCAGTAGTATTATTGATGCCGCCAGTAGTATTATTGATGCCGCCAGTAGTAGTATTGATGCCACCAGTAGTATTATTGATGCCGCCAGTAGTAGTATTGATGCCGCCAGTAGTATTATTGATGCCGCCAGTAGTATTATTGATGCCGCCAGTAGTATTATTGATGCCGCCAGTAGTATTATTGATGCCGCCAGTAGTATTATTGATGTCACCAGTAGTATTATTGATGCCGCCAGTAGTATTATTGATGCCGCCAGTAGTATTATTGATGCCGCCAGTAGTATTATTGATGCCGCCAGTAGTATTATTGATGCCACCAGTAGTATTATTGATGCCGCCAGTAGTATTATTGATGCCGCCAGTAGTATTATTGATGCCGCCAGTAGTAGTATTGATGCCACCAGTAGTATTATTGATGCCGCCAGTAGTATTATTGATGCCGCCAGTAGTATTATTGATGCCACCAGTAATATTATTGATGCCGCCAGTAGTATTATTGATGCCACCAGTAGTATTATTGATGCCGCCAGTAGTAGTATTGATGCCACCAGTAGTATTATTGATGCCGCCAGTAGTATTATTGATGCCGCCAGTAGTATTATTGATGCCGCCAGTAGTAGTATTGATGCCACCAGTAGTATTATTGATGCCGCCAGTAGTATTATTGATGCCGCCAGTAGTATTATTGATGCCACCAGTAATATTATTGATGCCGCCAGTAGTATTATTGATGCCACCAGTAGTAGTATTGATGCCACCAGTAGTATTATTGATGCCACCAGTAGTGACCTATGGTTGAGTTGACTTGAAATTATTAACCCAACAAGATATATACACTGAGAGGTACATGTCTCCCAGTGTATATACACTGAGAGGTACATGTCTCCCAGTGTATATACACTGAGAGGTACATGTCTCCCAGTGTATATACACTGAGAGGTACATGTCTCCCAGTGTATATACACTGAGAGGCACATGTCTCCCAGTGTATATACACTGAGAGGTACATGTCTCCCAGTGTATATACACTGAGAGGTACATGTCTCCCAGTGTATATACACTGAGAGGCACATGTCTCCCAGTGTATATACACTGAGAGGTACATGTCTCCCAGTGTATATACACTGAGAGGCACATGTCTCCCAGTGTATATACACTGAGAGGTACATGTCTCCCAGTGTATATACAGTGAGAGGTGCATGTCTCCCAGTGTATATACACCGAGAGGTACAGGTCTTCCAGTGTATATACACTGAGAGGTACATGTCTCCCAGTGTATATACACTGAGAGGTACGTCTCCCAGTGTATATACACTGAGAGGTGCATGTCTCCCAGTGTATATACACTGAGAGGTACATGTCTCCCAGTGTATATACACTGAGAGGTACATGTCTCCCAGTGTATATACACTGAGAGGTACATGTCTCCCAGTGTATATACACTGAGAGGCACATGTCTCCCAGTGTATATACACTGAGAGGTACATGTCTCCCAGTGTATATACAGTGAGAGGTGCATGTCTCCCAGTGTATATACACCGAGAGGTACAGGTCTTCCAGTGTATATACACTGAGAGGTACATGTCTCCCAGTGTATATACACTGAGATGTACGTCTCCCAGTGTATATACACTGAGAGGTGCATGTCTCCCAGTGTATATACACTGAGAGGTACATGTCTCCCAGTGTATATACACTGAGAGGTACATGTCTCCCAGTGTATATACACACTGGGAGTTTACCTTAATTTAGGGATTAAAACATTCTTGACTGGGAGTGTACACGTGAAACGCAGCTCTAATGACCCTCGTGTGGAAGATAGGCTTCAAACCCAATTAGCCCTTTACACAGTGTTGCCAGCCAGGAGCAACACTTGAGTTTGATGAGTGACTTGTGATATAGTAATGTCGGGTGCCAACTCTTGACACACCTGACAGTAATGCCGGGTGCCAACTCTTGACACACCTGACAGTAATGCCGGGTGCCAACTCTCGACACACCTGACAGTAATGCCGGGTGCCAACTCTTGACACACCTGACATAGTAATGCCGGGTGCCAACTGTTAACACACCTGACATAATCATGGATATTTTAGTATAAATTTATGAAAATGGACAAAATACCTAAATGAAAGAAAAGAAAATGAATAAAACAAACTGAATAAAACAAACGATAAATGAATGAAATAAATGAAAAACTGAAAAAAAATCACCAAAACTGAATTGAACTCATGAGAAATGAACAAATCAAATTAAAAAATTAAATTTACTGAAAAACAATTCCGAAAGAAACGAACAAAAATACAACAAGTTAATCAAACTCAAATTTTATTGTTCAACTATATATATATATATATATATATATATATATATATATATATATATATATATATATATATATATATATATATATATATATTATATATATATATATATATAATTTGCATAATATATAGAAATAAAGAATTTCGTTTACCAATTTTTTTCCCACTTATAACAAGGCATAAAATATTTTGTTTGGAAACCATCAGAGACCAACACTAACAAGATAACAAGTGAGAACTGTAGCGAAAAAAAATAACAATTATCTTAACTCCCATGGAAAGTTGAGTGGGCAGAGAGGCGGAATAAAGAGGGGAATAAAGTGGACAGCACAGGGTGGCTGAGCTAATGGATTACGAGGAAGGTAATTCATGACCTCCACACAGTGCTAGCCAGGTCTCCTCCACACAGTGCTAGCCAGGTCTCCTCCACACAGTGCTAGCCAGGTCTCCTCCACACAGTGCTAGCCAGGTCTCCTCCACACAGTGCTAGCCAGGTCTCCTCCACACAGTGCTAGCCAGGCCTCCTCCACACAGTGCTAGCCAGGCCTCCTCCACACAGTGCTAGCCAGGCCTCCTCCACACAGTGCTAGCCAGGCCTCCTCCACACAGTGCTAGCCAGGCCTCCTCCACACAGTGCTAGCCAGGCCTCCTCCACACAGTGCTAGCCAGGTCTCCTCCACACAGTGCTAGCCAGGCCTCCTCCACACAGTGCTAGCCAGGCCTCCTCCACACAGTGCTAGTCAGGTCTCCTCCACACAGTGCTAGCCAGGTCTCCTCCACACAGTGCTAGCCAGGTCTCCCCCACACAGTGCTAGCCAGGTCTCCTCCACACAGTGCTAGCCAGGTCTCCTCCACACAGTGCTAGCCAGGTCTCCTCAACACAGTGCTAGCCAGGTCTCCTCCACACAGTGCTAGCCAGGTCTCCCCACACAGTGCTAGCCAGGTCCCTCACTCCACACAGTGCTAGCCAGGTCTCCTCCACACAGTGCTAGCCAGGTCTCCTCCACACAGTGCTAGCCAGGTCTCCTCCACACAGTGCTAGCCAGGTCTCCTCCACACAGTGCTAGCCAGGTCTCCTCCACACAGTGCTAGCCAGGTCTCCTCCACACAGTGCTAGCCAGGTCTCCTCCACACAGTGCTAGCCAGGTCTCCTCCACACAGTGCTAGCCAGGTCTCCTCCACACAGTGCTAGCCAGGTCTCCTCCACACAGTGCTAGCCAGGTCTCCTCCACACAGTGCTAGCCAGGTCTCCTCCACACAGTGCTAGCCAGGTCTCCTCCACACAGTGCTAGCCAGGTCTCCTCCACACAGTGCTAGCCAGGTCTCCTCCACACAGTGCTAGCCATGTCTCCTCCACACAGTGCTAGCCAGGTCTCCTCCACACAGTGCTAGCCAGGTCTCCTCCACACAGTGCTAGCCAGGTCTCCTCCACACAGTGCTAGCCAGGTCTCCTCCACACAGTGCTAGCCAGGTCTCCTCCACACAGTGCTAGCCAGGTCTCCTCCACACAGTGCTAGCCAGGTCTCCTCCACACAGTGCTAGCCAGGTCTCCTCCACACAGTGCTAGCCAGGTCTCCTCCACACAGTGCTAGCCAGGTCTCCTCCACACAGTGCTAGCCAGGTCTCCTCCACACAGTGCTAGCCAGGTCTCCTCCACACAGTGCTAGCCAGGTCTCCTCCACACAGTGCTAGCCAGGTCTCCTCCACACAGTGCTAGCCAGGTCTCCTCCACACAGTGCTAGCCAGGTCTCCTCCACACAGTGCTAGCCAGGTCTCCTCCACACAGTGCTAGCCAGGTCTCCTCCACACAGTGCTAGCCAGGCTCCTCCACACAGTGCTAGACCTAAAGAGTCTCCTCCACACAGTGCTAGCCAGGTCTCCTCCACACAGTGCTAGCCAGGTCTCCTCCACACAGTGCTAGCCAGGTCTTTAGAAAAAAATCAAAAGACGTGAAAATATTACTTATAAAATGACACCTATATAGCATTTGTTTTCCCCTGCAGTGTTCCACAGGCACTCTACTCCACCACGTTGTTTTCCCTTAGTCTACACTCCTAGCATGGACCTTATTTTAGCCCCAGGAACTATTTATCCCCTCCCCCCATATTCAAGAGCCTTGCTAATAGCAGAGAGAGAGAGAGAGAGAGAGAGAGAGAGAGAGAGAGAGAGAGAGAGAGATCTGTAATGGTGAGAGATACTTGAAGACCTGACATATCCGTATATACTGGTAACGTTGCCTTGATTTGTGTACATTTACTGCCTAAGAAATATATATCTTCTCCTGGATCCTAAAGCTCTCGAAAATATTATTAAATTTATTACTGTTATTGCTTTTACTTTCATATTATAATTATAATATTAAAAGCAATAACAATAATAATACGTAAATTTAATAATAATTATTGTACAATTATATTATTCTGAAGCGCTAAGCTCGCATGGGTCACCGAGAGCAAATGATTGCTGGAGGCTCGAACCTCTATCCAGTGAAACGGCAAAAACTTTCGCAGCCTGGCTTCCTCATGCAATGGGCGAAACAGCGTTTTCCTGACAAATATGAAGAGACACATACAAGTTACCGAAAAAAGCTTCTCTTAGAGCACAGTGAAACATGGCTTAATAAAGCTCTACACAGTGAAACATGGCATAATAAAGCTCTACACAGTGAAACATGGCTTAATAAAGCTCTACACAGTTAAACATGGCTTAATAAAGCTCTACACAGTGAAACATGGCTTAATAAAGCTCTACACAGTGAAACATGGCTTAATAAAGCTCTACACAGGGCAAAACATGGCTTAATAAAGCTCTACACAGGGCAAAACGTTGTCCCAGTAAAATCTCGATCTACAACTTGTGTTACATTTATGAAGTAAATTCGGGGCTGTAAAAACGTAGTTTTTTTTAATATCACCTATGGAAACGGGAGGTAATCAGGTTTGATCCGAGGGTAGGGAGGCTCCAATTCTTTGGATTAGAAGCCCTTCATCGTCACATTACACGTGGACAAGGGGAACGGGGGATGGGTTATTAGCAACAGCCTGGCGGATCAGACACCGGAGGCAGCAGTCAGCGGAACGGAGTAGACAGCCTCCACTACCTCCTCCTCTGGATGACCCTCACGGGTTTAACGCTTGGGGAAATACACCCTAGAGCTGTGGTACAACTGAGAGACAGAGAGATGACACAGGTATCAGTATTGTATATGAGAGAGAGAGCAAGCTATCACAGGAAATACAGTATACAAGTAGAGATGTATGCCTCAGAGAATATACACGCGGTGAGGTGTATGTCTCTCAGCGTATATACACAGTTAGGTGTATATTTCAGTGAATATACAGTAGTAGCTTACTCTTGACTGGGGGTAAACAGGTGACATGCAGCCTTAATGACCCTCGTGTAGTGGATAGATTTCAAACCCAGTTAACCAACCACTTCTTCATTGCACTTTTCCTAGCACGATAACAGACAACACAGTAAGTGTCAGGGGCCCAAGACTGTTCAACTGCCTCCCCGAAGGCGCTGAACAGGCACCTAAAGTCAGTACCTGATCAGCCGGGCTGTAGTTCGTACGTCGATTTACGTGCGGCCAGCAGTAGCAGCCTGGTTGATCAGGCCCTGATCCACCATGAAGCCTGGTCACAGACCGGGCCGCGGGGGCGTTGACCCCCGAAACCTTGTCCAGGTATACGTGAATCTTCATTCAATTCACCATTTTACAAATTTGACACATGTGCAAAATTTTTAGACACTTTGGGCACGTTTCGTTCACGTGGCTGGTGAGCGAAACTTGTAGTAACAACTCTGCACACGTGTCAAATACATTTGTTGGCATTATATACCTCTTGTGATATGTATCTTGTATGATACATACCTTGCGATACATACCTTGTGTCATACACACCTTGAATACATACCTTGCGTGATAAACGCCTTACTTAATACATAGCTTGTATGATATACATCATACAAACTAGATGATAAACAGAGAAGGGAGTCGACAAGATACCCACAGTGGGACTCTCCAGGTTCTTGGTAAAAAACCCAATGTGGGCAAAACTGCGTTTGATTTAAGAAACTGTTAGTGTTGTGATATGGGAGACCGAACGCGGCCTAACAGGTACACGCTTCTTACTATCAAAAATAAATCCGGTGCAAATTGGATAGGATACGATTAATTGGACGTGTGTTAATTGGTTTAATCACTTGCGTGTAGCTTGGAGTGCTTCCAACCCCAAGCACCACGAGAAAGGTGCAGAGGACTAACGATGCAGTCTGTGTAGCACCGAGCTGAGTGCTGTGGCACAGTGCCGTGAGCACAGACTATGTGGTTCTGTTCAGAGCGTCACACACACGTCAGTATATGGTTGGTTGGTTCATGGTTCATTCCACATGGCAGAGGTAGGGTTCCATTTGTTCAGCTTGTAATTTTATAATTTTATTAGTTCATGATTTATCATGACAAATATATTTTTTATTGTTCGTCTTAAGTTACAATTCCTGTTAAATTGGGGGTCCTAATATGGCTCCTACAATAAATTAAGAAAACATCAGGTGAAAAAATATACTTGAAAAAAAGTATCTTATTGTTAGAAAACAAAAATATAATTCATGGCATAGATTACCTTAACCACAAAGTCTGTAACACTGTTTTTCTCATTCCAAAATTCCTTGTAGAGGTGATTCCGGGAGACTTTGAATGACCTCGTTACCAGAGTTACGACGCACGAACAAAGATACAAGATGCAACTCATACTTTTATCGGGACAACGTTTCGCTCTATACAGAACATTGCCGAGACATGTTTTGATAAAGCTCTACACAAGAGCGAAACACTGTCTCAATAAAAGCTTGTCCTGTAACTTGCGTTTTTGTCGCTATATTGGTCAGCCTTAAGAACACAAAACAATGTGATAATTCGTTTAGAAAAAAGACAAACTGATGAAGCCACTGTGGGGCGAAACGTTTCCTCAATAAAGATTTCCATATGTTGGATAAGTTTCTCATTCTTCACAAAAGAGTATGAAATATCTGCAACACTAACCCCGGTTCACAACACAAGAACCATCCACACTTCACAACACAAGAACCATCCACACTTCACAACACAAGAACCATCCACACTTCACAACACAAGAACCATCCACACTTCACAACACAAGAACCTTCCACACTTCACAACACAAGAACCATCCAAACTTCACAACACAAGAACCATCCACGCTTCCCAACACAAGAACCATCCACGCTTCCCAACACAAGAACCATCCACTCTTCACAACACAAGAACCATCCACACTTCGCAACACAATAACCATCCACACTTCACAACACAAGAACCATCCACGCTTCACAACACAAGAACCATCCACGCTTCACAACACAAGAACCATCCACTCTTCACAACACAAGAACCATCCACACTTCACAACACAAGAACCATCCACACTTCACAACACAAGAACCATCCACGCTTCCCAACACAAGAACCATCCATGCTTCACAACACAAGAACCATCCACACTTCACAACACAAGAACCATCCACACTTCCCAACACAAGAACCATCCACGCTTCCCAACACAAGAACCATCCACTCTTCACAACACAAGAACCATCCACACTTCACAACACAAGAACCATCCACTCTTCACAACACAAGAACCATCCACTCTTCACAACAGAAGAACCATCCACTCTTCACAACACAAGAACCATCCACACTTCAAAACACAAGAACCATCCACACTTCACAACACAAGAACCATCCACGCTTCCCAACACAAGAACCATCCACTCTTCACAACACAAGAACCATCCACGCTTCACAACACAAGAACCATCCACACTTCACAACACAAGAACCATCCACACTTCACAACACAAGAACCATCCACACTTCACAACACAAGAACCACCCACACTTCACAACACAAGAACCATCCACGCTTCCCAACACAAGAACCATCCACTCTTCACAACACAAGAACCATCCACACTTCACAACACAAGAACCATCCACACTTCACAACACAAGAACCATCCACACTTCACAACACAAGAACCATCCACACTTCACAACACAAGAACCATTCACACTTCACAACACAAGAACCATCCACACTTCACAACACAAGAACCATCCACACTTCACAACACAAGAACCATCCACACTTCACAACACAAGAACCATCTACACTTCACAACACAAGAACCATCCACACTTCACAACACAAGAACCCTCCACACTTCACAACAAAAGAACCATCTACACTTCACAACACAAGAACCATCCACACTTCACAACACAAGAACCATCCACACTTCACAACACAAGAACCATCCACACTTCACAACACAAGAACCACCCACACTTCACAACACAAGAACCATCCACACTTCACAACACAAGAACCATCCACACTTCACAACACAAGAACCATCCACACTTCACAACACAAGAACCATCTACACTTCACAACACAAGAACCATCCACACTTCACAACACAAGAACCACCCACACTTCACAACACAAGAACCATCCACACTTCACAACAAAGAGAAACCAATAGTCACATCAAGTAGAAAAAAACATAAAAAATATGAAATATACCAAATAAAACAAATACTATTAAAACAACAATCATTTGATTGTTGTTTTAATAATATTAGTATTAACTTTTAATACACAAAACATTCTGAAGGATTTACAGAAATCTTAATATATTTTTAATAATGTAATTGATTATTTTCCTTTAGTATATATTTCAGAAAAGACAAAAATATTAAACGAATGGTGCATTATTTTGCAAAGGGAAGTAATCAGGTTTGATCAAGGGTAAATGTACCTCCAGTTGCCCGGATCAAGATCCCTTCACCGGCATCAAGGCACCAAAAAAAAAAATATCAAAACAGAAATAAAGAATAAAAGGGAAGCAAAGGTAAACAAAGTCCGTCTGTGTTATGCTCGTCGACCACACGTCAAGTGAATTTCCTTCTGTAGCTTCTTGTAGTGATTTGCCCCGGCTCGTCACCGGTACGAGGTAATTAGCACTTGTGGTCCCGGGGAGATCATCAATTAGCACTTGTGGCTCCGGGGAGATCATCAATTACGGTCACCTGACATCAAGCGGTGACTGACAACAAGCTTCAAGTTATGACTGACAGCTCTGAGTCGGAGAGAGAATTCGTCTCCATCCACGTGACAAATAGCTATTTGTGATGCTTCGTTCTCTGAGGCGCACACTCTCTCTCTCTCTCACGAATTTTGTCTTGCTCGTTAAAACAAAATGTTGGGGGTTCGAAATCTGAGGAAAACCAGTTGGCTGGACTCGAGTCTTGGAGATGAGAAGTTTAATGCCCCTAATTCTAAAGGAGGGGTGGCCCTGGACGCTGTAGTACAGTGCCTGCACTGGAGTTTTGAGACTCTGATCGCGGGTTCTAACCCCACCCGTGGTATGGGTTGTAGTACAGTGCCTGCACTCTGAAGGAGGGGTGAGGATGTTGCAATTCTGTGAGTGGGAAGTACAGTGCCTATACTGTACTTCCCACTTCTAGGAGTGGAGATGTTACAGTTCGGAGAGTCGTTTGAAACGTCTTGTCATCACACTTCTGGCAAGACAGCTACTTAGTGAATGATGGTGACTGTATTTCTTTTAATGGGTCACCCATCCTTAGCGAAAATTGTAGAGAGATGTGTAGACATACCATGAAAAACTAAGATACTAATGTCCTTGATGATGTACCACTGACGAGTTGTTTGGAGAGACTCAAAAACTCTTCACCTCAGTGTTGAAAGACTTTTGATCCAAGGAAACGGAGATACCCTTCGCTTCTTGGATCTAACTAAATTACCGACTATATTTTGTTCGGGTGGGCCGACAAGGGGAAAAGTCCCATGGAGAGGGGTCCAAGGAAAAACAAAACCCAACGGGCCCCATCGCCCCTTTCTTTAATCTGGAACTGCATAGAAATATATACACCGAGAGGTATATACATCTCAGTGTATATATGCTTAGAGTTTACTATTAACCCAATGGTAAGCTGCATTGTGTACTAAAGAGAATAAAACTGGTAAACCTTAGCGTAGAGTCCACACACACACACACACACCTGACTACACTACTCTCCTGGATGCCATAATTACAAACACCCTAACTGGCTAGAGACAGGGCCCTGAATAATGGAAGGAAAAGTTGAACCTCCACTCTTGCCCTGGATAACCCTTAAAATAATCCTGGTTACTCTTTCCATCCAACTTCTGAACAAATCAGAGAATCGAATAATGAGACTTTAGATCTTCAACGTAGACGAAATATCAGTGACCTTTGCATAATATAAAAGGCGAACGGTCCTCACCTCCCTCTCCCTTTCCTCTATCTAAGCAAACTTCGTAGACAACCAGAAAACAGCTTGTATCCCACACATCAGCAAGTTAATTGTATATTTACTCTGGCTGTGTTTTTTCTTAAAAACACTGGTCTTAAGCGATCATTCATTTGATTAATATCGTAGTATACACCTAAAAAATAATTTGTAAATAAATCATTATCATTAATAATAATAATCTTATTATTAAGTATTATTATTATATTTTTGGGAATTACTAAGCAGTTAAGGGTTATACAACATCAATGAAATGGAACGCAATCACGTTGGATTCACGTACGGGAAGAACAAGTCGAAGTCCTTGAATCAGTTCCCTCTCACAAACCTTAAGGAGCCTACCTGGAGGGTAACTGAACAGAGAGTTCCAGGCTTTGCAACTACCCCAAGGACAACCCCTCCTACTTTCCAACAAAACCATTTACTTCCTACCAATAATCTTTTAAGACGCTTACTCTTAAATAAACTAGTAAAATAGTCAGGCATGAAAAACAGAAACGATTTGGAAGGAGTGAAGAGCGACATTCTGAAAACGAGAAAGATGTAGTTAAAACGGTTTGATGACATTTCAATACTATGAATGAATTACGCTCTCTGGTCGAGTCCATCCTCACCTCACTGCTGAAGAATACCTCCTTAAAATATAGATAAAATTTATTTCTTTGTAAAGGTTACAATGTGTAATTACAGTTTTGGTTTGCTAACAAGGAAAGCCACTATCATGCCGGGGCACGAATCTACTCTCTCTCGACTCTCACGAAATCGCAATAACTACAAACAAATCACGGAACGGGTTCGGGTCCTAAAACTCGCATCTTATTCAAACCAGCTGGCCCAGTGGTTAACGCACTGGCCTAGCCATGGAATTAAATCCCACCCGTTGCGTGATCAGTCGTTTTAGATTCATTATCGGAAGAAATTACAAAAGAGTTAGATAAAACAGTGTAAAATCAAGAGTGATAATTCAGAGATGGTTTAAAACTTGATATATGATACCGACAAACTGGTCTAAAACACGTGAGAAAACACTGAAAAATATACTAGTAGACAAAGGTCGACAATAACAGAATATATATATATATATATATATATATATATATATATATATAACACAAGGTAAATCCTTCAGAGACATAATATTAAAAGCAAGTTAGGAGACACATCTTTGATGTACAAATGTATTCCAATACCAGATACCATGGTAATACTTAATGATCTTTACGGGTTTAGCGATTTACATAATTACATTAATAATTCGAGTTCGATTTCTGCACACACACACACACACACACACACACCGGGGCCAGGAGCTATGACTCGACCCCTGCAACCACAACTAGGTGAGCACACACACACAGTCTGGGGAAATATTTCAAACAGATGAGAAAATGTTTCAGTAGCTACCGATCATATTTCAGTCAGTTTAAAGAACATGTGAGATATGAAGAACGTCTCAGTAGTAGATGGGGAGGGGGGGAAATTCTCTCTCTCTCTCTCTCTCTCTCTAGAGTTGCAGAGTGCCATGTAGACCCTGGCATTCTCTATGTAAAAACAAAGTGAGTAGCATGGTGGTCATTACTCTGGACTGTCCACCTACATCGTCCACCTCCTTCCTCTGGCTGCAGTTCCACCACCAATACACCAGCTTACTCATGGAGTCTGCTGGCCCAGGTAAAGTGTTTGACCAAGCTAAGATGGCACTCACATAAACTACCACACCGACAGAAGGGAAAGTGTGTGTGTCGTGCGTGTATGTGTGCGTGTGTGTGCGTGTGTGTGTCATGCGTGTATGTGTGTGTTGTGCGTGTATGTGTGTGTGTCGTGCGTGTATGTATGTGTGTGCGCATGTGTGTGCGCGTGTGTGTGTCTGTGAGTATTCACCTAGTTGTGGTTGCAGGGGTCGAATCACAGCTCCTGGCCCCGCGTCTTCACTGGTCGCTACTAGGTCACTCTTCCTGCTCCATGAGCTTTATCATACCTCTTCTTAAAGCTACGTATGGATCCTGCCTCCACTACATCACTTCCCAGACTATTCCACTTCCTGACAACTCTGTGACTGAAGAAATACTTCCTAACATCCCTGTGGTTCATCTGAGTCTTCAACTTCCAACTACGACCCCTTGTTGCTGTGTCCTATCTTTGGAACATCCTGTCTCTGTCCACCTTGTCAATTTCTCTCATTATTTTATGTTATATCCCCCTATCTCTCCCGTCCTCCAGTGTCGTCAGGTCGATTTCCCTTAACCTCTCCTCGTAGGACATGCCCCATAACTCCGGGACTAGTATTGTTGCAAACCTTTGCCCTTTCTCTAATTTCCTTACGTGGTTGGCTAGGTGTGGGTTCCAAACTGGTGCTGCATACTCCAATACAGGCCTGATATACACGGTGTACAGGGACCTGAACGATTACTTATTGAGATGTCGGAATGTTATTCTTAGGTTTAATAGGCGCCCATATGCTGCAGCAGTTATTTGGTTAATGTGCGCTTCAGATCTCGAGATGTGCCTGGTGTTATACTCACCCCAAGATCCTTTTCCTTGAGTGAGGTTTGTAGTCTCTGGCCCCCTAGTCTGTACTCCGTCTGCGGTCTTCTTTGCCCTTCCACAATCTTCATGACTTTGCACTTGGTGGGGTTGAACTCCAGGAGTCAGTTTCTGGACCGTGCTTGCAGCCTGTCCAAATCCCTTTGTAGTTCTGCCTGGTCCTCGTCCGATTAAATTCTTCTCATCAACTTCACATATACAAACAGGGACACTTCTGAGTCTATTCCTTCCGTCATGTCGTTACATATATACCAGAAACAGCAACGGTCCTAGGACTGACCCCTGTGGAACCCTGGTCGTCACAGGCGCCCACTCTGACACTCGCTGTCTTCCCGACAGGTATTCCCTGATCCATTGCAGCGCCTTCCCTGTTATACCTGTGTGTGTGTGTGTGTGTGTGTGTGTGTGTGTGTGTGTGTGTGTGTGTGTGTGTGTGTGTGTGTGTGTGCGTGCGTGCGTGCTTGCGTGCGTGCGCGCGCGTTGTAAAAAATAAACACCACCAAAACAACACCGCTAGAAATTAAAAGAAAAACACTCTCAACTCAGCAACATTTCCCCATTCATACGAATTTTGTGAATCATGATCCCCCCCCCTCACCACTCCGTCCTACCCCGAGCACTCCCCCCCCCCCCGCGTGCAGCATCCCCTCCCCCCCCACCAGGCCAACAGCAGCATCACCCCCAGATGACAAAACAAAAGCGAACCAGCCAATCACACAGAACTTTCCCATAAACGGGACTTCATACCACGCCACATTTTTTCCCCCATAAGAATACTCACAAAATCTGATATTTTTTCCCATAAACTTTCAAACAAAAAAAAGAGAGAAAGTTCTCAAAAGAAGAGAAAGCGAGCTTAAATAACCCATGTATGCCCACGCCTCTCTAACTTATTTTTCCAAAATTCTCCATAAGCCTCTAAATCTTGGTTAAAAGGAATCATAAAATCTTTTCATATATATATATATTGTGTCGCCATTCAAGAATTTTCATATAAATTTAAAAAATTCTCGAAATAGTTTTATATTATCTAAAGTTATTTTTAGAGCGAGAGAAGACAGTTGAAGGTGGCAGTGAGCTTAGCGTGGAAATGAGCTTAGTGTGGAAGTGAGCTTAGTGTGGCAGTGAGCTTAGTGTGGAAGTGAGCTTAGTGTGGCAGTGAGCTTAGTGTGGCAGTGAGCTTAGTGTGGAAGTGAGCTTAGTGTGGAAGTGAGCTTAGTGTGGAAGTGAGCTTAGTGTGGAAGTGAGCTTAGTGTGGAAGTGAGCTTAGTGTGGTAGTGAGCTTAGTGTGGAAGTGAGCTTAGTGTGGAAGTGAGCTTAGTGTGGTAGTGAGCTTAGTGTGGCAGTGAGCTTAGTGTGGAAGTGAGCTTAGTGTGGAAGTGAGCTTAGTGTGGCAGTGAGCTTAATGTGGTTGTGAGCTTAGTGTGGTTGTGAGCTTAGTGTGGTAGTGAGCTTAGTGTGGCAGTGAGCTTAGTGTGGAAGTGAGCTTAGTGTGGTAGTGAGCTTAGTGTGGCAGTGAGCTTAGTGTGGAAGTGAGCTTAGCGTGGAAGTGAGCTTAGTGTGGTAGTGAGCTTAGTGTGGCAGTGAGCTTAGTGTGGAAGTGAGCTTAGTGTGGCAGTGAGCTTAGTGTGGAAGTGAGCTTAGTGTGAAAGTGAGCTTAGTGTGGTTGTGAGCTTAGTGTGGCAGTGAGCTTGGTGTGGTAGTGAACTTAGTGTGGCAGTGAGCTTGGTGTGGTAGTGAGTTTAGTGGCAGTGAGCTTGGTGTGGTAGTGAGCTTAGTATAGCAGTGAACTTGGTGTGGTAGTGAGCTTAGTGTGGTAGTGAGCTTAGTGTGGCAGTGAGCTTAGTGTGGAAGTGAGCTTAGTGTGGAAGTGAGCTTAGTGTGGAAGTGAGCTTAGTGTGGAAGTGAGCTTAGTGTGAAAGTGAGCTTAGTGTGGTTGTGAGCTTAGTGTGGCAGTGAGCTTGGTGTGGTAGTGAACTTAGTGTGGCAGTGAGCTTGGTGTGGTAGTGAGTTTAGTGGCAGTGAGCTTGGTGTGGTAGTGAGCTTAGTATAGCAGTGAGCTTGGTGTGGTAGTGAGCTTAGTGTTGTAGTGAGCTTAGTGTGAAAGTGAGCTTAGCGTGGAAGTGAGCTTGGTGTATGTGGTAGTGAGCTTGGTGTATGTGGTAGTGAGATTGGTGTGATAGTGAGCTTAGTGTGAGAGTGATCTTGGTGTGGCAGTGAATTTGGTGAGGTGAGCTTATTGTGGCAGAGAGCTTTGGGTATTAGAAATAATCCACACCTTCTAGTACCTAACCCACAACTTCTAGTACTAAGCTACACCTTCTAACACTAACCTACACCTTCTAACACTAACCTACAACTTCTAACACTAACCCACACCTTCGAACACTAACCCACACCTTCTAACACTAACCCACAACTTCTAACACTAACCCACAACTTCTAACACTAACCCACACCTTCTAACACTAACCCACACCTTCTAACACTAACCCACAACTTCTAACACTAACCCACAACTTCTAACACTAACCCACAACTTCTAACACTAACCCACACCTTCTAACACTAACCCACACCTTCTAACACTAACCCATGTTTTCTCTTCCTAATATTTCTTACTCTTCTGGGTTTCTTACATCAAGCCAGTAGGTTAAGCCACAATCAGATCGAAACGTGGAGAGGCGTACATTGTAGAAGAAGCTTTTACTGGGACAACGTTTCGCTCAGCAGAGCAGGCCCATGGTAAGAGCACGTTTTGCTCAAAAGAGCTTTTTTTCCAAGCCAAGATTCGCAAGTCACGTATGTGTGAAACGTTGCTCTGGTATGTGTCTAAGCTACGTCGAAACGTTTTCATCTCTCATTGCAAATTTAGTTAAGAGAAACGGTGTCCAATCCCGACACGATATATATGTATTTGTGTGTGTGTGTGTGTGTGTGTGAGAGAGAGAGAGAGAGAGAGAGAGAGAGAGAGAGAGAGAGAGAGAGAGAGAGAGATGAGAAGAGAGAGGAGAGAGAGAGAGAGAGAGATTTGAGAGAGAGAGAGAGAGAGATGAGAGAGAGAGAGAGAGAGAGAGAGAGAGAGAGAGAGAGAGAGAGAGAGAGAGAGAGAGAGAGAGAGAGAGAATATTTGTTTAAGGATCTTTACTGACAGCACGTTTCTGCCCCACATTCCCTGAGAATTTTCAGTCTGCCAGCTTCAATTTATTTTACTCCCTATAGATTAAAAGGAATAACCTTGAACCCATTAAAACATCACGATATTAAGGCCGCCCTCTCACTACCTTATTTCCCTTCCGGGTGTTGGCAAGAGGCTGGATATGCAGATATGTTAGCCAGGAGCTGGAGTTCAGCTTACTAACCTTATCTATAATTAAATCTTTCCTAAGATGTCCCTCGTCTTGAGTACTAATTTTTTTATAGGATTTATTTCTTTTAAATATTATAATAGTTAAGCTGCTATATTCTATGTTTTATTAATCAATGGATGAAATGTCTCGATAAAGATCCTGTGTCATTGTGTCAGATTTTAATCGGGTTATTAAAGTGATGGGTTAATAATCCAGGATAACCCAGTAAAGCCATGGCGCCAGAAGATCTGGTTTATTTCCATTAGTATAAAAAAATTACAGATAGATGAATAAGACATCTGCAATACTTGGTCTCTCAGTCACCCAGACTGAGAGACTGAACCCCTCCTGTCAAGACTGAGAGACTGAACCCCTCCTGTCAAGACTGAGAGACTGAACCCCTCCTGTCAAGACTGAGGGACTGAACCCTCCTGTCAAGACTGAGGGACTGAACCCTCCTGTCAAGACTGAGGGACTGAACCCTCCTGTCAAGACTGAGGGACTGAACCCTCCTGTCAAGACTGAGGGACTGAACCCTCCTGTCAAGACTGAGGGACTGAACCCCTCCTGTCAAGACTGAGGGACTGAACCCTCCTGTCAAGACTGAGGGACTGAACCCCTCCTGTCAAGACTGAGGGACTGAACCCTCCTGTCAAGACTGAGGGACTGAACCCCTCCTGTCAAGACTGAGGGACTGAACCCCTCCTGTCAAGACTGAGGGACTGAACCCCTCCTGTCAAGACTGAGGGACTGAACCCCTCCTGTCAAGACTGAGGGACTGAACCCCTCCTGTCAAGACTGAGGGACTGAACCCTCCTGTCAAGACTGAGGGACTGAACCCTCTGTCAAGACTGAGGGACTGAACCCCTCCTGTCAAGACTGAGGGACTGAACCCTCCTGTCAAGACTGAGGACTGAACCCCTCCTGTCAAGACTGAGGACTGAACCCTCTCTCAAGACTGAGGGACTGAACCCCTCCTTCAAGACTGAGGGACTGAACCCCTCCTTCAAGACTGAGGACTGAACCCTCCTTCAAGACTGAGGGACTGAACCCTCCTATCAAGACTGAGGACTGAACCCCTCCTCTCAAGACTGAGGGACTGAACCCCTCCTGTCAAGACTGAGGGACTGAACCCCTCCTGTCAAGACTGAGGGACTGAACCCTCCTGTCAAGACTGAGGGACTGAACCCCTCTGTCAAGACTGAGGGACTGAACCCCTTGTCAAGACTGAGGGACTGAACCCCTCCTGTCAAGACTGAGGGACTGAACCCTCCTGTCAAGACTGAGGGACTGAACCCCTCCTGTCAAGACTGAGGGACTGAACACCCATGTCAAGACTGAGGGACTGAACCCCATGTCAAGACTGAGGGACTGAACCCTCCTGTCAAGACTGAGGGACTGAACCCTCCTGTCAAGACTGAGGGACTGAACCCCCTGTCAAGACGAGGGACTGAACCCCTCCTGTCAAGACTGAGGACTGAACCTCCTGTCAAGACTGAGGGACTGAACCCCTCCTGTCAAGACTGAGGGACTGAACCCTCATGTCAAGACCCCCGAGGGACTGAACCCTCCTGTCAAGACTGAGGGACTGAACCCCTCCTGTCAAGACGAGGGACTGAACCCCTCCTGTCAAGACTGAGGGACTGAACCTCCTGTCAAGACTGAGGGACTGAACCCTCTGTCAAGACTGAGGGACTGAACCCCTCCTGTCAAGACTGAGGGACTGAACCCCTCCTGTCAAGACTGAGGGACTGAACCCCCCCCTGTCAAGCTGAGGGACTGAACCCCTCCTGTCAAGACTGAGGGATGAACCCTCCCTGTCAAGACTGAGGGACTGACCCCCGTCAAGACTGAGGGACTGAACCCCTCCTGTCAAGAGAGGGGGAACCCCTCCTCAAGACAGGGACTGAACCCTCCTGTCAAGACTGAGGGACTGAACCCTCCTGCCAAGACTGAGGACTGAACCCTCCTCAAGACTGAGGGACTGAACCTCCTGTCAAGACTGAGGGACTGAACCCCTCGTCAAGACTGAGGGACTGAACCCCTCCTGTCAAGACTGAGGGACTGAACCCTCCTGTCAAGACTGAGGACTGAACCTCCTGTCAAGACTGAGGGACTGACCCTCTGTCAAGACTGAGCTGAACCTGAGACTAGACTGACCTCTGTCAGACTGAGGACTGAACCTCTGTCAAGACTGAGGACTGAACCCCTTCAAGACTGAGGACTGAACCCTCTCAAGCTGAGGACTGAACCCTCCTCAAGACTGAGGACTGAACCCTTCAAGACTGAGGGACGAACCTCTTCAAGACTGAGGACTGAACCCTCCTTCAAGACTGAGGGACTGAACCCTCCTGTCAAGACTGAGACTGAACCTCCTTCAAGACAGGGACTGAACCCTCCTGTCAAGACTGAGGGACTGAACCCCTCCTGTCAAGACTGAGGGACTGAACACCTCATGTCAAGACTGAGGGACTGAACCCCTCATGTCAAGACTGAGGGACTGAACCCCTCCTGTCAAGACTGAGGGACTGAACCCCTCCTGTCAAGACTGAGGGACTGAACCCCTCCTGTCAAGACTGAGGGACTGAACCCTCTGTCAAGACTGAGGGACTGAACCCTCCTGTCAAGACTGAGGGACTGAACCCTCCTGTCAAGACTGAGGGACTGAACCCTCCTGTCAAGACTGAGGGACTGAACCCCTCCTGTCAAGACTGAGGGACTGAACCCCTCCTGTCAAGACTGAGGACTGAACCCCTCCTGTCAAGACTGAGGGACTGAACCCTCCTGTCAAGACTGAGGGACTGAACCCTCCTGTCAAGACTGAGGGACTGAACCCCTCCTGTCAAGACTGAGGGACTGAACCCCTCCTGTCAAGACTGAGGGACTGAACCCCTCCTGTCAAGACTGAGGGACTGAACCCCTCCTGTCAAGACTGAGGGACTGAACCCCTCCTGTCAAGACTGAGGGACTGAACCCCTCCTGTCAAGACTGAGGGACTGAACCCCTCCTCTCAAGACTGAGGGACTGAACCCCTCCTGTCAAGACTGAGGGACTGAACCACTCCTGTCAAGACTGAGGGACTGAACCCCTCCTGTCAAGACTGAGGGACTGAACCCCTCCTCTCAAGACTGAGGGACTGAACCCCTCCTCTCAAGACTGAGGGACTGAACCCCTCCTCTCAAGACTGAGGGACTGAACCCCTCCTCTCAAGACTGAGGGACTGAACCCCTCCTGTCAAGACTGAGGGACTGAACCCCTCCTGTCAAGACTGAGGGACTGAACCCCTCCTGTCAAGACTGAGGGACTGAACCCCTCCTGTCAAGACTGAGGGACTGAACCCCTCCTGTCAAGACTGAGGGACTGAACCCTCCTGTCAAGACTGAGGGACTGAACCCCTCCTGTCAAGACTGAGGGACTGAACCCCTTCTGTCAAGACTGAGGGACTGAACCCCTCCTGTCAAGACTGAGGGACTGAACACCTGTCAAGACTGAATGACTGAACCCCTCCTGTCAAGACTGAGGGACTGAACCCCTCTTGTCAAGACTGAGGGGTTGTACACCTTCAATCACTACTGGGGAACTGTACTCTTCCTTTCACGACTAAGGGACTGATTCCCTTCACGTCTTCTCCATCTCCAGAAATACGTCTTTGTATTTGATAGACAAAGCCACTGGTTGGCGAAACGTCCCCACAATAAAGATCGTCAAGTGTTGAACACTGTCTTCTTCATCTATGACACAGTTACTGTACACAGCTGTAACAGAAACGTGTCGCTGTTCTAGATTTCTTCCTGTATAAAGGTAAAACAGAGAGAGACTGAAGAATTCTTTTTATGTAAAATTGGGCACATCAGCCTTGTGTTGCTACTGTATTCCATGTGATGATTGCTTTGTAGGAACAAACCGAGTTTTTATGATAGTGGGAACACAAGTGTTTTCGTGCTGGTGGGAACACATGATTGTTTTCGTGCTGGTGGGAACACAAGATTGTTTTCGTGCTGGTGGGAACACAAGATTGTTTTCGTGCTGGTGGGAACACATGATTGTTTTCGTGCTGGTGGGAACACAAGATTGTTTTCGTGCTGGTGGGAACACAAGATTGTTTTCGTGCTGGTGGGAACACAAGATTGTTCTCATGTAAGTGAGAACACAAGAATTAATTTTCATGCTGGTGTCTCTACCTCACAAACGATAACAAAAATAGAGAGAACGATGTGAGCCGAGACACACGTCTGCAAGATGGTTCCTCAGTGGGAACACAAAAGTGTCTCTAAGCCAGCCTTCACACTTTAAAAAGTGGAATAGAATTTTTTTTTCTGTATTTAACGAGAGTTAATGCATCATTTGTAGGCTGCTACCCTACCCATACACCATCAGAGTAACACCCTAGGAAAAAGGTAGTTAGGTTTTCCTTCTACATTTCTTTCGAAGAGAGGGAGGGAAGGAGACATGAGAGGAAGTTAAAAGAGGAGTTAAAATAGGGGCAGTGGATGACTAAGAGGGGTTCTGAGGCAGTGGAGTGGGGGAGAAGACGTGTGGGGTGATAGAGTGGGAGAGGAGGGAGAGGGGAATGGGGAAGATCGTTTCTGACCCCAATATCACTGGGCCAGATAAAGGAAAGAGCAAAACAATGGAGCCAAGACCCTTCATAATAAGAGTAATTAAAAAGGAGGCCAGAGTAGTGGGAGACCAAGCCACTCTTATCTTCCTCTTATAACTGTCCAAGACTGAGCTCAAGTGGCTGTTGGTCGTCCGAGCCAAACTTGTAACTGTCTGTGTTTCTGTCTGTGTCTGTCGGATTTAGGTTCCACATTGGAACCCAGAAATGTGTTCTTTGTTTCACTAATAAAGCATTACCAGCTCACAATATATTCTTAAATCAATGTATTGATTCTTCGAGTTTTTGGGCAGTACTAGAGGCGATAGGTACTAGAGGCGATAGGTACTAGAGGCGATAGGTACTAGAGGCGATAGGTACTAGAGGCGATAGGTACTAGAGGCAGTAAGTACTAGAGCCAGTAAGTACTAGAGCCAGTAAGTACTAGAGCCAGTAAGTACTAGAGCCAGTAAGTGTCAGAGTCAATAATTACTAGGGGTAGTAGGTAAGTACCGGAGGCAATAAATATTATAGACAGTTGGTAAGTACTAAGGGCAGTAAGCATGTACTAGAGGCAACAGGAAATTGCTAGATACAGTACTTAAGTACTAAAGAAAGCAATTACTAGAAGCATTTAATACTAGAGATGGTAGGTAAGTACTGGAGGCTCTAGGTAAGTGCTGGAGGCAGTAAGTACTGGAGGCAGTAGGCAAGTCCTAGAAACAGTAGGCGAGTACTAGAGCCAGCAGTGGGTTACTACTAAAGACTGTTGGCAAGTACGAGTCAATGGAGGAAGTAGTACTTGACACAGAGGATCATTAACAGAATATTTCTCATAATTTCCCCCAGATCTTTCTCACACTATGATTATAGTCGTCCCCATCCAATCGACATTCCACTAAGTTCAGTTCACTTGATTGAAACCCGTATAGTCCACTAAAGTTATCAGAGAATAGGATATTCAAATATCCACGTACAGTAATGCTATGGGAGAGAGACGTACACTAATCCACTAACCCTGTGGGAGAGATGAATTCTACCCTGGGATGATTTGGCTTAGTAATGACAACAGGCCTGACCCTGGGATTGTCAAAGTAGTAAAAAAAGAGAGAGGGATTTTCTTCCGAGTTTTAATTCTGAGGGATTACTAAGCCAGGAATACCCATATAACCATTGGTACCTCGGGTCCTCCCCGCAGGTTACGACCCACAATGCGCTTTTAGTTTGACAACGTTTCGCTCAGTATGGAGATTTATCAAGTCACGACTTAAAGTTCTACATGGAACGAAACGTTGCCCCTATAAAGGTTCCTCTCCAACCTGAGTCTTAACTTCAGAATCTTCTTAAGACATTTCAACCAAAGCAGACTAATTTCCAGGTACCTATTTACTGCACCATGTGAAAGGAAACATATCCTTACGTTTCGTCCAATCCTGAATCAAATACATGTCCTCACCATTGTGAGTTAAAGGCTCACAGCTAAGAGCTCCTAGCTATGGCTATGAGTGACTTTTGGCCTGGGCTGCCCTGGCCTGGGCTGGCCTGGCCTGGCCTGGGCTGGCCTGGCCTGGCCCGGGCTGGCCTGCGTCCGTCTGGTCGTGACGCACCGCTGCGTCGTGACGTTTATTGCCTCGTGTTCATCCCAGCACAGTTGTTCCCGACAGATTTACTGCGATTTGTGCTGCTGATTGTGAAGCTGGGATGAGCAGCTGCGTGTCTGCCATTAGCAACCGGAGGTTCGAGCCTCCACCACTGCTTTCGCTTAATGACCCCGCATAGGTTTAGTGCTTTGCATAGATATCTTTAACTCAACAACCGTCTTCACCAACGTTAGGTGACCGAGAAAAGGAAGCATAGTAACCATCATTCATTCAATAGCTGTCCTGCTAGAAGCGTGCTGATATCACGGTTCAAATAACCCTACAAACTGTAACATCCCCACCGCTCCTTCAGAGTCCAGGTACAGAAGTTCTCACCTCCAGGACTCAAGTCTGGCTAACCAGTTTCTCTGAATCCCTTCATAAATGTTACCTTATTCACATTCTAACAGCACGTCAGCTAGTGGTATCCAGTCCGATCTAACGCGCTCGCACAAGCCTGTTAGATGTTCAAGCCTCTAGTAATCAAAACTTCCTTTAACCTGTCCCTCCACTCGTTCCTTTTATCCCAGATTTACATACCCTCTACAAGCCCAAACCACCTCAAAAACCTCTCTTCATCCCATTGAATTATACTTTTTGAAAACCCACACTCTATTCTAATTTCTACACTCAAAATTCTCTGCATAATATTTGCAATATACATATCTCTCAAACATGACATCTCTGTCTCCAGCCTCCTCCTCGCTGCAAAGTTTAAAACCTATGATTCACACCCATATTACTGTGCTGATACAACTATACTCAGGTACATTCCCCCTTTTGCCACCATAATCTTTCTAGAGATGTCTCGACGCACCAAATACGTTTATTCCCGTCATCTATTCTATGGTTCTCACGTCTTTCACAGAGTCATCTGCCGACAGGTTCATTACCAAATATTTGTAAACATTCACTTCTTCCATACTCCTCTTCTACCTAATATCCAATATTTCACTGTCTAGACATTACTCGCACAACCTCGTTATTCTCTCTGTTCAATTTAATTTCCTTCTTTTACATATTATCCCAAATTCCTTCCCCAACCATTGCAATTTCTGTTCATACTCTCCCACAAAAACTATGTCATCAGCAAAGAAAACGTACGAAACTCCCACTTGGGGTCAGATTAATTTTTTATAAATACCACACCTATCCCCAACACCCTAACAATCACTTCTTGTAAAACTATAAGTATATTAAACAACCACGGTAATATCGCACATGTCTAAGGCCTACCTTTACTAGAAAACAATCCCCCCCTCTTTCCTGCATAACCCTAAACTGAGCCTCACTCTCCACTATTGCTTCTCTATACACCATATCATATAGCTTTTCTAATTCCATAAGCACAACAAGAAGTTCCTTACCTTCACCTAAGGATTATTCATATACGTCAACGTACACACTTGGTCTACACATCCTAAATTATCCATGTTCTTCTGTCATCCTATTTTCTGACTTACCTCATCATTCTAATAATTATACCATCATCTTTGACTGATAAAACCTAACTGGCTATTTCCCTATAATTCTTCTCTTGTCTCTTTTACTAAAGAACTATGCAAGCTCTATGCCACTCCTCATCTACCTTCCCTTCTTCACTAACACAAAAATAAAAAGGAACAAAGAGTTGGGAGCAAAGGTCATGGATTCAGGCGTAGAACACAGCCACCAACATACTTCTTCAATTATAAATATTAATGTAATTAGCTTATATTAAACAATATCACATGTCACACGAGAGAGTGAAATAAGACTTGATTATTTAGAGAATTACATATATATATTTTACCTGATTATGAGAGTATAGATAGTTTCCTTTAAGTCAACGAATATGAATATATATATATATATATATATATATATATATATATATATATATATATATATATATATATATATATATATATATTCTATCTTCATGGCTCTGTCCACTTGGTTTGTTCTCTCATTCGTCCTTTACATTCAAGTTTTGTATCGTGGAAATAATTTATCACGAAGCAAGGGGGAGAGGTAGGTGGGGAGAGTGAGACAAGTGGGGAGAGTGAGACAGGTGGGGAGAGTGAGGCAGGTGGGGAGAGAGGTAGGTGGGGAGAGTGAGACAGGTGGGGAGAGTGAGACAGGTGGGGAGAGTGAGACAGATGGGGAGAGTGAGGCAGGTGGGGAGAGTGAGGCAGGTGGGGAGAGTGAGGCAGGTGGGAGAGTGAGGCAGGTGGGGAGAGTGAGACAGGTGGGAAGAGTGAGGCAGGTGGGGAGAGTGAGGCAGGTGGGGATAGTGAGGCAGGTGGGGAGAGTGAGGCAGGTGGGGAGAGTGAGGCAGGTGAGGATAGTGAGGCAGGTGGGGATAGTGAGGCAGGTGGGGATAGTGAGGCAGGTGGGGATAGTGAGACAGGTGGGGAGAGTGAGACAAGTGGGGAGAGTGAGACAAGTGGAGAGAGTGAGAAAAGTGGGGAGAATGAGGCAGGTGGGGAGAGTGAGACATGTGGGAAGAGTGAGACAGGTGGGGAGAGTGAGACAGGTGGGGAGAGTGAGGCAGGTGGGGAGAGTGAGACATGTGGGGAGAGTGAGGCAGGTGGGGAGAGTGAGACAGGTGGGGAGAGTGAGGCAGGTGGGAAGAGTGAGACAGGTGGGTAGAGTGAGGCAGGTGGGGAGAGTGAGACAGGTGGGGAGAGTGAGGCAGGTGGGGAGAGTGAGACATGTGGGGAGAGTGAGGCAGGTGGGGAGAGTGAGGCAGGTGGGGAGAGTGAGGCAGGTGGGGAGAGTGAGACATGTGGGAAGAGTGAGACAGGTGGGAAGAGTGAGACAGGTGGGGAGAGTGAGGCAGGTGGGGAGAGTGAGACATGTGGGGAGAGTGAGGCAGGTGGGGAGAGTGAGACATGTGGGAAGAGTGAGACAGGTGGGGAGAGTGAGGCAGGTGGGGAGAGTGAGGCAGGTGGGGAGAGTGAGACATGTGGGGAGAGTGAGACAGGTGGGGAGAGTGAGGCAGGTGGGAAGAGTGAGGCAGGTGGGAAGAGTGAGACAGGTGGGGAGAGTGAGGCAGGTGGGGAGAGTGAGACATGTGGGGAGAGTGAGACAGGTGGGAAGAGTGAGACAGGTGGGGAGAGTGAGGCAGGTGGGGAGAGTGAGACAGGTGGGGAGAGTGAGACAGGTGGGGAGAGTGAGACAGGTGGGGAGAGTGAGGCAGGTGGGTAGAGTGAGACAGGTGGGGAGAGTGAGGCAGGTGGGGAGAGTGAGACATGTGGGGAGAGTGAGGCAGGTGGGGAGGTGAGACAGGTGGGGGAGTGAGACAAGTGGGGAGAGTGAGGCAGGTGGGGAGAGTGAGGCAGGTGGGAAGAGTGAGACATGTGGGAGAGTGAGGCAGGTGGGGAGAGTGAGGCAGGTGGGGAGAGTGAGGCAGGTGGGGAGAGTGAGGCAGGTGGGGAGAGTAAGACAGGTGGGGAGAGTGAGGCAGGTGGGGAGAGTGAGACAGGTGGGGAGAGTGAGGCAGGTGGGGAGAGTGAGGCAGGTGGGGAGAGTGAGGCAGGTGGGGAGAGTGAGGCAGGTGGGGAGAGTGAGGCAGGTGGGGAGAGTGAGACAGGTGGGGAGAGTGAGACAGGTGGGGAGAGTGAGGCAGGTGGGGATAGTGAGACAGGTGGGGATAGTGAGGCAGGTGGGGAGAGTGAGGCAGGTGGGGAGAGTGAGACAGGTGGGGAGAGTGAGTCAGGTGGGGAGAGTGAGCCAGGTGGGGAGAGTGAGGCAGGTGGGGAGAGTGAGGCAGGTGGGGAGAGTGAGGCAGATGGGGAGAGTGAGACAGGTGGGGAGAGTGAGGCAGGTGGGAGAGTGAGGCAGGTGGGGAGAGTGAGGCAGGTGGGGAGAGTGAGACAGGTGGGGAGAGTGAGACAGGTGGGGAGAGTGAGGCAGGTGGGGAGAGTGAGGCAGGTGGGAAGAGTGAGACAGGTGGGGAGAGTGAGGCAGGTGGGGAGAGTGAGACAGGTGGGGAGAGTGAGAATGGTGGGGAGAGTGAGACAGGTGGGGAGAGTGAGACAGGTGGGGAGAGTGAGACAGGTGGGGAGAGTGAGACAGGTGGGGAGAGTGAGGCAGGTGGGGAGAGTGAGGCAGGTGGGGAGAGTGAGACAGGTTGTTACTACCACACAAAGCCAGTGTCACATCAAACCACATGATGGCTGCAACACTCGCCCTCAACACATACCACTCTACTGTTGCATCCTATTCATCGCCTTCTCTCCCTCTCCCCTCCTCCTCTTCTCTCACACACACCTACAATACCGACAACTTGTACAAGAGACCCAGCATGTGGAAGGTTAACAGGGAGGACCAACAACTCTGATTCACTCACTAATAACAAATAATTTCACACATACACAAACATATATCCATACTTTTAAACCCCTCACACATATCACACACACCTAAACCACACACTTACACCACACACCTAAACCACACACTTACACCACACACCTAAACCACACACTTAGACCACACAACAGGCCAAGTGTCTATCGACAAGTACCACCTCTGAAAACTGGTGACCCCCCCCCCCCACACACACACTTTTCGAAGCTTTTCGTAAACATTACGATCCTACAATATGGTTTGTTTACGTGTGTGAAGACAGTCTTACTTAATAATGGCAACACCCTACCAAGTCTGGCTTTACTTCTCGCCAGAGAAGTAACACAAGACATAATGAAAAAAACAAAAAAACTTGTCACTCTGATCGAGTATGAGAAGTCTGGGGGGAAATCTGTGGTGACGTAAAGGTAAGAGGTTCGTTACTGTTGGATTTAGAAAGTACCGCTCTTTCCGGTCCTTGTGTTCCTGAAGCCCACCTGGAGGGTGTTCCGGTGGGCTCAACGCCGCCGCGACCCGGTCCACAACCACGCCTCGCAGTGGATCAGGGCCAGATAAACCGGGCTGTTACTGCCGGCCACACGCAATCCAACACGTACGAGCCACAGCCCGAACAAACCAAGCAGCACTACATTCTACGTACGTGGCTAACTAGAAAATCTTATGAGAAAGGTGTGAGCAACGTTCAATACAGGAAAAACTACTAAAATAAAATTCTCTAGAAGGAATAGAAACATCGTATAAGTATATCTAGAAGGACTAGAAAGACACCATCAGTATACAATATTAGTATCACTATCTACAACTAGAAAAATAATATCTAGAACGAGTAGCAATATAGTATAAGCACCCAGGAGGGTTAGAAAAACATTATCAGTATCTAGAAAACATAAAAATAATATCTGAGAGGGATAGAAAGGTGCCAGTAATTTACTAGACATAAGAAAGGTATCAAATGTGAGGAGTTAATGAACCAAACGTCATATGTAGCATCCGTGGTATACCAACTCACTATAATTAATACCCCTGAATAAAGTCCCTCCGTGAAGATGACTCATTACATAAGAACATAAGAAGGAACACTGCAGCAGGCCTACTGGCCCATGCGAGGCAGGTCCAATTCTCCCACCGATTTAAGCCAATGCCTTAACCTAGTCAGGTCAGTCACATTCACTTAATGAAGGAGCACGGCATCTGACCTAGTAGCACAAGCTAGTCAGGTCCAACTTGGTTTAGAAAGACACGTAAGCAAACACTAGGACAGTTATTAGAAAACGTTTCGGTCCTGGGACCTTGATCACTTCTAACACACAGAGGTTGAAATGACAGTATTATATAGGCGTATATATACTGTCTAGTGTTCACCCACGTGTTTTTCTAAACTAATTTGTCTGTATCTATTACAAAGTCAAACTGAAGTGTGTGTGTTCATGCTAAGCTGGTAATATTTATTTACACAATAAGAATAACAATTAAATTGTTCTCGGAATATATGCATTATTCTGTGAGCCGTTTGTGAAACTTTAACCAAAGAGATTAAGTGTTTTCTTTAACCAAACCTGTATAATCCCAAATGTACAGCATGACAGTGACTTTCTTGTGTGTCTAACACTATTTTATTACATGTATACTACATTATATTATTATTATTATTATTAAAATAAACTACATTTTGCTCATTGTGGAGCTTCAAAGCTGAACCCTGAATTTTGAAAAAAATATCCTTAAGAAATGCTTGTTCCTTATATTGAATCTCTGTAACCATACCTGTTAACAACACGTCTGCGTATGCAGTGCCAATTGCTCCAGCTAATGGTCACCGAAGTAGCACACTCTGGTGCTGAACAACTGCTTTCATCACTTGAACAATCGTTGAAGAATCTTGGTATGCATCCAAATTTTCTCCCACTGATTGCTTCAACTCACACGATATATGTAAAATCTTTTTGCTTGCATGTTGGGATTTTTTTTGTGAAAGCACCTTTAGTGAATTTTTCACTGGGAAAGCATTTAGCAATGTTGTTAATTGCGATAAAAAGTGGAGAAGTACCGCGAGCACTCACAAGATTAGGTGCAAGAAGCGGTCCTTTTTTTGGGGTGGTTTTGTGCGGCGCCCGTGTAATGGTTACCGTAATTCTACACGATACGTGTTTATTTTTAATGCAAAAATCCCGTTCATCGTCTTAAAAGCATTCACCGACTCTCTATTCATTTAACTATAAAGTTACGTTTTTAAAGACAATATTAAAGAAAGACTTTTTGTGTCGATGGACTTTCAACGGTAAAATATAAATGAAACTTGCATCTGATCAACCAGATAAATAAGGTCTTGCAGTATCAAGGTTTCACACACAGTATCTCAAAATTGCTAATCAACAGGATATTACCCATTCCGGAGACTGACCAAAAGCTCCAGCTGTGGGTCATCATCTGACTAAGACCCTCCTCAGAAAACACTTGCCCTGTTTCCTGACGAACCTTACCTAACCTACCCTGCTGTAACATGATGTCAACAGGTCCTTCTCTAACACAGCCCGTCTCACCACATTAGTTCCACTACTACTACTCATACTCCTACGGCTTGATAAAGCTCCTGGAGAGCGAAACGTTGCCACAATAAAATGTCACATTAGTTGCATTTGTGTCCTTTTACTTAACATATTGTCGGTAATTCTACCAATATTAATACTACTACAACCCACGCGACACTCCACCAGACTCCTGCCACTATATATACTCGTTTTCTTATTTATCTTTGTATTAGGACTGAAGAAGCCACTCGTGGCGAAACGTTTCCTTTAATAAATTTCCTGAACTGTAAATAAGTGTACTTTCCCACATCTCGTCGGTATCAGCAGACCATTGCTTTATCTGAGACTGTGATGATGGCTGCCCTCAACTGGGAACATCAGAATCTTCAGGCGGAGTTAGAGGAAGCTAGAAAAGGGATTCAACTGCTTAACGGGTGTGTAAGGATTATTAATCCCCGGATCAAGGACAGAGAAAGAAGTCACGTCAATGGTCGTGCCAAGAACTGGAACGAGAGGGACGAAGATGAAGGAAGGTCCAGGAGACTTCTGTGGAAACCAGGAACTCTCTCCACCTTGCTGTGCATTGGAGTGAGGAACCCACTGGCTGGCGAAACGTTCCCAGAGTAAATATACCCAAATATTGCCCAAGCGTCTCATTTATCAACCTGTCTGTTTTCTAAAGCATTTATTCATATGTTTCTCTATGTTGACAGATCCGTGTGACTCGACGATCCAGGACAACCCAACGAAGATCATCAAGAACGTCACTTGGAACACCGACAGTGAATTTAAAAACATGAAGTGGTGGGTCATTCTCTTCCCCACCTCACTAACCTTACCTCACACTTCCCCCTTTTCACCGCATCTTTCACTACCCTCTACAACTCACACATCTCCCCTTCCCTCACCTCTGTCATTTTCACTCCTGCCTCCCGACAGCTGCTGTCCCATAACCCTCACCCTTCCTCTCAGCATCGCCCTCCCCTCCACCTCACTCTCCCTTTCCCCTCACTCTCCCTTCCGCCTCACTCTCCCTTCTGTCTACCTAGCAACGAGCTGAAACATCAGTGTGAGCGTGACCTCTGACCTTCCGGTGACCCTGTGCAGGTCACCTCGGGCCATGACTCCTAATGCCAGTTGCCCCTGGAATTCACACACACACACACACACACACACACACACACACACACACACACACACACGTCTGCTTTATATTCAGGTCAATCAGTAATGTGTGGGCGTAGTGGGGTGGCTGGCCTCACGCCCACACTGTGCCTAGTGGGCATGGTCATGGGTTACATGCCTTACGCCCATAACTTGTTTTTTGTATATAGCACACGAATGTAAGTATATAAAGCATATCACAAGACTATATGTATTTTAGTAAAATTATATGTATATAATTGTTCTGGACCACATAATAACGTGGAACAATCACGTGGATCAGAGAGTAACGTGGAACAATCACGTGGATCAGAGAGTAACGTGGAACAATCACGTGGATCAGAGAGTAACGTGGAACAATCACGTGGATCAGAGAGTAACGTGGAACAATCACGTGGATCAGAGAGTAACGTGGAACAATCACGTGGATCAGAGAGTAACGTGGAACAATCACGTGGATCAGAGAGTAACGTGGAACAATCACGTGGATCAGAGAGTAACATGGAACAATCACGTGGACCAGAGTGACGTGGATCAATCACATGGACCAGAGAGTAACGTGGAACAATCAAGTGGACCAGAGAGTAACGTGGAACAATCAAGTGGACCAGAGAGTAACATGGAACAATCAAGTGGAGCAGAGAGTGACGTGGATCAATCACATGGACCAGAGAGTGACACCTCAAAATGCCATGATTCATTCACGGGACGCTGTGATTAACACCCGGTGCCACTCTCGCGGGAGTAGCACTAGTGGTGCCACTCTCGTGGGAGTAGCACTGGTGGTGCCAACATGGACGGCCACAGTGCTTGTTGCCCTCAACAACTAATTTAACAAATTTTTTTTAGCAAGGGGAGGGAGAGAGGGGGAGAGTGAATCGTTAAAACAATTTCGCGATATTTAATCTTGATTTCGCGACTCTTATTGATGAGTCTGACTCGTCTTAATCAACCTGGCGGGGCATGACTCAGATTTGGAGGAGCTAGAGTCCATTACTTCTAGTCAGATGTGGCTGTATTCCATTCTCCAGACTCCATATAACCCCCCTACGGGCTTAGCGCTTCCCATTTAATAGAAGAGTGTGAGGGAGAGTACCAGTTAGTGTACAAGCGTCAACATCAACAATAACTGCTGCACCAACTGGTTGCAAATATCGTCATAAGTGCAAAACATTACAAGGGAGTGCATGTTGAAGTACTTGAGTACATGTTGGAGTACTTGAGTACATGTTGGAGTACTTGAGTACATGTTGGAGTACTTGAGTACATGTTGAAGTACTTGAGTACATGTTGAAGTACTTGAGTGCATGTTGGAGTACTTGAGTGCATGTTGAAGTACTTGAGTACATGTTGGAGTACTTGAGTGCATGTTGAAGTACTTGAGTACATGTTGAAGTACTTGAGTACATGTTGGAGTACTTGAGTACATGTTGGAGTACTTGAGTGCATGTTGAAGTACTTGAGTACATGTTGGAGTACTTGAGTGCATGTTGAAGTACTTGAGTACATGTTGGAGTACTTGAGTGCATGTTGAAGTACTTGAGTACATGTTGGAGTACTTGAGTACATGTTGGAGTACTTGAGTACATGTTGAAGTACTTGAGTACATGTTGAAGTACTTGAGTACATGTTGGAGTACTTGAGCATATGACAAAGACTGCAGAGGGTCATGGGAGTCCACACTACTTCATCTATTGAGAAGCAGTATCTACTTCTATCTTAGACTAAGAACTCTGGCGTAGTGTCTAGCCTAGCGTGTGAAGATACACGACGTTTCGGTCCGGCTTGGAGCGAATAGTTAATGGTACAAGTCTGACTGAAACGTCGTCATAAGTTTCAGTCTTCTACGTGCGGGTTATCTGTGAACTGTGCCATTCATGGTATTCTGATAATTAAGACACATATGCAACACTTAGGTATCTTTATCTCGAAACGTCTCGCGTACACAGTAGGCTTCTTCAGTCGAGTCCAGAAGAGTTCAGCAGGGTGGTGGACTGATGACATCGTCTTCACATATCTACTGCTTCTGCTAAACTCTCTTGTATTCGACTCAAGAAGCCTACTGTGTAGACGAGACGTTTAGGAATAAAGATACCTAAGTGTCTTAATTGTCAGTATTACATATCATTTTCATATCCACGGTATTTTACCTGTTTATTCTTTCTCATAAGTCAAGACCAAAAAAACACACACACTGTAGAATATTCTACCTCGACAATGTTTTGCTTTGTGTAGAGCGAAACGCTCTGAAACGTGTAATTTTTTTCCAAAAATTAACACTGTGACAAATAGCGTTTAATCCACTCAGGATTTGCTACTTTCATCACAACACGAGACCATCAAACAACATTTACCACCCCTTTTAGTAATGCTCTTAGTAGGAAAGTGCTGTATATTTAGGTTTTCACACAAACACACATATATATATATATATATTAGGAAAAACTCACTTAAAATTAAGTCCTTTCTACAATTTTCTCTTATACATTTAAAGATATATTTCTTTCATTTAAAAACGATGATTTTGCACCAAAAAAAGCTTAGGAAACTTACCTAACCTTATTATAACAAGCGAAATTTAATTTAGCCTAATCCAACTAAATATATAAGTTTATAATAATTTAATAATAAACAAACAATGAAATATATTTTTTTTCGTTAGGTTCAGAATTATTTTTACGAAATTACTGCATACACAAATTTTCGCTTGCCTTATTCAGCAAGAAGAGCGTTGATACTTAATCCAAAATCGGAAGTTTTAAACACACACACATATATATAAACACTAAAATACATATAATCTTGTTATGTGCTGTATATACACATATTTGTTTGGTATATACAAAGAACAAGGTATGGGCGTAAGGCATGCAACCCCATGACCACGCCACTAGGCACAGTGTGGGCGTGAGGCCAGTTACCCCATGACTACGCCCACACATTAGGGATTGCCCTGAATATAGAGCAGACGTGTTAGTTAGTTACCATTTTGTCCTAGGCACATGTCGATTAGACACTAGGCCTGTTGTATATATATATATATATATATATATATATATGTGTGTGTGTGTAACGAAACACTTCGAAATGTTTCGGCCCCGCCGGGAATTGAACCCGGGCCCTCTGTGCGTGAAGCAAGAGCGCTAGCCACCATGCCATCGGGGCGTGTGTGTGTGTGTGTGTGTGTGTGTGTGTGTGTGAATTATTCCAGAGGCAACTGGCATTAGGAGTCATGGCCCGAGGTGACCTGCACGGGGTCACCGGAAGGTCAGAGGTCACACTGATGCTTTAGCTCGTTGCTAGGTAGACTGATGGGAGAGTGAGGTGGAAGGGAAGTGAGGGGAAAGGGAGAGTGAGGTGGAGGGGAGGGCGATGATGAGGTGCTGAGGATAATGGGAGAGCAGGATGTAGGGAGGCAAGAGCCTGAGGGTTAAGTGAGAGTGAAAATGACAGAGGTGAGGGAAGGGGAAATGTGTGAGTTATAGAGGGTAGTGAAAGATGCGGTGAAAAGGGGAAAGTGTGAGGTAAGGTTAGTGAAGTGGGGAAGAGAATGACCCACCACTTCACATCAGGTCACCTGCCTTCTACCTGAAGAAGTGTAAGCTTGTGTAAGACCGGGCAACAGAGGACCTTATAATCACAGAAATTATAAGATACCATCAACCAATAACACACAAGAGCGGATCTAACTTTTTTATTAAGTTTCGCTCACTGTGAGTTTCGTCCAAAAGTTAAGAGTGAGCGAAATGTTTCAATAAAAAACGTCCAAGTGCTGCACTTGTGTTTTGTTTACATACCATTACGATAAAAATCATATGCGAGGGATGCTACGGTATCTCTCCCTCCCTTCCTTCCCTCCCTCTCTTCCTTCCTTCCCTCCCTCCCTCTCTTCCTTCCTTCCTTCCTTCCTTCCTTCCCTCCCTCCCTCTCTCTCTCAGTGAATCCTGGGTTTATCAAGACATTTTCATGTTATTCAAACCTAACCCGGAGTTACCACCAGCTTACTTCCGGTACAAAATAAACAAATGATGGTAGCAGTCTATGCCCGTCCCCGGCTCAGGTCAAATTTCCAGGTCAACGTTCCAGGTCAAGCTGCCGTAGTCTCAGAGAGACCATAGCTTGGCAATTCTTTCTCAATTTTCAATGAAATTACAAAAAACATCTATTTCTTTTTTTAATTTCTAGACAATTTAATAATCATAAGCTTTTGTTAATATTAATAAAAGCTCCCTTAACAGAAAATAAATGTTAAGTTAAAACTTCATAAAGTTGTTGAAAAATCGTTAAAATTGGTAAAAATATGATAAAAATTTGCAGGCCCTCGGGAAAAGTTGGCAACATTCGGTAAAAAAAAAAATACAAATATAAGAATTTGTAAAATAAATCGCTAAAAACTAGTAAAAGAAAATTATAAAAAAAATCATAAAAATTGGTAAAAATTTTAAAAATACTGGAAAACTGGTAAAAAAAAAAACGAAAAAAATCGGAAAAAACAGTAAACATTGTTAATAAAAATTGGTAAAAAAAAATCAGTAAAATTAAACATACGAATTAAGAGAAAAGATTCTACCTAGAAATCTAGTAGGAACTGGCTAATGGGTGGTTAAATTGACTGAGGGAAGTGTCGACGAGTGACTGAAATTTCCCAGTTAGAAAAAATATAATTACAATGTACTAGTTAAGTTGGTTACTTTGTACTGTAATTCTAACTGCATATAAATTACTATACACATGATTATCCACATTTTAGAGGCAGCACTAAATATACACACTTATTTATTCACACATATACACAAGTGTATTTTGACTACTGTTATTGTTTATTAATTGTAATTGTTATATTTTGAGAGTTGGCTGTTGTATGAGCAGGTGTTGAGTGACTAGATGTTGTGTGGCTAGATGTTATATGACCAGGTGTAGCATGACCAGGTGTTATATGACCAGGTGTAGCTTGACCAGGTGTTATATGACCAGGTGTAGCATGACCAGGTGTAGCATGACCAGGTGTTGCATGACCAGGTGTTGCATGACCAGGTGTAGCATGACCAGGTGTAGCATGACCAGGTGTAGCATGACCAGGTGTTGCATGACCAGGTGTAGCATGACCAGGTGTAGCATGACCAGGTGTTGCATGACCAGGTGTAGCATGACCAGGTGTTGCATGACCAGGTGTAGCATGACCAGGTGTAGCATGACCAGGTGTTGCATGACCAGGTGTTGTATAACCAGGAATACAAACTCCGAGGAAACTACCAACTTCCAACACAAAAAGCCACACACCGTGGGTTAATATTTACCAAGGGTATTTTCACTCCCACATCAGAATACAAAAAATAAAAATTATAATTTTGTTCAGAAAACTAATATTTGAATATTCAACTTTGCATCAATAAACCCTCGATATAACGGACCTACATATAACAGACCTATTATCCTATTGTATAAAAAAAACAATTAAAGCGTAAGCCAACCTTCACAACAACAAAATCTGTGATAAATGGTTTTGAAAAACCGACAAGTTAAAGAATGAGTCACTTATGCAACATATGGGAATCTTTACTGAGGAAACGTTTCGCCCCACAGTGGCTTCATCAGTCCAATATAAAGAACAACACTGTAAGGAAGGGAGAAGTTCTTTGTATTGGACTGATGAAGCTACTGTGTGGCAGGATCCTTACATAGTTTTAAGAATAGGTATGATAGGGCTCACACAGCCAGCACAGGGAAAACACAGTAACAGCCAGCGTAGAGGTGGGGCCAAGAGCTAAGAATCAACCACTATAACCACAAACGGGTAAGTACACGCCCACAATGGCAGAAGGGCCATACCCACACCTAGTTTTATATATAAAATTTCAAGACATATTATCTTCAATTCCAGAGAATAATTGGAAATTTATTGGAAAGTGTTGGACTAAGAGAGGTGGTGTTTACAGGGTGCCAGGAGCTCCACACTTCATAAATTACAAGTTTTCTTCCTAGATTCCCACAAGATCTTGTTGTTTGGTTTTACCATTTTACCTTTTTAACATTTACCATTAAAAACAATAATTACATGCTACGAAACGAATTTTTAATGTATATTAAAACTTTCACTTTTGGCTTAAATAGCAACGCTCTTCTTGCCGAATAGGACGAAAATTTGTGAATGAAATAATTTCGCAAAAATCATTCTGAACCTAACGAAAAAAAAAAAATCACTGTTTCTTTATTATTAAATTATTGTAAACTTATCTAAAATATATTTAGTTGGATTATGCTAAATTAAATTGCGCTTGTTATAATAAGGTTAGGTAAGTTTTGTAAGGTTCGTTTAGTAAATTTTTTTTAATTTTTACATTATCATAAATGAAAAAAAAATATATATCTTTAAACGTATAAGGGAAATTTTTTAGAAAGGGACTTAATTTTAAATGAGTTCTTACTAACTGACCAATTTTACGTATTCGGCACGACATATATATATATATATATATATATATATATATATATATATATATATATATATATATATATATATATATATATATAGTTACATGATATGCTTCCGTCGGAAAGGATATCATGTAACATACAACTGTACATTATTTCTTGTTTTTCTGTTTGTTGAGTGTTAAACTGTCAAAGGTAAATGTTATGTTGCTGTAGCAAGTGATCCGTCATTCCTATTTGTTGCAGGAGATTTCAATATTTTCTATATATTTTATTTTTAATCTTCTATGATAGGTTTCATATTTATCTGTTAGAGTGAGTGAGGCAGCGGAAGGTGGTGACACCTTCTTACACTATATAGTATATACTGTGCTCTGACACCTTCTTACACTATATAGTATATACTGTGCTCTGTCTCCATTAAAAATAGCCTCGCATAAACACTTTCTTACCGTGTCAAAATAATATGACAAAGAGCTTTAAGTTCCGTACTTCTAAAACTCCCGTCTCTGCAGGTGAGGATCTTTCAGTCTTGCACCTCTGTACTCCTACAGGTGAATAAATTTTAGTCTTACATCTCTCTTGCTGTAATATCCTTACAAGTGACAACCTTTTAGACTTGCATCTTTCTCTCTTTCCTGCTTCTCTAGACATAAACAGAGGACACTCTACGTACTCTGCACTCCACCTCTTACATCTCCACAAGAGCAAGAAAACAAATAATACCAGCATGAGAAAGCAGGCTTGAACATGGAATAATTCACCGCCCTCACCTGGAAAAACACTAGCTTGCTACCAGTAAACAACTTTTTACATTATTCCGTTGCATCTTAACCCAATATTCCTCCTCTTTTGCAATTGCATTTTCACTTCATGGGTTATTCAATATGGCGGTTTTCCGAAAAAATCCCCTTCCTATAAAATTTGGCATTCCAACGTGACGCTGGAAAGATTTCTCACCAATTTTTGTGGGAGTTTCAGAGGGCATAAAATGTTTTCTGTGCCGCCACCGCCACCTCCATTATGTAGAGAGAGACTACGGGGGTCCGCGCCTTAAATTATAGTCTCGCTTGATGGGCTTTTGAGTTGGGTCTTATATTAGATGGTGTGGGCGAGGCCTTGTTTATGTGTGTACTTACTGAGCTGGTGTTGCGGGGGTTGTGGTCTAGCTCCTGGCCCCTCCCTCCCATGTCGTCTAATCGAGTAAGCTGGTTAGCTCTTTTTTTTTTAAATATGATTTTGAATTCACGTGTTTAGATTGTTTCCACCACTACGTTGTGTGGGGGGGGGGAGGGTTTCAGTCAGAGTAATGTTGAAGGTTCGATTCTGAGTCCGCTAAACGTGCCACTATCAGACTGATAGCTTATCTGTCTTTACTTGCTGCTGCAAAAATCAGCAGCGTGACTGTAGTAAAACCAAGCAGCGATTACCGAACGGGAGATCGAGCCTACACTTCTCCAGAATGAATGTTTGCGTTTATCACATCATGAACTAATAATAATAATAATAATAATAATAATAATATATTATTCAGTGTGAATCGCCACACCCGCATGAGTATATGTCAGCAGGATAATGGGAGGCAATCAGCTTTGATCCAAGGATACACAGGGCTTCTCCAACGCCTTAGATTGAGATAGTCAAATATGGCGGCTGCTTACCGTAGAATTATGGCAGAGCAACACAGGGAGACACCTAATGTCTTCCATGCTCATTTTTACGTAAGAACTTCTGCATATTCGTTAGTATTTCAAAATTGATCGTCCATTTACCTCACGAAAATTAACAGGGATTTGTTTATTGCAGTATTCCTATACTATATATATATATTTTTTAATTTCTTTAATTTGTTAAGGAATGGTTGGTTGGTTAGTGGGGTTTAAAGCCTATCGCCTAAATGTGTGTGTATGTGTGTGTGTGTGTCGTGCCGAATAGGTAAAACGTGCGATTTTGGCTTAAATAGCAACGTTCTTCCTGCCGAATAAGGCAAGCGAAAATGTGTGTATGCAATAATTTCGCAAAAATCATTCTGAACCTAACGAAAAAAAATATATTTCATTGTGTTTATTATTAAATTACTGTAAACTTATCTAAAATATATTTAGCTGGATTAGGATAAATTAAATTGCACTTGTTATAATAAGGTTAGGTAAGTTTTCTAAGGTTCTTTTGGTACAAAATTATTACTTTTTAAATAAACATAAATGAAAAAAAATATATCTTTAAACGTATAAGAGAAAATTTTAGAAAGGACTTAATTTTAAACGAGTTCTTGATAATTGACAAGTTTTACCTATTCGGCACGACATACACATAAGCACACACACACACACACACACACACACACACATTAAAGATGCATAGGGGAAACCTGGAAAAAAAAATCTTATTAAAAACTGTTACTGAGAACATCACATTATACTGGAAGATGGTGCAGGAGAGTACAGGGAAGTAGAAGACTGTATTAATCCCAGGGTTGCGCTGCGTCCTCCCAATATTCCACATTATGTAATAAGCGCTGCTCAGCATATTGTATCAGTGATTAATAGTTATTTTGATTATTGTATCAGTGACTAATAGTTAATCTGGTTATTGTATCAGTGACTAATAGTTCATCTGGTTATTGTATCAGTGACTAATAGTTAATCTGGTTATTGTATCAGTGACTAATAGTTAATCTGGTTATTGTATCAGTGACTAATAGTTAATCTGGTTATTGTATCAGTGACTAATAGTTAATCTGGTTATTGTATAAGTGACTAACAGTTATTCTGGTTATTGTATCAGTGACTAACAGTTATTCTGGTTATTGTATCAGTGATTAATAGTTATCCTGGTTGTTGTATCAGTGATTAATAGTTATCCTGGTTGTTGTATCAGTGATTAATAGTTATCCTGGTTAATGTATCAGTGACTATCAGGCCAGTTCAAAATTCCAGTAAAGTGGATTTCATCCCAACCAATCAGTAGTTATGCCAGAATGCCACCTCACTAAAAAGGAGGTACCAGAGTGCCACCTCACTAAAAGGGAGGTACCAGAGTGCCACCTCACTAAAAGGGAGGTACCAGAGTGCCACCTCACTAAAAGGGAGGTACCAGAGTGCCACCTCACTAAAAAGGAGGTACCAGAGTGCCACCTCACTAAAAAGGAGGTACCAGAATGCCACCTCACTAAAAAGGAGGTACCAGAGTGCCACCTCACTATACTTGAAAAGGAGGTACCAGAGTGCCAACTCACTAGAAAGGAGGTACCAGAGTGCCACCTCACTATACATGAAAAGGAGGAGGTACCAGAGTGCCACCTCACTATACATGAAAAGGAGGAGGTACCATAGTGCCACCTCACTAGAAAAGGATAAGGTACCATAGTGCCACCTCACTAGAAAAGGAGGAGGTACCATAGTGCCACCTCACTAGAAAAGAAGGAGGTACCATGGTGCCACCTCACTAGAAAAGGAGGAGGTACCATGGTGCCACCTCACTTGGCACTCCGCCTCCTCCCTCCTTGTGTTCCCAACAACGATAACTGATATCATTATTTTCTCATTTTTGGGACGTTTTTACGAACCCTGGGAAAATGGTTCTCACTTTGGAACGAAAAGTGGGCGCCGGTTGTGCACTCTCCCGGGCGAGTGCACAACCGCACGGAACACTAAACTGCAAGCGATGCAATAATGCTTAAATCAAGATACTGCAACTTAATGAAGTGGCTGTATAATACACGTGTTCTTATTATCCGAGGGATGATCCGTTATTTAAATAACAGTACATTATCCGAGGGACAGTATACATTATCTGGGTGGATAGTACATTATGTGTACATGGTACATTATCTGACGGATAGTAAACTTTATCTAAGTGGATAGTACATTGTCCGAGGGACAGTACTTTATCCAAGGATAGTACATTACCCAAAGGATAGTACGTTATCCAAGGGATGTAACGTTTCGCTCAAGGATAGCTTTATTATAATAAAGTTTCGCTCAAGGATAGCTTTATTATAACAACGTTTCACTCAAGGATAGCTTTATTATAATAAAGTTGCACTCAAGGATAGCTTTATTATAATAAAGTTTCACTCAAGGATAGCTTTATTATAATAAAGTTTCACTCAAGGAGAGCTTTATTATAATAAAGTTTCACTCAAGGAGAGCTTTATTATAATAAAGTTTCACTCAAGGAGAGCTTTATTATAATAAAGTTTCACTCAAGGAGAGCTTTATTATAATAAAGTTTCACTCAAGGATAACTTTATTATAATAAAGTTTCACTCAAGGAGAGCTTTATTATAATAAAGTTTCACTCAAGGAGAGTTTTATTATAATAAAGTTTCACTCAAGGATAGCTTTATTATAATAAAGTTTCGCTCAAGGAGAGCTTTATTATAATAAAGTTTCACTCAAGGATAGATTTATTATAATAAAGTTTCGCTCAAGGATAGCTTTATTATAATAAAGTTTCACTCAAGGAGAGCTTTATTATAATAAAGTTTCACTCAAGGAGAGCTTTATTATAATAAAGTTTCACTCAAGGATAGCTTTATTATAATAAAGTTTCGCTCAAGGAGAGCTTTATTATAATAAAGTTTCACTCAAGGATAGCTTTATTATAATAAAAGTTTCGCTCAAGGAGAGCTTTATTATAAAAAAGTTTCTCTCAAGGATAGCTTTATTATAACAACGTTTCACTCAAGGATAGCTTTATTATAACAACGTTTCACTCAAGGATAGCTTTATTATAACAACGTTTCACTCAAGGAGAGCTTTATTATAATAAAGTTTCACTCAAGGAGAGCTTTATTATAATAAAGTTTCACTCAAGGAGAGCTTTATAATAAAGCTTCACTCAAGGAGAGTTTTATTATAATAAAGTTTCACTCAAGGATAGCTTTATTATAATAAAGTTTCACTCAAGGATAGCTTTATTATAACAACGTTTCACTCAAGGATAGCTTTATTATAATAAAGTTTCACTCAAGGATAGCTTTATTATAATAAAGTTTCACTCAAGGAGAGCTTTATTATAATAAAGTTTCACTCAAGGATAGCTTTATTATAATAAAGTTTCGCTCAAGGAGAGCTTTATTATAATAAAGTTTCACTCAAGGATAGCTTTATTATAATAAAAGTTTCGCTCAAGGAGAGCTTTATTATAAAAAAGTTTCTCTCAAGGATAGCTTTATTATAACAACGTTTCACTCAAGGATAGCTTTATTATAACAACGTTTCACTCAAGGATAGCTTTATTATAACAACGTTTCACTCAAGGAGAGCTTTATTATAATAAAGTTTCACTCAAGGAGAGCTTTATTATAATAAAGTTTCACTCAAGGAGAGCTTTATAATAAAGCTTCACTCAAGGAGAGTTTTATTATAATAAAGTTTCACTCAAGGAGAGCTTTATTATAATAAAGTTTCACTCAAGGATAGCTTTATTATAACAACGTTTCACTCAAGGATAGCTTTATTATAATAAAGTTTCACTCAAGGATAGCTTTATTATAATAATGTTTCACTCAAGGATAGCTTTATTATAATAAAGTTTCGCTCAAGGAGAGCTTTATTATAATAATGTTTCACTCAAGGAGAGCTTTATTATAATAAAGTTTCACTCAAGGAGAGCTTTATTATAATAAAGCTTCACTCAAGGAGAGTTTTATTATAATAAAGTTTCACTCAAGGATAGCTTTATTATAATAAAGTTTCACTCAAGGATAGCTTTATTATAACAACGTTTCACTCAAGGATAGCTTTATTATAATAAAGTTTCACTCAAGGATAGCTTTATTATAATAAAGTTTCGCTCAAGGAGAGCTTTATTATAATAATGTTTCACTCAAGGATAGCTTTATTATAATAAAGTTTCGCTCAAGGAGAGCTTTATTATAACAACGTTTCGCTCAAGAGCTTACGACGCCGCCTTCCTCAAGGAAAACGTTTGTTAAACACATGACTCACCCTACATTACACATCACAGATATTCCTGTGATATACCTTAAATATACCTGTGGTATACCCGTTTCGAGGGATTATCTACCTCCCCTTCTTTGTAGTCCGGGCAGGCTCTCCCCTCTTGTCAGCCTGGTCAACCAGATTGTTGGTGCTGGCAGCCCGCAGGCCCACACAGTCCGCCTGAGTGATCGCTTCCTACACTCTCATTACTTTGCTGCTTAATGTTTCTTTTTTTTCAAATCTATGGAAATGGGGAAACGCTTTTACATGTGGAGAAATAGATGGGCTTAATTTCCATTTTCCATAGATGGTAAATATAAATTTTCAATATATGGCAAATTTCAAGATTTTTTTTTTTGTGTGTGTGGTTATTTTTGTCAGTGTTATTTATGTTATAATTCATGTTATTAACTTCAGTATTCACTTTATAATTATTTATTTTCTTATATATGTTTAAAATTCGTGTTATTATTCATTCTATTAATGTTATTAATTTTATTCATGCTATTATTCATGTTATAATTCATGTTATTATTCATATTATAATTCATGCTATTATTTATGTTATAATTCACGTTATAATTCATGTTACTATTCATGTTATAATTACTGTTGTTATCATGTCATTATTCATGTTTATTAACAGTATTCAGTGTTGAACTTGTACAATTGTAACACCCTAGCTCTCATTATTCCAGGTTTCATCTATCATCCTGCCCACCTCTCCCATTTCCTTGCTGTCTTTTCCTCTTTTCCCATTCCCCGCTCTTTCTTCCGCCCTATCCCTCTCCCTTCCACTCACCACTCTTCTTACCTCTCATTTCCGCCCTTCCCCCAGTCTCTTAGTTCCTTCCCAATTTCACCTTCGTCTCTCTCACTCACTCTCTCACTCTCACTCTCTCTCTCACATCCCTGTACATTTCATCACACCACAAAGCTGTACTACCACAATACATCCTGGCTTACTCAATCACGGATTATTACTCTTGATCTGCAGCTGTTGTCTCGTTCCTACCCTTATATATATATATATATATATATATATATATATATATATATATATATATATATATATATATATATATATATATATAAATTACAGTATAAACATTACGCATGGGCCTCTGCTCAGAAAGCCATTAAACAGTGATCTGGTTAAGCTGTGTAATTTGTTATGTTAGACTGTGTTGTGCTCAGAACCTCCGTCATCAATCATCGAGTCATATACTTCATCCTTTCCCTCCAATCCTCTTAATGCACTCTTCTTCTCTTCTTCCACTTCTTTTCTACTTTATTCTCTTACATCCATCCATTTTTATTTAATTCCCATTTGTCTCTCAATATCTTCACCAAACCTATTTCTTTATCTGATTTCTCCCTTTGCTTATATTCTTTAGTATTGTTAATCTAATGCACAAATAATCTACACAATAGAGCCACTTTTCGATGACGTTTCGGTCCGTCTTGGATAATGGTACAAGACGGACCGAAATGACGTCTAAATTTTGCCTCTTCTAAGTGTGAGCTGGTCGGGAATTGTTCCAACAACAGTACTTCGACTTTCATTATTGTTCTTATTATTTTAGTAGTTCGTCACTCCACTTGTTCTTGCTTGGCCAAGACAACAAAACTATCGAGGAATTAGAAGAGATATATTAAGAGGTTTATAAATAAGATTCTTCTACGCTTTATCTATAAACCACCATTTATCTACTTACCACATTACAGTTCACAGGATTCCAGCTACTCGGAGTTAGCAGTCCCAGGTACTGAAAGGGTTTGAAGAATGTCAGATACCAACGAGTCCCAGGTACTGAGGAAGATCGCAGAGCCCCAGGTACTGAGGGAGTTCACATAGTATTAGGTTCTGAGGGAATTCGCAGAATCAGAAGTTTTGAGAGGTCACCCAAGTACCGAGATATGTCGTTGAATTCCAGGCACTGTGGACATCAGAGTGTCCTGGCCAATCTCTTTTTGAGTCCAGTTACAGCTCTCAGGGTCACCTCAATCATCTCCTGTGTTCTTATATCGCTTCTTGTTCCTGACAACTTTTACAAAACGGAGGTCACCACTTTTTGTGAAGGCTCCACCTGATAGTTTAGTGTTTTTTTTAACCCGTGACAGCTCTTCATATGGCAAAATTGTTTATGTTAAGTACCATCACAGGTGTGAAAGATACTTTTGAAATTTAACATTTACAACAGATTACGTCTTCATGAAAAAAATGAACGCTATGTTATTCTCAAAATTTATCATCCACTTTTTTGTGGATCGTCTCTCTTGTTTCAGGTATGTGTGTGTTCACTCATTTTTTTTTCAGAAATGCGTATATTCACTCCACTCAAGACCCCAAATTTAAGATGGTAAAATAACTGAAAATTAGAACATATGATTGATAACAAAGGTGAAATTAAAAAAAAAAATTGGATTGCACATGCAAGATTTTTAAAGCCAAAATAATGATGGAAACTGTTGAACATGCAGAATAAATTTAGGCGGTTTATTTTAGAAGCCGTAAAATAAAACAGTTTACTTTGTGACAACACACATATAAAACGTAGACCAAAAGGAAATAATGTCTGAGGCGGAATATGCTATGAGACAGAATACGCTCGTGTGCGAACACAACATGATATACAATAAGGCAGGAGAAAATAGTTATACACCGGAGAACATGATATTCTCTGGATGGAGCGCCTCAGGAGGCATGATATTCTGAAGAGTGGGACGTAATAGCAAGAATATACTGTAAGGGGCAGAGTGTAGCAGAGAAATGTTGGTTCACAGGACATGGCAGTTCTGGCATACACTAAATGCATAAACAATGACCTAGTTTAGATGAACGCTTTAAATTATCGTGTTTTCAGAGCCTTGCTGTGTTTTTGTATTACGTCATGTCTTAGACACGAATCCTAGTCATGGTGAATGATTTGTAACCGAAACGTTGATATGCATATCAGTAAATGTCCCGAGGCTTCTAAAGTTTCCCACCTGCTGTGAAATACAGGGTGTTTCAAAAGGATGGACCTGATCGTGAAATATACTGCTTTGAAATTGGGTCCATCTCTTCGAAACATCCTGTATAATTCTTTAAGTTCAATCATTTTTCCATATACATATATTTATGTTTTGGCCTCTGAGGAGAGAATAAATGTACTTTAAGAGAAAATTAAGACGTTTCTTCCCGAAGCTGTCTGGGTATTTTCTTCCTTATTCACTACCGTATATATAAATATAATAAATTAAAATCCATTTCAAATTATACAGTTTGAATGAGAATAACATGTATACCATAAGACTTGTATTTCGAACACGTCATCCAGCTCCCACAGGTTGGCTGCATACCCAGGATGCTGCAGGCGTTCCTCCTCTGGAACGCAACACTAAGTCCCTGGAAAAGAAAGCTGGTCGTTCTGGGGACCTTGGTTTCCTTGAAAATTCGCCACCTAACTTCTTCAGAAATTTGAATGCGCACTCTCCCATGATCCAAGGATTTCCAATTATTTGGAAACGAAGTTACAGTTTGCTGACAAGCATCTATTTTGTGGGTCAGAAGTTTACAATTTAATAATAAACACAATTAAATATATTTTTTTCTGTTAGATTCAGAATGATTTTTGCGAAATTATTACATACACAAATTTTCGCTTGCCTTATTCGGCAAGAAGAGCGATGCCATTTAAGCCAAAATAGCAAGCTTTACCTATTCGACACGACATATATATATTTCATTGTGTTTATTATTAAATTATTGTAAACTTATAATAAGGTTAGGTAAGTTTCCTAAGGTTCTTTTGGTAGAAAATCATTAATTTTTATATTAACATTAATGAAAAAATATATCTTTAAATATACAAGAGAAAATTTTAGAAAGGACTTAATTTTAAACGAGTTCTTGCTAATTGACCAGTTTTACCTATTCGGCACGACACACACACACACACTTTTAGTAACTCCGATCTTCCTTATACTCTCCACACTACGAATTCTCTGCACAATGCTCACACCACACATTGACCTCAGACACGATATCACCGCTTCCAGCCTCCTCCTCGCTGCAACATTCACAACCCATGCTTCACACCCATATAAGAGTGTTGGTACCACTACTCTCTGATTAATTCCCATTTTTTGCCTCCATTGATAACGTTCTTTGTCTCCAAAGATACTTTAATGAACTACCAACCTTTTTTTCTCCCTCTTCACTTCTGTTGTTTACCTCGCCTTTTGTAAACTCATCCGCCAACAACTCCACTCCCATATATCTGAACTCATTCACTTTCTCCATACTCCCTTTTTCAAGTCCGATTCCCAATCTTTCACTATCTTAAATATTTTGTTACCCTTATCACCTTGCTCTTTTCTATGTTCGTTTTTTTTTTTTTTTACAAATCCTCTCTAATTCGTCTTATAACCTTTGCAACTTTACTTCAAAACCTCCCAAAAGCAACGTGAAAATGACAGAACGTAGCTGTGACAACTCCAACTTTGTATTAAATTCTATAAATTTTAATCCCACACCTCTCCCCAACACCCTAGCATTCACTTCTTTTACAACCCCATCTATAAATATGTTAAACAACCATGGTGACATCACGTATCCCTGTCCAAGGGCTATTTTTACTGGAAAATAATCTCCCTCTCTCCTACACACCCTAACCTGAGCCTCACTATCCTCATAAAAACTCTTAACTGCTTTCCAATAACTTACTACTTATTCCGCACACCTGCAACATCTGCCGCATTCTCCCCTATACAATCTATCACATGCCTTCTCTAAATCCACGAATGCAACGAAAACCTACTTACCCTTATCTAAATACTGTTCATTTATATGTTTCAATGTAAACACTTGGTTCTACCCCTCTTAAAGCCTCCTTGTTCATCAGCGATCATGCTCTCCATCTTCCCCTTAATTCTTTCAATAACATCTCTATCATATACCTTTCTAGGTATATTCAACCTTATTCCCCTTTAATTCTTACACTCTCTTTTGTCCCACTTTCCTTTATACAAAGGATCTATACATGCTCTCTGCCAATTCCTAGGTACCTTCCCACTTTCATACATTTACTGAACCAAGTACCAACCACTCCATCCCTGTATCCCCACCTGCTTATAACATTTTTCTTAATCCCATCAATCTCAGCTGCTTTACCCCCTGTCATTTTACCCACAAATTCACGCAGCTTCACCAGTTATGTGCATCGTCGACCCGTTGGTTAGGGCTTCATTATACTCAAATGAAACACACTACATAACTCAAAGAAACAACAATGTTTTCAAATCTTTCTCGATTCTGGAGTATTTCCTTTTATTATTCAGCTAAGACTGCTGCTGCTGCTGCCATAAGTGACATACATCTTGCAGTCTACCAGAGAAAAATATATTTAAGATTCCCTTCGAGGGCAATATTTCAATCTGAATTACTGAGTGAACCAAAAAAATCTAATCCTCATTTTCCAGAAGACTGACATATTTCTTCGAGACCTCCCGGTGACACAAACATTCCCATCTGCTCTCTCAGCTGCCACAATATTTACTCGCCACAGTCTCGGGGCACAAAACATTTACATTATATTTCCAGCCACATTAAAATTCCCGGCACTCGACGTGGTGTAGGCCATAAATCTCCACTATTTTATCTCTCCCTCAGGTGAGGCTGCCTCAAGAATTGTTCCACACTGTCTCTGGCGTAATGAATATACCTAAGAAAGTTACGTTCTTTGCTGCCTTCTGCGAAGTTAGTACACTTAGGTAGCCGCTCTTGCTATCAAGATAAAGATAACGATGCTTATCAAGGCTCATTGATGCAATGTTTCACCTCTATAAGTCCGAAACGTCGTATTTATTAAAGGTCTCCTTTTGCTATTATTAATAAATTGTCATAAACTACAAAAAAAAACCAGACCTAATTAGATGCATTTTGTTGGATAACTTACCACTTTGTGAAGAGCTTTATCAGGACGTTTCGCCTGGTCAGCGAAACGTCTCGTCAATAATGGTACCAAACTCTCTGCATACGTGTCTTCCTCATCTACTTGTTGGTATTGTATACCTTTAATATAATGATACCAGACTAACTAGCCAGCTTCCACACACACACATCATAGCTTCAAGAAGAGGTATGATAAAGCTCACGGCGCAGGTAGAGTGACCCAGTAGCGGCCAGTGAAGAGGCGGGGCCAGGAGCTATGACTCGACCCTTGAAACCACAAATAGGTGAGTACATAGACGCACACACAAAACAGTCGTCAACTATGTTATTACGACTAAAATTATCCCCCACACGTTTTTTATTCATTCTAAAAAAAACTTTTTGGCTTTCGTTTATTTTTTTATCTTAAGAGTGGAGCGGCGAGGCGCCGCTTTCCATCGCTGGCGGTAACTACGGCGCAGTTACGACTACGTGTATATCCGCTCCTTTGGGATTAAGCTTAAAGCTTTCAGTCAACAGCTGGGTTTCACATATGTTGTAAAACATCACTGCGCTGAGCAGACGGAGGATCGAGCCCCCACTCCTACTTGCGCTGAATGACCCACACGGGTTTAGCTCTTTACACGAAGATTAAAAAAAATGATCTTGTCTACAATGCAAGATAGTGGTCACAGTGCAGGGTGGCGGTCACAGTACAGGGTAGTGGTCACAGTGCAGGGTAGTGGTCACAGTGCAGGGTAGTGGTCACAGTACATAGTGGTCACAATGCAGGGTAGTGGTCACAGTGCAGGGTAGTGGTCACAGTACATAGCGGTCACAATGCAGGGTAGTGGTCACAGTGCAGGGTAGTGGTCACAGTACATAGTGGTCACAATGCAGGGTAGTGGTCACAGTACATAGTCACAATGCAGGGTAGTGGTCACAGTACATAGTCACAATGCAGGGTAGTGGTCACAGTACATAGTGGTCACAGTGCAGGGTAGTGGTCACAGTGCAGGGTAGTGGTCACAGTACATAGTGGTCACAGTGCAGGGTAGTGGTCACAGTACATAGTGGTCACAGTGCAGGGTAGTGGTCACAGTGCAGGGTAGTGGTCACAGTACATAGTGGTCACAATTCAGGGTAGTGGTCACAGTGTAGGGTAGTGGTCACAGTGTAGGGTAGTGGTCACAGTGCAGGGTAGTGGTCACAGTGTAGGGTAGTGGTCACAGTGCAGGGTAGTGGTCACAGTGTAGGGTAGTGGTCACAGTGTAGGGTAGTGGTCACAGTGTAGGGTAGTGGTCACAGTGTCAGTGTAGGGTAGTGGTCACAGTGCAGGGTAGTGGTCACAGTACATAGTGGTAACAATGCAGGGTAGTGGTCACAGTGCAGGGTAGTGGTCACAGTACATAGTGGTCACAATTCAGGGTAGTGGTCACAGTGCAGGGTAGTGGTCACAGTGTAGGGTAGTGGTCACAGTGCAGGGTAGTGGTCACAGTGTAGGGTAGTGGTCACAGTGCAGGGTAGTGGTCACAGTGTAGGGTAGTGGTCACAGTGTAGGGTAGTGGTCACAGTGTAGGGTAGTGGTCACAGTGCAGGGTAGTGGTCACAGTGCAGGGTAGTGGTCACAGTGCAGGGTAGTGGTCACAGTGTAGGGTAGTGGTCACAGTGCAGGGTAGTGGTCACAGTGTAGGGTAGTGGTCACAGTGTAGGGTAGTGGTCACAGTGCAGGGTAGTGGTCACAGTGCAGGGTAGTGGTCACAGTGCAGGGTAGTGGTCACAGTGCAGGGTAGTGGTCACAGTGTAGGGTAGTGGTCACAGTGCAGGGTAGTGGTCACAGTGCAGGGTAGTGGTCACAGTGTAGGGTAGTGGTCACAGTGTAGGGTAGTGGTCACAGTGCAGGGTAGTGGTCACAGTGCAGGGTAGTGGTCACAGTGTAGGGTAGTGGTCACAGTGCAGGGTAGTGGTCACAGTGTAGGGTAGTGATCACAGTGCAGGGTAGTGGTCACAGTGCAGGGTAGTGGTCACAGTACATAGTGGTCACAATTCAGGATAGTTGTCAGAATTTTTTTTTGTAACCAAAAACCTTTATATGATTTTTTGAACTTGGGCCGCCTTACCTCCATGTCATTTTGGAGTGAAATCAGTTCTTCCCCCGCCATTCCTGTTTCCTCATGGTTGATGTCTAGCAATGTATTGATCACCCAGTCTGGTATTATAAGCCACAAAAAAAAAAAAAAAAAAAAATCCTGAAATCTGTCAAAGATGTATCGTTGCAGCTCACTCAGGTGTGTATAATACACTTAAACGTCATCGTCTGGTATACTCTTCTTCTCCAGTTCTGAGGGTGGGAAACTGGAAGAGCCCACGACGGTCTATGTTACGTCTGGATAACTGTAACCTGGACAGAAAAGTGGAAAGAGCTGATCTGACTTTGATAAGATTAACCTTATTTCCTTGCAATTGCAAATTAACTTCGTTGAACTTTGTGAATACATCTGACAAATAAGAAATGTCATACTTGATGTCTATTTCATCACATAGTAGAACAGAATTGGAGTCTTGGAAGAATAGAAACGTGTGTACACACCTGGAGCCTTGGCCCTTGCAGACGTGTGGCGCGTCCGAACAAACGTTCAGACCTTTAACTCCGATTTCGACAACAAAATAAAATAAATCTATGGTTCCGTGTTAATTTTATTCTTTATAAAGCATTTGTGTTACTTAAGTATTCGTGACTTAGATTTTATCATACAGATTTTGTAAAACAAACGCTCCCTTGGTTCTGATGCCACCCTGCCGCCGAACTACCACCCCCTTTTTCCTCAACGCCCTCCCCTGGATCTATCCACCGCCCACTTTGAGATAATAGGTGTATGCCAATGGAAGATAAAGGGTATTTTCCAGCATCATTCTGTTACTTGCTGGCTACTAGGAAAAATTCTCTTGGTATTATGGTAATTCGTTTGTGACTGTTCATGTCTGCTACCACAGGGTATATATATACCGAGATAGAAACTTCTCAGCGTACATAACTTGACAACAACGGTCGTGAGGCCTAATTTATAGGTGGCCGGTGACACATTTACTGCACTGTGATTGGTCCACTCATGGTATAACTTGGGGCCAATTGTATCCCTTGGATCATTGCCCTAAATCAATTATAATTTATTCCTAACTTTCCCGTTAACAAATTAATGCATTTGAAATGCGTCACAAAGTTTATAGAAATATAATTTAACATGACAGTTTTATTTTTTGGTTCCTTGCGATTCGAGATGTCAGGTATTCTCACTGAATGACATGAAAACTGATATTCCAGGTCGGTGAACTCACAAGTATTCTCTTGAGTGAAACCGGTTTATCTGGGGGTAATATACCATTCCAGGGAGGTGACATTATGCTGCTCGCGGTGTGTCAGGTGTGTGGGCAGTGACAGCAGTGACCGTGAAGTGTGTCAGGTGTGTGGGCAGTGACAGCAGTGACCGTGAAGTGTGTCGGGTGTGAGGGCAGTGACCGTGAAGTGTGTCAGGTGTGGTCAGTGACAGCAGTACCCGTGAAGTGTGTCAGGTGTGATCAGTGACAGCAGTGACCGTGAAGTGTGTCAGGTGTAGTCAGTGACAGCAGTGCCCTAGGAAGTAATGAACTGTGAGATACCATAACAGTGATAAACATTACTACCAAGCAATGAAAAACTCACAATATCTTGACTGGAACAGTTCATGAAAAACCTGCACTTAGGAGATGAACCTTACGACGACGTTTCGGTCCATCCTGGGTCATTAACTCACAACTGGACGTTTCGGTCCGTCCTGGACCGAAACGTCGTCATAATGCTCTTCTCTTAATTACTGTCAAATGACGTACAGTGCAGTGAAAAGCAACTACATACAGTGTGACACTGAAACACTGTTGTGCAAGAACATTCACTGCTGTGTTTTACAAAATGAGTAAATTGTGCGTGGCATTATCGTGTTGTCTGATGAAGGTTAACGAACTGGGAAATGAACTTCGTAAATGTACTGTAACCTGCGCTGTAAATATTACCCGCGTGTCGTTCACTTATTAACGTGTTAAACGTATATATAAGTGACTATCCTTAAGCCCCCCCCACACACATACACAGCTGGAATACAGCTGGAGTACAGCAATAAAAACATCACAGACCCTCGCGATGACTATCGTGATGAGACGATAATAGCAACTTAACAGAGGCACAATACACGTATCTTATATACTCAGTGAGAGAGAACAACTGAGGCACAATACACGTATCTTATATACTCAGTGAGAGAGAACAACTGAGGCACAATACACGTATCTTATATACTCAGTGAGAGAGAACAACGTGAATATATGTAAAAGGTCGCAAAGCTCCTGGAGAGCGAAACGTTGCCACAATAAAATGTCCCATTGGTTGCACTTGTTTCCTTTTACCTAACATATTGTCTGTAATTCTACCAACATTATTACACCATAAACACTCAGTAACAGAGAACATATAACAGTAAGAGAGAACAACATACAACATGGATTTACGTTGTTCAGTAAGTTTTCCAAAACAAATGCAAATTATTCTGTAAATTACTAATATTTTTTTTTTAATCAAGAGCACTTATGGAAATCATCCTATGTAGGGCAAGGTACGCCTGAGACACAGCTGAGAGCTCTGTGGTGAGCTATCAGCTTGCAAATTTAAAGAAAAAAATTAGAAAGATTGCATATTTTCCCCTGAGGAATGACTAAGATTGGGAAAAATATGACTTATTTGTTATAAAGGAAAAATGAGGACTGAATTTAAGTTGTTTGTTGAATTTCAGTTGAGGGCTGAATTTCAGTTGTGGGTTGCCCACGTACTGAGCTTTGTACACACTGTGGGTAAGTCGGTACAGTCATGGCCTTGCAGTTGTAAGGTGGCCGGTTCGATAACCGTTACACTTTATACACGATATCATAGAAGATCTCGCAATTCTCATCCCCACTACGTTACATAAGACATCATGAGTTTACATCACGCGTTGTCATATGACTTTGTAAATGATCCAAGCCGGACCGAAACGTCGTCGTAAGGTCTTGACTGAAGCTGCACATTCCCCACTAGATAAACCTCTACACAGAGCGAAACGTCGTTCAAGTAAGAAAAGTGACGCTTTAGCACTTGTGTTTTTCTCATCATCTCGAATATTTGGCAGCAATATTCATTAGCCGTTTTAAGTAAAACAACAGAATAAAATACCCTTGACGAGCGGTTCAGGAGATGAAATCACTCATTTAGAATGACGCTCATAGTCGTCACACAAACTGCATTAATCTCCAAATAACATCCTTTTATATGAGTTAATTAGAAGGAAAATCTAATTTACTTCATCGACAAATACAACACGTCGCTTTTGTCCTGATTATTTTGTAAGAGAAGAATGTGTTAGAGGACAATGTATAACATGCTAACTTCTGTGAAGTCATATTCTGATTATATATATATATACACACACATACAAATGTATTTCTGTAACAGGACCAAGGTGTGCTCGCAATGTCGCCTTCGTTAACCTGTAAAGTCACTGGTGTGTGGAACGCTCTCATGCGAACACCTTATAATTAAGGCCACAGTAATACAAATCTTCCTCTTTTTTTATTTGCCTCCTCGTCCATACTAATCTGATGGACGCTCTTCTTATAATTAAACCTCCGGGAGAATGTTTTTTTTTGGTGAGGGGGGGCGGAGGCCTTCGTAATGGCTAGTTTCGCTTTGGTTTCACTTTATACGGGTGAGTTATTTAGTGGAGAGGCGGCAGCGTCAGCCTGCAAGGTGTTGTTGATACAGCAACACAGCCTCGTGTGTACTGTTTCTCTGGTGTTACCTATCCAGTCCTCGCACGCTTCCCGCTGCTCCTGTGTATTATTGTTCACTTCACAGGGTATCAACCAGATTTATTACATTCATGGAGCTCTAAACTCGTTAGGTTCATACAGCACCTGAGGAATGAGAAGCAATGAAGTTTTAACGAAGTAAAATATAATGGGAGTTCCATTTGTTTGGATCAATAAACACTTAACTAGCACCAGTGCATCCCCACTCCCTCTCCTAGATATACCAATCACTCACGAAATCGTAATGATACGATTGCAAACAAACCATACCACGGGTGGGGTTCGAACCCGCGGTCAGAGAGTCTCAAAACTCCAATGGCTTACGCGACGGTCTGGAGTTTTGAGACACTCTGACCGCGGGTTCGAACCCCACCCGTAGTATGGTTTAATACTGACAAAAATAACATTAATCAAAAATATTACACAAGCACACATTATAAGGAACACCAAATTTAGGAAAGGAGCACATATCATGTCTTACTCATTACCTTGTAGGTATTATAAGCCATATACAGTGTATTATTGTTATCTATATACAGTGTATTATTGTAATCCATATACAGTGTATTATTGTAATCCATATAGTGTATTATTGTAATCTATATACAGTGTATTATTGTAATCCATATACAGTGTATTACTGAAAACCTTATACAGTGTATTACTGTAAGCCATATACAGTGTATTACTGCAAGCCATATACAGTGTATTACTGTAAGCCATATACAGTGTATTACTGCAAGCCATATATAGTGTATTACTGCAAGCCACATACTATACAGTGTATTATTGTAAGCCATATACAGTGTATTATTGTAAGCATATACAGTGTATTATTGTAAGCCATATACAGTGTATTATTGTAAGCCATATACAGTGTATTATTGTAAGCCATATACAGTGTATTATTGTAAGCCATATACAGTGTATTATTGTAAGCATATACAGTGTATTATTGTAAGCATATACAGTGTATTATTGTAAGCCATATACAGTGTATTATTGTAAGACATATACAATGTATTACTGTAAGCCATATACAGTGTATTACTGTAAGCCATATACAGTATATTACTGTAAGCCATATACAACGTGTTATTGTAAGCCATATACAGTGTATTATTGTAAGCATATACAGTGTATTAATGTAAGTATATACAGTGTATTATTGTAAGCATATACAGTGTATTATTGTAAGTGATATACAGTGTATTATTGTAAACATTTTTTTTTTTTTATTAACACATCGGCCGATTCCCACCAAGGCAGGGTGGCCCGAAAAAGAAAAACTTTCATCATCATTCACTCCATCACTGTCTTGCCAGAAGGGTGCTTTACACTACAGTTATAAAACTGCAACATTTACACCCCTCCTTCAGAGTGCCGGCACTGTACTTCCCATCTCCAGAACTCAAGTCCGGCCTGCCGGTTTCCCTGAATCCCTTCATAAATGTTACTTTGCTCACACTCCAACAGCACGTCAAGTATTAAAAACCATATGCCTCCATTCACTCCTATCAAATACGCTCACACATGCTTGCTGGAAATCCAAGCCCCTCGCACACAAAACTTCCTTTACCCCCTCCCTCCAACCTTTCCTAGGCCGACCCCTACCCCGCCTTCCCTCCACTACAGATTTATACACTCTCGAAGTCACTCTGTCTCGTTCCATTCTCTCTACATGTCCAAACCACCTCAACAACCCCTCCTCAGCTCTCTGGACAATCGTTTTGGTAATCCCGCACCTCCTCCTAATTTCCAAACTCCGAATTCTCTGCATTATATTCACACCACATATAGTGTATTATTGTAAGCATATACAGTGTATTATTGTAAGCCATATACAGTGTATTATTGTAAGCCATATACAGTGTATTATTGTAAGCCATATACAGTGTATTATTGTAAGCCATATACAGTGTATTATTGAAAGCCATATACAGTGTATTATTGTAAGCCATATACAGTGTATTATTGTAAGCCATATACAGTGTATTATTGTAAGCCATATACTGTGTATTATTGCAAGCATATACAGTGTATTATTGTAAGCCATATACAGTGTATTATTGTAAGCCATATACAGTGTATTAGTGTAAGCCATATACAGTGTATTATTGTAAGCCATATACAGTGTATTATTGTAAGACATATACAGTGTATTATTGTAAGCCATATACAGTGAATTATTGTAAGCCATATAGTGTATTATTGTAAGCCATATACAGTGTATTATTGTAAGCCATATACAGTGTATTATTGTAAACCATATACAGTGTGTTATAGTAAGCCATATACAGTGCGAGATATTGTAAGCCATTTGTGTGTGTTATTGTAAGCCATTTGTGTGTGTTACTGTAAGCCATTTGTGTGTTATTGTAAGCCATTTATGTGTTATTGTAAGCCATTTATGTGTGTTACTGTAAGCCATTTATGTGTATTATTTTAAGACATTTGTGTGTGTTATTATAAGCAATTTATGTGCAATTGTAAGCCATTTATGTGTTATTGTAAACCATTTATGTGTTATTGTAAGCCATTTATGTGTTATTGTAAGCAATTTACGTGTTACTGTAAGCCATTTACGTGTTATTGTAAGCCATTTATGTGTTATTGTAAGCCATTTACGTGTTATTATAAGCCATTTACGTGTTATTGTAAGCCATTTGTGTGTTATTGTAAGCCATTTACGTGTTATTGTAAGCCATTTACGTGTTATTGTAAGCCATTTATGTGTTATTGTAAGCCATTTATGTGTTATTGTAAGCCATTTATGTGTTATTGTAAGCCATTTATGTGTTATTGTAAGCCATTTATGTGTTATTGTAAGCCATTTATGTGTTATTGTAAGCCATTTATGTGTTATTGTAAGCCATTTATGTGTTATTGTAAGCCATTTACGTGTTATTGTAAGCCATTTATGTGTTATTGTAAGCCATTTATGTGTTATTGTAAGCCATTTATGTGTTATTGTAAGCCATTTACGTGTTATTGTAAGCCATTTATGTGTTATTGTAAGCCATTTATGTGTTATTGTAAGCCATTTACGTGTTATTGTAAGCCATTTATGTGTTATTGTAAGCCATTTATGTGTTATTGTAAGCCATTTACGTGTTATTGTAAGCCATTTATGTGTTATTGTAAGCCATTTATGTGTTATTGTAAGCCATTTATGTGTTATTGTAAGCCATTTATGTGTTATTGTAAGCCATTTACGTGTTATTGTAAGCCATTTATGTGTTATTGTAAGCCATTTATGTGTTATTGTAAGCCATTTATGTGTTATTGTAAGCCATTTACGTGTTATTGTAAGCCATTTACGTGTTATTGTAAGCCATTTATGTGTTATTGTAAGCCATTTATGTGTTATTGTAAGCCATTTACGTGTTATTGTAAGCCATTTATGTGTTATTGTAAGCCATTTATGTGTTATTGTAAGCCATTTACGTGTTATTGTAAGCCATTTATGTGTTATTGTAAGCCATTTATGTGTTATTGTAAGCCATTTACGTGTTATTGTAAGCCATTTATGTGTTATTGTAAGCCATTTATGTGTTATTGTAAGCCATTTATGTGTTATTGTAAGCCATTTATGTGTTATTGTAAGCCATTTACGTGTTATTGTAAGCCATTTATGTGTTATTGTAAGCCATTTATGTGTTATTGTAAGCCATTTATGTGTTATTGTAAGCCATTTATGTGTTATTGTAAGCCATTTACGTGTTATTGTAAGCCATTTATGTGTTATTGTAAGCCATTTATGTGTTATTGTAAGCCATTTATGTGTTATTGTAAGCCACAGATACATTACTTAGCGGACAAAAGTTTATATATTTAATGTTTTTCCACCATAACTAGAGTCTTCACCGCATAAATTTTGACTTTCTCTTCGTTTTCAATTTAAACATTTCGGAGTTCTCTCTGTCTCTGTGTGCACTATTCATGACGAGGGGCGGTAAACCCTCAGGAGTAACAGAGCTCCCGGCATCGTTGTAAAATTAAAGTTAAGCCTTCACTTGGAGTGAATCTCCTGGAGTAACTTTTTTTAAAATATTTTTTTTGGAGGAGAGAGCTAAATTTTATGAATATTAGACCGTTGTCAAATATTATCATTTTTCACTCCGTTTTTAAAATGTAATATGAAAAAGTCCATAAAAATATATAAGAACAGGTACTCTCACTCTGAATTAATACTTGTTAATCAGAAATATACTAATTTTATTGGATAAAGTGAAATTTCCTAAGAGTTGCTGTTAAAATCAACAATAAATATTAAGGCAACAAGATGAACAGATATTAAGGTACGTCGCGCAGGGTAACCTGTTATTATAGGCAATGTTTCGCCCAAGAGTTTGTTGTATCACGTCTCACCATTAATAAAGTTCACTACCGAGCGAAACCTAGTCTCAAAAATTTCTTTTGCAATACATGTTTTTGTCAGTAAGTGGAAACTAAGCAAAAGCACCAAGACACCGCAGCCTCACACCGATGCCACTCTGCAAATGTATTTGTTGCTCAAATGCCACTAACAACTACAAAATCACCTGCAACGAACTGCAAATGCAGTAAACAAGGAAACAAGCATCGAGAGTTCATTCCAGGACCTCATTTGGTGTTGCTGGAGGAGGTTGGGATGTGGACGCGTGTCTGGCTCAGCCGGGGGTCTCTTTTGATTGGATCTGCACTACAGCTATGATGAGATTGCTCCGCTTTTTTATGGATATTGAAATTTCGTAAGATATTCATAGAGGTGAATAATAAGCAAGGTTTTCATCTGATTAAGACTGCAGATTCTCACGATACAGAATCATTTCTTATATGTTGTGCTGAATAAGTAAAACTTGCGATTTTGGTTTAAATAGCAACGATCTTCTTGCCGAATAAGGCAAGCGAAAATTTGTGTATGCAATAATTTCGCAAAAATCACTCTGAACCTAACGAAAAAAAAATATTTTCATTGTGTTTGCTTATTAAATTATTGTAAACTTATCTAAAATAAATTTAGTTGGATTAAGCTAAATTAAATTGCGCTTGTTATAATAAGGTTAGGTAAGTCTTCTAATTTTTTTTATAGTACAAAATTATTATTTTTATTAACATAAATTAAAAAATATATTTTTAAACCTATAAGAGAAAATTTTAGAAAGGACTTAATTTTAAATGAGTTCTTGCTAACTGGCCAGTTTTACCTATTCGGCACGACATTATATATATATATATAATCCGAAGGAAAGAATGTCTGCAATTCCTAAGAAGAGCATTTCGCCAGCATTAAGAACCCGCCTTCCCAGAAGGATCCCAAAGAGCAATAAGACTGGTGGTCTGAGACTGGTGTCACATCATGTGTCTGGTAAAGCTAGCTCAATCCTCTGGGCTTCCCTGCTCGCCAGGCTGGACACTGATTGTCTACGAGTCATGTTTTCTCCTCCATTACCGTGGAAGATTAATTAGTCCTGTCATGGTGAGTTTCCTGGATTATGTAATTGTGTAATTCCTGCCTGGATGAGTAAGGGTGAGAGGGGTGAGTAAGATTGTTTTGTTGATCTTGCCTTGACAAGGACCAAATGTACACATAAACACGTCCCTCCCACAAACACACACACATACACACTGACAGAGTACAAGCTAGGCGGACAAAGGCTACAAACCTCGGCAAAGGAGAAAGACCTTGGAGTGAGTATAACGCCAAGCACGTCTCCGGAGGCACACATCAACCAGATAACTGCGGCAGCATATGGGCGTCTGGCAAACCTTAGATTAGCGTTCCGTTACCTTAACAAGGAATCGTTCAAGACACTGTATACCGTGTACGTCAGGCACATACTAGAATATGCAGCACCAGTCTGGAACCCACACCTGGTCAAGCACGTAAGGAAACTGGAGAAAGTGCAAAGGTTTGCGACAAGGTTAGTTCCACAACTCAGGGGTCTGTCTTATGAAGAAAGATTGAGGGAAATAGGACTAACAACACTGGAGGAAAGAAGGGTCAGAGGAGACATGATAACGACATACAAAATACTGCGGGGAATTGACAAGGTAGATAGTGACAGGTTGTTTTAGAGAGGAAACACAGAAACAAGGGGACACAACTGGAAGCTGAAGACTCAGATGAGTCAAAGGGATGTCAGGAAACATTTCTTCACCCACAGAGTAGTCAGGAAGTGGAATGGACTAGAGAAAGATATAGTGGAGGCAGGAACCATACATAGTTTTAAGACAAGGTATGATAAAGCTCATGGAGCAGGGAGAGCAGAGACCCAGTAGCAGACAGCGAAGAGGCGGGGCCAGGAGCTGAGTCTCGACCCCTGCAACCACAATTAGGTGAGTACACACACCTGCAGGCCACCATCCTTGTCCCACACTCTCATTCTTCACACGAAGCAGTACTATTTATCTCTTTCCAAAATTGCCTGTTGTTCTGGTGAAACATTCATTTTTCCTGCTTTTAAATCCTTCTCTAGCCGTCTTCTCCTAACATCTATAGCCCATTCAAGATATTTTTCTTTTACTAAATTTACATTAATTTTTCCACGCCAAAAATTCCTAAAATTCTTCTTTACTGGTTTATTTTCTCGCCTACTTGTGTATACGTCTCGGCCAGTACACTCCAGAAGCTCCCGCTAAATGTTATGTAGTTCAATACACACGAATCTCAGACCAATTCAAACCCCAGACTGACTTAAGATACACTTCCGCTCTCCAGGATGTCTCTCACATTAGTCGGTTACCACCTAGGTTCCTTTTCACTACTGCTACTAGGTAAATAAGTGTAAGGAGACTTGCCTCCACAGGACACAGCCCAGGTCCTCCGACTGTCTGCCAAAGAACCCACCAAGAATTAACCAACATTTGCAAGTATAACAAAACAGATAGCAGCTAAAGCTAGGAGATCGAGGACATATTCCGGTTTTAGGCTCCCGGTTTGCAGTTTACTGCTAAGTAAACAGAGGCAGTAATTTAAACAAAAAATAATATACCCATACACATATTACGCATATGTATCTTTAAATGTATAAGAGAAAATTTTAGAAAGGACATAATTTTAAACGAGTTCTTGCTAATTGACCAATTTTACCTATTCGGCACGACATTATATATATGTATGTATGTGTGTGTGTGTGTGTGTGTGTGTGTGTGTGTGTGTGTGTGTGTGTGTGTAAGGGGTCATGTGTCAGACAAGACCACCACACTGCACCAGGAGTGAAGGACACACTCCCAGAACAAGCTTTTACCGGAACGACGTTTCGCTCCTGTGTAGCGACGTTTGTCTCTTCCTGTTTGGCCAGTATTGTGAGCAGTACACCGCTGAAAACAACCACACAGCGAGAACCTCCACAAACAGTACCAGAGTTCAGCAACTGTCCAGGTCAAAGCAAAGATCAAGTTGGACAATACAGGGAGAGAGAGCATCAAATAGGACAGTAATTGGACAAATTGGGAGAGAGAATTTGTAATCTTCTCAAGGGGGCGTTTCCCCCCTTTGTGTTTCCCCTCTTTGTCAACACATTCCTGGCCCCTCGCAGCAGCCCAGTCTACCAAACTCCATCTCCTCTTGTCTCAACGCAAACTGCTGTCCCTCGTCTAATTTGCTGTCTACCTCTTTCTACTCTATTTGCAGACGAACAGCAGAATCTGAACAGACTGAACATAAAAAATAGACCTGTTTGTGTAAATAAGACACATAAGTATGGTCTTTCTGCAAGCACAACTAATTATCACCCGTCACTGAACATTGTATATTGCACAAGCGGCAGAGTCATCAAGTTACCCAGGTGTTGCACAAGCGACAGAGTCATCAAGTTACCCAGGTGTTGCACAAGCGACAGAGTCATCAAGTTACCCAGGTGTTGCACAAGCGGCAGATTCATCAATTGCTGGCTAGGTTTGAATGGTTTGCGTTCTCAGACAATCAAAAACACTACGAGGGAGGTTTCTTGATGCTGCCAAGGGTCTCTGGAACCAGAAGCACTGAAGGAAATCCTTTCCTTCAACTGAACCTGACTGCTTTCCACTCTCCTGGCACTGTATAATCCTTACAAGTTTAGAGCTTTTCAATATAACAATAATAATAAATTATAATAATTCTGCAGGCTGGAGTCGGCGGCACTGCCGACAGATATGACAGAAAAACATTTTGTGCAGAAAATTCATTATTATAAAACACATTTCGCTCTTGATAAAGCTCTTCCCAGAGTGAAACATGTTATAAAGTTTTGTCCTAAAGTGTCTCACAATCTAGGTCCCCACTGCCCAAATAACCGATTATTATTTACTCTTATTGTTATTACTTTTTATTTTTATTACATTATTATTATTGAGCTAAAACTTTGTGGGTCGTTGAGCTCAAGGTTCGATCCTCTGCCTCGTTTCCCCGCTTCCTCTCGTATATATTCCGACCTTCCCTTCTCGTTTCATTGTGACTTGTCAATAGTCAATGTCAGACCGAAGCTAAGTAAACATACGCGAATTCGGCAGTGATATATGGTTAACAAAGACACCGTACGTGGTATTAGGTGTGACAGTTTAACATGCTTCTACAACGTATGGTTTCCAGATATGAAGGACACTGCATGTCCGTGGTATTGGGAGTGAAGATGTTATATATTCGTCGTCATCCTATGGTACCAGAATTAAGGGACACCCCATTACTTGTCGGCAATATACCCTTTCACCCAGGGGTCACCCTTTGTTGGGTAGTTGAATGGATACACAAGCGGCTCTTGTCAGAGGGGAGTGAGATCAATTCTCTGAGGAATAAAGTGAAAAAAAAATTCTCTTTGCGGGGCGACGTTGTGGAAGGGATTCTTTGCATTGGCTTTAGTATCACAGGTCTCTCAACGTGGCAGGAGGAAAACTCTTGGTGTGAAGGCAAGGTTATTATATTTAGACGTTTCGATTAATGGGATAATGCTCTCCTTGAGCGAAACGTGCTCTGCTCTACGAGTCTTTGTATCACACACTCAACAATACTTTAATTCCGACATAAGGGAATAAACTCCCAACTTATACAACTTGCATACAAAGGCATAAACTTCTCAATATATTCGAGTGAAGTCCGTCGGTGTTGCATTCAAGTCTCCTGACTGATGAAGAGACGGAGGCAGTGATTTCATTCATTAACCAGGGAGGTATAGCATATTTTAGGAGTGAAGAAGAGCCAGATGTGAGTGTGGGGGAGGAGCGTGAGGCATTGGGTAGAATGAAAGGGGGGTAAAGCAGCTGGATCTGATGGGATCATGACAGAAATGTTAAAAGCAGGTGGGATATTGTTTTGGAGTGGTTGGTAGTTTTGTACAATAAATGTATGAAAGAAGGGAAGGTACCTAGGGACTGGCAGAGAGCATACATAGTTCCTTTATATAAAGGGAAGGGAGACAAAAGAGAGTAAAAATTATAGGGAAATAAACCTATTGAATATACCTGGTAAAATGTATGACTATTGTTGAAAGAATTAGAGGTAAGACGGATAGCAGGGTCGCAGATGAACAAGGAGGCTTTAGAATGGGTAGCGGATGTGTAGGCCAAGTGAACAATATTTAGATAAAGGTAGGGAAGTTTTCGTTGCTTTTATGGATTTAGAAAAGGCATATGATAGGGTGAACAGGGGAGGAATGTGGCAGATGTTGCAAGTGTATGGAATAGGTAAGTAAGTTACTAAATGCATCTTCCAATTATTTTCACGTTTTAAAGAGGGTGAAATATGACAATTTGACCTCTCTTCACCACAAAGGTGAGACAATATCAAAACACCATTTAAAAAGGAAAAAAAAAGTTTTTTTATGGAGTTTTTAAGATTAGTAAGTGATATATAACTCTTATTTTCAAAGGGGTGGATCGGTAAGCCAGAGGAAGGCCTCAGTCAGATGACCAAAAGCTCCAACGGCGGGTCATCATTTAAGACCCGCGTCAGGAAACACTTGTCCTGTTTCCTGACAAATCTTACTTAACCTAAGTGATTCCTTAGACTTTCCAAATATCGGTACTTTCTCAGTTAAAAAAAATGGTTTCTTCCTTCCAAAATTCGAGTTGTAACTCGAAAATGCCTTAAAATCTTCCTTCACAACAGACAAAATATATAATAGAGGCAACAAATCCCTCGTACATAATTAAGAAGCAAGAAAGTCCCACAATTTGGCTGCTTGCTGATGTGTCTAGATAAATAGGGCAATGCTGGTGAAAAATAGACAAGTTGTTTAATGGTTGAGGCGGCGGCAGAGTTGGGATGCTTTATGGTTGGTGATAAACCAATAATGACTTCATGGTAGCTCACCTCTCATGACCACCATCCCTCACCCCCCTCCCTTCCTTCACGTCTTCTGGTAGACGGGGTGGTGGTGTGCTTAACTTATCTCAGCTCGTGGCCGCTGATGTGCAGCTCTTGGGCCCGCAGCTTTCCGGGTATATGAGGATATGAGAGGAAGGAGGATTGAGAGGTACGCCTGTCTAATACATCTGCCTCATATTCAAATTCAAAATTTTATTTCTTTGCAAAGTTTACAGTGTGTGACTGACCTGTTATAAGGAGTTTATTTCAGCATAGTTTACAATATGTAATTACAATACTGATTTGCTAAGAGCAAACAAAGCCACTATCATGCCCAGGCATTTCCGGCTCCTCACAAATCTTTTACACTCTTATCCCGTATCCTTTCTTCCTCTCAACCACCTATTCTTACACTTTCCCCACTTCCCCTTTCACCCGCAAGGGCCTTACCTAGTCTATCTTATCTTATCTTATCCCGGTCATTCAGTATGCCATTTTGCGAGGTCACACTCACGCACGCTCTCTCATAAGAACATAAGAAAGGAGGAACACTGCAGTAGGCCTGTTGGCCCATACTAGGCAGGTCCTATACAAATCCAACACACTAACAGAATAAACGCTACCCAAGCAATAAGCTTTGACAATTGTATTTACTCACGTGCAAGTCCCACTCATATCCAACCCTTTCACTCATGTATTTATCCATAAATTTGAAACTACCCAAGGTTTTAGCTTCGATAACCCTACTAGGCAGACCGTTCCACTCATCGACTACCCTCGCTCTCTCTCTCATTGCTAGAGCGAACCTGATGATGGCTGTTCGTCTTATGATATAATAGTTGTCTGCGAGTGACAGAATAAGCCGCCACAATACAATAGTTGGGACAAGTCACCAAAAACCAGCGATTAGGAAGGGAACCTTATGACGATGTTTCGCCCTTCCTTCAACCATTGTCAAATCACAACTCAGGCGAGAAAAGGAGAGAAGACTAGAAGACTATATGTTAGATGGCAGGAGAAGAAAGGACAGAAACTATTACTACTACTACTTCCAGTAGTAGTAATAGTAGCAGCAGCAGTAACAGCTCTTCACAGGACTTGATACCGGTCACGGTTCTTGATCCAAGCAGTTGGAGCACTCTTAACCTTTCCCGGATTTAATCTCATCACGATTATGCTAAGGCGATGTATGACCCTCAAAGGTTATACGGCTTCCCTTAATAAAAATAATAATAATAAATTAAATTAATCAATTATAATAATATTAACAATTATAATATTAATTAAATTAATAAAAATTATATTAAATTAAGTTCATAACCATTATATTAATTAAATTCATAACAATTATAATAATTTAGTGAACCACAGTCAGACAGATTAATTAGTCCATTAACAAAACTTTGAAGAATGACTCCAGTTAGCAATGCTTTTAAGAATGATTTTATTTATCTAAGTTCAAAGAATGAGTCCAGCTGACTAAGCTTTGGAAAATTTCAATTAACTATGCTGTAAAGAATGATTTCAATTTACTACACATGCCAGAATGATAAATTGTACTCCAGTTGAGACGTTAATGAACCAGTTAATCGCGCCCAGAAGGTTAGCGAACCAGTTAATTACGCCTGAGAGAGTGATGAGCCAATTAGCCACACTAAAGAGTTTGATCCAATCATGCAAGAATGTTGCCAGTCTGTTAAAATAGGCACTGGAGAATGATGATCTTGTTAAATTAGACACATATGCAACACTTGGGTATCTTTATTGAGGAAACGTTTCGCCACACAGTGGCTTCATCAGTCCAATACAAAGCAGAAAGTAGTAAGGAAGGCGGAGTTTGAGGTAATCAGTCCTCAGCCTGAATCGTAGTCAGTCCATCAATCTTGTAGGAAGTACAGCATAGTGCCAGAGCAGTGGCTTATATACTGTAGACAGGTGAGTGGCAGCAGGAGGAGGCGGGATCACAGTGGGACTATCCACTAGTGTAAGCAGGTCTTCGTCCAAAGGTTGGACAAGTGTAGAAGAATTCCTTGTATCAAGGAATTACTTACACTACTGGATGGTACCACTGTGATCCCGCCTCCTCCTGCTGCCACTCACCTGTCTACAGTATATAACCCACTGCTCTGGCACTATGCTGTACTTCCTACAAGATTGATGGACTGAACACATCGATTCCAGGCTGAGGGACTGATTACCTCAAACTCCGCCTCTCCTTACTACTTTCTTCTTTGTATAGGACTAATGAAGCTACTGTGTGGCGAAACGTTTCCTCATTAAAGATACCCAAATTTTGCACATATCTAATTTATCAGTTGGGTATCTTTATTGAAGAAACGTTTCGCCAGCCAGTGGCTTCTTTGTATTGGACTGATGAAGCCACTGGGTGACGAAATGTTTCCTCAAGATTCCAAAATGTTGCACAAGCGTCTCATTCATGTTTATACCATGCACATGTGTGTTATTCATCAACCTGTCAGTACTGTATACCAATGTCAAGAAACAACAACACACACGAGGCCATTTGATAAAGTACCTTAAGAAACTGGGAAAAAACTTGGTTGTAGCTTCAGTTAGAGTAAAAGGTAGATGGGACAAAAAGAAAATGGCAACAGCAAGTAAGAGAGAGGTAAAAGTGTATAAACTAAGGGAGGAGGAAGTTAGGGTGAGATATAAGCAACTATTGGCAGAAAGGTGGGCTAGTGCAAGTAGGAGTAGTGGGGGGGTTGAAGAGAGTTGGGATAGTTTTAAAAATGAAGTATTAGAATGTGGGGCAGAAGTTTGTGGCTATAGGAGGGTGGGTGCAAGAGGAAAGAGGAGTGAGTGGTGGAATGAAGAAGTTAATGGTGGAGAGGCAGTGATGGTTGTAGTGGAGGGGGTACTTCAGTGGCGATGACGATGATGGCAGCGGGGGGTGACAATGCTGAAGGCGGCAGGTGTCATTCGTATGGTCCTTCCTTGGCTGGGCACACGACGCACCCTTCACACGAACACCAATAAAACAATGATCATCGCTCTCCAGCCCCTCCCCGTCACCAGGAATAACAGGGAATTACAGCAGTGGGCCACAGAGTTCCGTATCTGAACACTGTAATGAATGACTGCCCGAGATGTGATGGGAAAGTGCAACAAGTGCGATTTCGCAAGAATCGGCATTGAGGTTACTATTGATTGTGTGTATATATATATATATATATATATATATATATATATATATATATATATATATATATATATATATATGTCGTGCCGATTAGGTAAAAACTTGCGATTTTGGCTTAAATAGCAACGCTCACCTTGCCATATAAGACAAGCGAAAATTTGTGTATGCAATAATTTCGCAAAAATCATTCTGAACCTAACGAAAAAATATATTTAATTGTGTTTGTTTATTATTAAATTAATGTTAACGTATCTAAAATATATTTTGTTGTAATAAGGTTAGGTAGGTTTTCAAAGTTCTCTTGGTACAAAATTATAAATTTTTACATTAACATAAATGAAAAAATATATCTTTAAACGTATAAGAGAAAATTTTAGAAAGGACTTAATTTTAGATGAGTTCTTGCTAATTGACCAGTTTTACCTAATCGGCACGACATTATATATATATATATATATATATATATATATATATATATATATATATATATATATATATAGAAGAATTCAAGCGCTTTCGTGACTACTCACATTATCAAGGAACTATAAAAGGAAACATGACAAGAAGGCTTATAAAGGGGCAGAATACACCTCACAGTCACATCACACTAACAAAGACTACACCTCACAGTCACATCACACTAACAAAGACTACACCTCACAGTAGCGTAACAACGCACGACTCTGTGAAGAGGAACATAAGAAAGGACCTGAAACTCTTCCCAAGAATTTTACTGTTGAATTCGAAGTAAATAACTCATTGCCCTTCCTAGATGTGTTTATTATTAAGGGTAACATTGATTTTAAATTCAAAATTTACAGAAAACCTACAAATAATTGTTCCTATGTACACTATTACTCTTCACATCAAGATAGAGTTAAAGTGTCGGTTTTTTCTTCAATGTTTTTGAGAGCTTTACGTATTTGTAGTCCAGAGTTCATAGATGAAGAAATCTCTAAAATTTATGAAATAGCTAATGATTTAAAATACCCAAGAAACATAATTGATAAATCTTTTAAAATAGCTAGGAATACTTTTTACAATCCAAGGGACAACCAACCTTATTCAACCAAAATATGTTGGTTCTCCTTACCATGAAAACTTGGTTGATATGCCTTCCTTTCTTAAGAATTTTAATATCAAAGTTGTATTTAAAAATCTTGATACAGTAAAAAGACTTTTGATAAAAATTCCCCCAAAATGCTGACGGATGTGTCTATAAGATTCCCTGTAAAATATGCGATAAAGTTTATTATGGTCAAACTGGTAAAAATCTTGAACTAAGATTAAAACAACATAAATATAGCATTAGAACTGGACAAGATTCTAATGCTCTATTTATTCATGTGAGAGACTTTAACCATCCAATTGATTTTCAAAATGCTGAGAAAGTTGTATCAAGCAAGTCCATGGTTGAGAGAAATATAATAGAATCATGTTTCATTAAAAGCAGTTTTGAAAATAATATGAATATTTCTTTTGGTTTATATAAATTGGATTCATTTATAATTATTAAAATTTGGGAAGAATTTAATGATAAATTGGACTTAGAGCGTTGAATCTCCACTCTCTGGAGAGACGTAGAATGAGGGGAGATATCATCGAGGTGTACAAGTGGATGATGGGCATAAACAAAGGAGATATTAATAAAATACTGAGGATATCGAACCAAGTAAGAACCAGAAATAACGGATTTAAATTGGATAAATTTAGATTTAGAAAGGACATAGGCAAGTACTGGTTTTCGAACAGAGTTGTAGATGCGTGGAACAATCTTCCGAGTACTGTGATAGAGGCTAGGACCTTGGGTGGCTTTAAAAAGAGATTGGACAAATATATGAGTGGGAGGGGCTGGGTTTGATTTGTGTCGTGAGTACGGGAATAAATTCTTAGGTAGTGGTGGTTTTGATAAGGACCTGCCTTGTATGGGCCAGTAGGCCTTCTGCAGTGTTCCTCCATTCTTATGTTATGTTCTTATGACTAATCTTAATTCTTGGGAAGAGTTTCAGGTCCTTTCTTATGTTCCTCTTCACAGAGTCGTGAGATGTTACGCTACTGTGAGGTGTAGTCTTTGTTAGTGTGATGTGACTGTGAGGTGTATTCTGCCCCTTTATAAGCCTTCTTGTCATGTTTCCTTTTATAGTTCCTTGATAATGTGAGTAGTCACGAAAGCGCTTGGAATTCTTCTATTTTTTCATAGTGGTTGTCTTGCATATATATATATATATATATATATATATATATATATATATATATATATATATATATATATATATATATATATATATATATATATATATGTCGTGCCGATTAGGTAAAACTTGTCAATTAGCAAGAACTCATCTAAAATTTAGTCCTTTCTAAAATTTTCTCTTATACGTTTAAAGATATATTTTTTTCATTTATGTTAATGTAAGAATTTATAATTTTGTACAAAGAGAAAAATTGAAAACCTACCTAACCTTATTACAACAAGCGCAATTTAATTTAGCCTAATCCAACTAAATATATTTTAGATACGTTAACATTAATTTAATAATAAACAAACACAATGAAATATATTTTTTTCGTTATGTTCAGAATGATTTTGGCGAAATTATTGCATACACAAATTTTCACTTGTCATATATGGCAAGAAGACCTTTGCTATTTAAGCCAAAATCGCAAGTTTTACCTAATCGGCACGACATATATATATATATATATGTGTGTGTGTGTGTGTGTGTGTAAATTAGAAAAATAAAAGCCGGTGAGAACAAGGAAAGGCTACAATAAACCTGGTCAAACTAAGAGACTGGTGAAGCAAATGGCTACTCGAATTCAACCCCAGCAAATGTGAGGTTAGCAATGTAATGGGCAAGAAAAACTGGAAACTGAGCTTGAAATTGAGGGACAAGGTAGTGGGTTATCCTAGGTTCTCTACACATATGCTGCTATGTATGATAATGTATGTAACTGTATTTTTGTATACCTGAATAAACTTACTAAACCTCGCTCAAGGAGAAAGACCTTGGGGTGAGCATAGATCATTAGACAAATCTAAGAGTGGTTTTCATGAATCTAAAGAGTTATTAAGAGCTCTGTATACAACATATGTCAGACGTATCTTGGAATAAACAGCACCAGCATGAAGCTCACACCTGGTGATTGTATCCCTGTGGTATGAGACAGACCTGGCCATCAGGGCCATACTAGATGGCCAGCTATGCCTCAGAGGTCTCCAACCTTTTCACTACGGGTGCCACGTCCTATATTTTACACTTTTTTTGGCGAGCCAATGAAAAAAATCAATCTTATAAATAAAGGGTCTTATAAACGAAAGTTTAATAGTTTTGCTATTTATAAATATTTGAAGTTGCTGCGCGCCGCATGCGGCCCGCGGGCCGCAGTCTGCCGATCCCTGAGCTATAGGCCTAACACAAGGCCTAGGAAAGTACACACATCCCCAACCCAAGAGCCAAGAATGAAGGAAAATAAAAAGTTTATAAGAGGAGGCTGACGTTACTCTCCTCCTCTTTCTTACCATCGTCAGCGCCTCCCAAGTAATTGTGTGATTTCTAATATGATTGTATTTATTTCTTATTCTAGATTTTATTGCCTTACATCGTTCTCTCTCTCTCTCTCTCTCTCTCTCAATCCTGGAAGACACTGCCTTTAATGAACAGTATTATACTAACTTTCATACACAGACTCTCGCTTTAATACACACTATAATATACAGGAAGACATCTGCTTCAATTAACAGGAACATACTTGCTTTAATACACAGGGAGACAATGGCTTTAATACACATTAAGATACATAGTGGCGTTAATACACTGACTTTAATATACAGCAAGATACTGACTTTAATACACAGCAAATGTAGGAAGACACTATTTAAACACATATTGTATTACAGAAATACATTGTAATACACAAGAAGGCACTGTAATATACAAGAAGGCACTGTAATATAGACGAAGAATGCAATATATAGGATGATTTTCTATTTCTGAATGTGTGTGTGTGTGTGTTTGTGTGTGTGTGTGTGTGTGTGTGTGTATGTGTGTGTAAGAAGTCTTCACCTCCCTGGCCAAACAAACACCAGTTAACGAACCAAAGAACAAACCATCTAACAAATCAAGACTAACTAAAGATTCCAATCACATTCCTGTCGTCTTGTCGATGCCAACAATCACCCGGAACAAAGAGGCTCAATCTCCAGCAATTGCGACGACATCGCAGCCGGTAACGTTGGAGGAAGGTGGGGGTATTGTCGGAGGATAGGGGGGATTATTGTTGGAGGGTGTTTAAGGGTGGAGAAGGCTTTGTTGGAGCTTGATGAAGGGTGGTGGGGACCTTGGTGGAGGGTAGTGTAGAAAATAACATTTATGTACAATTCAGGGCATTTATTACGGGAAACGTTTCGCCCCAAGTGGCTGCTTCAGATTAGGACTGAAGAAGCCACTTGTGGCGAAACGTTTCCCAAAATAAATGTTCTGAACTGTACATATGTCTTTTTCGATCGCTAGCGCACTCAGCTCACACACTGAGATCAGAGGGTCGATCCCCGGTACGCGTGGAAACATTAGGGACGTGTTTCCTTAAGACACCCGCTGTCCATGTTCACCTATCAGTAAAATAGGTACCTGGGTGTTAGTCGACTAGTGTGGGTCGCATCCTGGGACAAAACTTACCTAATTTGCCCGAAATGTTCAGCATAACAAGGGTCTTTCTATATAGTAGTACGTCATTGATGTCAGCTAGGCCTGTATACCTTGTACATGTACTGGTAGACAAAAAGATATTGTTATTATTATTTTGTGGGTATCACCATACCATTTTTTCAGGGTTGTATAGGCTCTTTCGGAGGTTGGTGGGGATACAGGAGGGGTGAAGGGGCTCTATTGGAGGGGTGGTAGTGGCATCAGCGGAGGGGGAGGAGGGGGAGGAGGGGGAGTTTGGAGAACAGCAGAGTTACGGTGGAATGTGGTAGTGGCTTTGGTGGAGATTTTGGCTGAGAATTATCAGTGATGATGTGTAAGGAAGGCGGGGCTACTAAGAGGCTTCAGAGTTCAGTGTAGATTGCAGAGGTGAGGAGGTGTTGTATTGGATTTTGCTAGATAGGCTTTTAATGTTTCCTATGACTGAGGACAAGATGAAATATGAAATGAGAGACTCTATGGAGAAGACTGGTGGGTTTTTCTGATACTGGCTTGGAGAAGCTCACCTCTGAGCGAAACATTGCCTTTCAGTCTTGTTTTGCTATATAAATGTCTTCGTATTACGACCATCGTCGACATTTTATCTTTCGGGTAATGGCAAGAAAACCGGAAAAACGAGATTTACCAATCAAAATTGTAACAAAAAAACTTTCACGATATGTAACATAACAGCCGAAAAAAGTTAAAAAAAATATTGACGAATGACAATAAAATCTTGACCCTCAGATGATTATATTATTATTATTATTAGGAAGCGTTTAGCCTGTAGGGATCAAACAGCCTCTGAGTAATGGGAGGTAATTAGGTCTGAGGAAGGAGAGAGGGAGCCCTAATTAACTGGATAATGAGTTTCTCACCAGCATCAATAAAGCTATTGTAGAATAAAGCACAGGTGCAACACTTAGGTATCTTTACTGCAGAAACTTTACGTCAGTAAGGATGACTAAGAGCAGCATACCTAACATTCATCAACTAGTCGGTACAGAATACTTTTAATAATGTAACATAAATATTAACTATTGAAGCTCATCTTCCAGGTTTTTCCCCCTAGAGATTATCTTCCAAGAGAGAGAGAGAGAGAGAGAGAGAGAGAGAGAGAGAGAGAGAGAGGGAGAGAGAGAGACATACAAAACCAACTAGAGTCGCTTCTCATAGTCACCTGACCATCATAATCGCTACATTTCCACCCTCTGCTTCCTTTCCAGCCAGTAAGACCCACCTTTCGCTGCGTGTCAGCGAGAACATCGACCAAACAATCTCGTTATCATCGCTCAGAAGAAGATGGTCGTAGCACCATCTGTCTGGGAATTAATGGACCTGGCTCTAGTCTCCAGAGCAGTTGGACTGAAGAGTCCCAGAACGCTGTGTGTGAGACTCTATACCTCACCACTGAGTACTTCATATATTCTCTCTCTCACGTGGGAGGGGAGAGGTGATTGCTGTTTCTCTCTCTCTCTCACGTGGGAGGGGAGAGGTGATTGCTGTTTCTCTCTCTCTCACGTGGGAGGGGAGAGGTGATTGCTGTTTCTCTCTCTCTCACGTGGGAGGGGAGAGGTGATTGCTGTTTCTCTCTCTCTCTCAAGCGGGAGGGGAGAGGTGATTGCTGTTTCTCTCTCTCACGTGGGAGGGGAGAGGTGATTGCTGTTTTCTCTCTCTCTCTCAAGCGGGAGGGGAGAGGTGACTGCTGTTTCTCTCTCTCTCTCTCTCAAGCGGGAGGGGAGAGGTGATTGCTGTTTCTTTCTCTCTCACGTGGGAGGGGAGAGGTGATTGCTGTTTCTTTCTCTCTCTCTCTCTCTCTCACGTGGGAGGGGAGAGGTGATTGCTGTTTCTCTCTCTCTCTCTCTCTCTCTCTCTCTCACGTGGGAGGGGAGAGGTGATTGCTGTTTCTCTCTCTCTCACGTGGGAGGGGAGAGGTGATTGCTGTTTCTCTCTCTCTCTCTCAAGCGGGAGGGGAGAGGTGATTGCTGTTTCTTTCTCTCTCTCTCTCTCTCACGTGTGAGGGGAGAGGTGATTGCTGTTTCTTTCTCTCTCTCTCTCACGTGGGAGGAGAGGTGATTGCTGTTCTCTCTCTCTCTCTCACGTGGGAGGGAGAGGTGATTGCTGTTTTCTCTCTCACGTGGGAGGGGAGAGGTGATTGCTGTTTCTCTCTCTCTCAAGTGGGAGGGGAGAGGTGATTGCTGTTTCTCTCTCTCTCTCAAGTGGGAGGGGAGAGGTGATTGCTGTTTCTCTCTCTCTCTCTCTCTCTCTCTCTCTCTCTCTCACGTGGGAGGGGAGAGGTGATTGCTGTGTCTCTCTCTCACGTGGGAGGGGAGAGGTGATTGCTGTGTCTCTCTCTCACGTGGGAGGGGAGAGGTGATTGTTGTTTCTCCTCTCACGTGGGAGGGAGAGGTGATTGCTGTCTCTCACGTGGGGAGAGGTGATTGCTGTGTCTCTCTCTCACGTGGGAGGGGAGAGGTGATTGTTGTTTCTCTCTCTCTCTCTCTCACGTGGGAGGGGAGAGGTGATTGCTGTTTCTCTCTCTCTCTCTCACGTGGGAGGGGAGAGGTGATTGCTGTTTTTCTCTCTCTCACGTGGGAGGGAGAGGTGATTGCTGTTTCTCTCTCTCACGTGGGAGGGAGAGGTGATTGCTGTTTCTCTCTCTCTCAAGCGGGAGGGGAGAGGTGATTGCTGTTTCTCTCTCTCTCTCACGTGGGAGGAGAGGTGATTGCTGTTTCTCTCTCTCAAGTGGGAGGAGAGGTGATTGCTGTTTCTCTCTCTCTCTCTCTCACGTGGGAGGGGAGAGGTGATTGCTGTGTCTCTCTCTCACGTGGGAGGGGAGAGGTGATTGCTGTGTCTCTCTCTCACGTGGGAGGGGAGAGGTGATTGTTGTTTCTCTCTCTCACGTGGGAGGGGAGAGGTGATTGCTGTCTCTCACGTGGGGAGAGGTGATTGTTGTTTCTCTCTCTCTCTCTCTCACGTGGGAGGGGAGAGGTGATTGCTGTTTCTCTCTCTCTCTCTCACGTGGGAGGGGAGAGGTGATTGCTGTTTTTCTCTCTCACGTGGGAGGGGAGAGGTGATTGCTGTTTCTCTCTCTCTCACGTGGGAGGGGAGAGGTGATTGCTGTTTCTCTCTCTCTCTCTCAAGCGGGAGGGGAGAGGTGATTGCTGTTTCTCTCTCTCTCTCACGTGGGAGGGGAGAGGTGATTGCTGTTTCTCTCTCTCTCAAGTGGGAGGGGAGAGGTGATTGCTGTCTCTCTCTCTCTCTCTCTCACGTGGGAGGGGAGAGGTGATTGTTGTCACCAACAATGGTTTACTGTAAAGAACCAATAGTTTTCTTTAATGGATATATCAGCATTGTGCTGTTACCATCTTTCATAGGATGGTTAAAATTAAACCAGCCTACCACCCACTTACAAAGTGGGTGGTAAGGACGTAAGTGATAGTGGGAAAGTGGGTTGGCGGTGATGTGGGTGGGTGGTGTGGGTGCGAATGGGTGATGGTAGTGATGTGGGTGTTGCGATGATTTGTGTAAAATTAAGTGATAGTGTTTTTTTGTCATTATTATTGTTTTATGGTTTATTCGGCTCATGCACCTGGGGAGGCTCGATACTACGTCCGCTAATCGTGGCTGTTTGAGGGAGGAAAGTAAAATAAATGTTTGTTATTTGTTGCAGTAGAACTAGTGAATATGTGGGGACGCAGCGAGTGTGCTGGGATGGAGAGAGTGAGCTTGAAGGATGTGGGATAGTAGGCGAGGTGGACAGGTGGACGAGGGAAGAGTGATAATGGGGGTGGATAGGGATGAGTTGGGAAGGCTTTACAAACGTTCAAGAGGATGACAATGTCCTTAGTACGGATGATTTATCTCCTGAGGTGTGGTTGCGTAAGTCTCTGTCATCCATCTTGTGGATGGTGTCCCTCAGTATGGTGTGTGTGTGTGTGTGTGTGTGTGTGTGTGTGTGTGTGTATGTGTGTGTGTGTGTGTATGTGTGTGTGTGTGTGTATATGTGTGTGTGTGTGTGTGTGTGTGTGTGTGTGTGTGTGTGTGTGTGTGTGTGTGTTTTAATGGCTTGGATGATCTCGTAACAGCAATATGTGTTCTGCCTCCGGCTCTTGTATGATCCTGTCTGACATTCACACACTCTTATCTTTATTCACCTATCTTTAAATGTCCCTCTCATACTGTTTACAGGTATACCATCCACTGAATATATACTTATACACGGTTTATGTTGTTCCTTCTCTCACGCCATTCATTATTCACATAAACCTTAAATTTCAACATCCCTTTAAGTTCAGCTACACTAATAGTACAGGAGAAAGAATTAAAAGAAATTTCTCACTATATACACTGGAGTCGAACTTGGAATCTAAAACTGTTGACAGTTCAGCTATTTTTTGCAGATATATTGCCTTTAGTGTTCTCTAATAAAGGATCAGATAAATACCATGATGGTAGCAGTAAGGAAATTTTTGAATTAGAAAACCCAAAGATGGCGGCCACGAGAATGTGTGTGTGTGTATATTATATATATATATATATATATGCTTGAAATAAAAATGATGTATCTAACAGAGGCTTTCGACAAAAAGTTACTTCATGTGTAAAAAGCTAAGCATTGTAAATTTTTGATGTGCGAGGAGGAAGCTGGTGCAGTTAAAGTGGAGACAACACGACGGTCTGCAGTTCCTTCCAGCTGTACCACGACCAGGTAACACGATGTTACTTCCAGCTGTACCACGACCACGTAACACGATGTTACTTCCAGCTATACCACGACCACGTAACACGATGTTACTTCCAGCTGTACCACGACCACGTAACACGATGTTACTTCCAGCTGTACCACGACCACGTAACACGATGTTACTTCCAGCTGTACCACGACCACGTAACACGATGTTACTTCCAGCTGTACCACGACCACGTAACACGATGTTACTTCCAGCTATACCACGACCACGTAACACGATGTTACTTCCAGCTGTACCACGACCACGTAACACGATGTTACTTCCAGCTGTACCACGACCAGGTAACACTATGTTACTTCCAGCTATACCACGACCAGGTAACACGATGTTACTTCCAGCTGTACCACGACCACGTAACACGATGTTACTTCCAGCTGTATCACGACCACGTAACACGATGTTACTTCCAGCTGTATCACGACCACGTAACACGATGTTACTTCCAGCTGTATCACGACCAGGTAACACGATGTTACTTCCAGCTACACCACGACCACGTAACACGATGTTACTTCCAGTGGAAGCTGTTGAGGCAATAGATGAACCTGGAGCATTACAGCAGCGAGGTAGTGATCTAACTGTTGCTGTGACGGTTAAGAACCTGCGGTTGTAATGAAAGGAAATGACGCTGGCGCTTTACATCTGCGACACCGTAAAGTAAACACCTGCTGTTAGTGTAGGTGTTGACACGACAGGACACGTGCACGACGCCATGTTTGTAAACACAACCACACATGTTGGACCAGGAATTCCTTTTTTTTTACGGTTTCCTTCCTTACAACTACACCATAACCAGCTATCATATAATGTTTCTTTCCACGTGACGCTCCAGGTTGAGAAGACAGCAGACACTGGATCATACTGGGCAACACAACACAGCAGACATTGGATCATACTGGGCAACACAACACAGCAGACATTGGATCATACTGAGCAACACACAACACAGCAGACACTGGATTATACTGAGCAACACAACAGAGCGGACATTGGATCATACTGAGCAACACAACACAGCAGACACTGGATTATACTGAGCAACACAACAGAGCAGACATTGGATCATACTGAGCAACACAACACAGCAGACACTGGATCATACTGAGCAACACAACACAGCAGACATTGGATCATACTGAGCAACACAACACAGCAGACATTGGATCATACTGAACAACACAACACAGCAGACACTGGATTATACTGAGCAACACAACAGAGCGGACATTGGATCATACTGAGCAACACAACACAGCAGACACTGGATCATACTGAGCAACACAACACAGCAGACACTGGATTATACTGAGCAACACAACACAGCAGACATTGGATCATACTGAGCAACACAACACAGCAGACACTGGATTATACTGAGCAACACAACAGAGCGGACATTGGATCATACTGAGCAACACAACACAGCAGACACTGGATCATACTGAGCAACACAACACAGCAGACACTGGATTATACTGAGCAACACAACAGAGCAGACATTGGATCATACTGAGCAACACAACACAGCAGACACTGGATCATACTGAGCAACACAACACAGCAGACATTGGATCATACTGAGCAACACAACACAGCAGACATTGGATCATACTGAACAACACAACACAGCAGACATTGGATCATACTGAACAACACAACACAGCAGACACTGGATCATACTGAGCAACACAACAGAGCAGACACTGGATCATACTGAGCAACACAACAGAGCAGACATTGGATCATACTGGGCAACACAACAGAGCAGACACTGGATCATACTGAACAACACAACAGAGCAGACACTGGATCATACTGGGCAACACAACAGAGCAGACACTGGATCATAATGAGCAACACAACAGAGCAGACACTGGATCATAATGAGCAACACAAGAGAGCAGACACTGGATCATACTGAGCAACACAAGAGAGCAGACACTGGATCATACTGGGCAACACAACAGAGCAGACACTGGATCATACTGAGCAACACAACAGAGCAGACATTGGATCATACTGGGCAACACAACAGAGCAGACACTGGATCATATTGAGCAACACAACAGAGCAGACATTGGATCATACTGAGCAACACAACAGAGCAGACACTGGATCATACTGAGCAACACAACAGAGCAGACACTGGATCATACTGAGCAACACAACACAGCAGACACTGGATCATACTGAACAACACAAAAGAGCAGACACTAGATCATACTGAGCAACACAACAGAGCAGACATTGGATCATACTGGGCAACACAACAGAGCAGACACTGGATCATATTGAGCAACACAACAGAGTAGACACTGGATCATACTGAGCAACACAACAGAGCAGACACTGGATCATACTGAGCAACACAACAGAGCAGACATTGGATCATACTGGGCAACACAACAGAGCAGACACTGGATCATACTGAACAACACAACAGAGCAGACACTGGATCATACTGGGCAACACAACAGAGCAGACACTGGATCATAATGAGCAACACAACAGAGCAGACACTGGATCATACTGAGTAACACAACAGAGCAGACACTGGATCATACTGAGCAACACAAGAGAGCAGACACTGGATCATACTGGGCAACACAACAGAGCAGACACTGGATCATACTGAGCAACACAACAGAGCAGACATTGGATCATACTGGGCAACACAACAGAGCAGACACTGGATCATATTGAGCAACACAACAGAGTAGACACTGGATCATACTGAGCAACACAACAGAGCAGACACTAGATCATACTGAGCAACACAACAGAGCAGACATTGGATCATACTGGGCAACACAACAGAGCAGACACTGGATCATACTGAGCAACACAACAGAGCAGACACTGGATCATACTGAGCAACACAACAGAGCAGACACTGGATCATACTGAGCAACACAACAGAGCAGACACTGGATCATACTGAGCAACACAACAGAGCAGACACTGGATCATACTGAGCAACACAACAGAGCAGACACTGGATCATACTGATCAACACAACAGAGAGGTGGAACACTTTCTCTGTCAAGATAAGGTTGCAGAATCTTCAGTAACATGAACTCTTGGCCTGAATTTACCAGCTTGAGAGCATCTGCTATATTTGGAAATTTTGTGCTCAGTGCCTCAGCCTCAATAGCAACATTTGAAGAGGCAGAGATTCATAGGTATTCAGTCCTTCAATTCTGGTTGAAGTTGATAAGTCCTCATATATATATACGTATAATATTTATATATATTTATATATATATATATATATATATATATATATATATATATATATATATATATATATATATATATATATATATCCCTCTCCTTCCTTTCATCAAACTTGATAGCCTCTCATCCTCCATAAGATTTATGACCCGTGTGTGTTTAGCGGGTCCCACGAATGTAATAACCTCCAGCAATCTCTGCATTTTATTATAATTATTACTATTATTAATTATAATACTGGAAAATAGAAGAAGCACTAAATCGGTATGGGTCATACCGCAACGTGTTGGTTTAGAGTGCCAGGCGTGGCACCACCCAGGCAGTGGCATTCTTGCCACGCTTATGGACGGAAACAGCGGCACTTTACCAGAAAATGAGGAGCAGCATTGTGAAAACTTGTTAGTTCTCTGAGTGTCCTAGTAGGAGTGTCACGCCCCTGTTGCCCCAGGTAACCAATTTGTAAGTGTATACTATGTTAATGTGAGGGGTGTTAGTGTGAGGGGTGTTAGTGTGAGGGGTGTTAGTGTGAGGGGTGTTAGTGTGAGGGGTGTTAGTGTGAGGGGTGTTAGTGTGAGGGGTGTTAGTGTGAGGGGTGTTAGTGTGAGGGGTGTTAGTGTGAGGGGTGTTAGTGTGAGGGGTGTTAGTGTGAGGGGTGTTAGTGTGAGGGGTGTTAGTGTGAGGGTGTTAGTGTGAGGGTGTTAGTGTGAGGGGTGTTAGTGTGAGGGGTGTTAGTGTGAGGGGTGTTAGTGTGAGGGTGTTAGTGTGAGGGTGTTAGTGTGAGGGGTGTTAGTGTGAGGGGTGTTAGTGAGAGGAGTGTTAGTGAGAGGGGTGTTAGTGAGAGGGGTGTTAGTTAGAGGGGTGTTAGTGAGAGAGGTGTTAGTGAGAGAGGTGTTAGTGTGAAGGGAGAGGGTGGGTGGATTGGTGGGTGTACTCACCTAGTGTGTGTGTGTGTACTCACCTATTTGTACTCACCTATTTGTGGTTGCAGGGGTCGATTCACAGCTCCTGGCCCCGCCTCTTCACTGACTGTTACTAGGTCCTCTCTCTCCCAGCTCCATGAGCTATATCAAACCTCGTCTTAAAACTATGTATGGTTCCTGCCTCCACTACGTTACTTTCTAGGCTATTTCACTTCCTGACAATATGACTGAAGAAATACTTCCTAACATCCCTTTGACTCATAGGAGTCTTCAACTTCCAATTGTGACCTCTTGTTTCTGTGTCCCCTCTCTGGAACATCCTGTCTCTGTCCACCTTATCTATTCCTCGCAGTATTTTATATGTCGTAATCATGTCTTCCCTAACCCTCCTGTCCTCTAGTGTCGTCAGGCCGATTTCAATCCCCTTAGCTCTGGGACTAGTCTTGTTGCAAACCTTTGCACTTTCTCTAATTTCTTGACGTGCTTGACCAGGTGTGGGTTCCAAACTGGTGCTGCATACTCCAGTATGGGCCTGACGTATATGGTGTACAGAGTCTTGAACGATTCCTTAGTGAGGTATTGGAACGCTATTCTTAGGTTTGCCAGCCGCCCGTATGCTGCAGCAGTTATCTGATTGATGTGTGCCTCAGGAGATGTGCTCGGTATTATACTCACCCCAAGATCTTTTTCCTGTGTGTGTGTGTGTGTGTGTGTGTGTGTGTGTGTGTGTGTGTGTGTGTGTGTGTGTGTGCGTGTGCAAGTGTTTTGTAAATACATTTATGCACTTAGGTGTGCAATGTGGTATTGTTGGGACCAGCAAGAGACTGGCAGCCAGTCCCTAAAAGAGAGACCAAGGTACTACCGCGTTAGAGCCCAGTTACTGATGGTTCTAGTATTGAGCACTGCCAAGGTTCATGAACACTGAGTATGAGAAACACTTTATATCTAAGATGATGTAGCTGTGCCAGCAACCACAGTTTGCTATGCCACTCTCAAGCATTCTCAAGAAACTTGGAAATATACACACATAAGTAGTATAATGTGATCCTTTATTGACAACGTTTCGCCCACATCGTGGGCTTTATCAAGTCACAAACAGTTTGTGACTTGATAAAGCCCACTGTGTGGGCGAAACGTTGTCAATAAAGGATCACATGATACTGCTTATGTGTTTATATTTCCATTGTGTCGGTATTTTATACTATTTATGCTATTCCTTTATGCTGAGAGAACCAGCGCGAGTGCGTGTACTTTTTACCCAGATCTCCTCTCATGTTGACATCAAATCGTCTCACTCTGGTTACGTTAGTCTTCTGTTGTCTTAATAGGCGACGAAAATGATCTTATTCTTCACGATTCCTGAAAAAGAGCTTTGCTGAAGTCAAGAGAAAATGAGCACTATTCTGGGTCGACATAATGCCATCAGAGTTATGATAAATGAACTGATAAACATGAATATATGAATAATTATAAAGCTGCCATGAAATAAAAATTCCCAGGTGAACGAAACGTCTTCTTAATGAAATATTATAAATAGCATCTTGTGTTTAATTAACAGTAATGTCTTACGTCCCTCGCTGGAGACTTTTACATACGTCTCTCCTGGGTTCTTTCTGCTGCCAGATGAAAGCTTTACAGACGTTGCAGATAAAAGGTTCAGAAACCTCAGAAGTTGATGAATGAGACACTTGAGCAACACTTGGCGAAACGTTTCCACAGTAGTACAAGTGTCTCAGTCTTCACAGCTGAACTACGTTCATTCTGTCGGTACACGAACGCCATCACAGTCGTGAGTGTGAGTTACCTTCCACTGCTACGAACGCCATCACAGTCGTGAGTGTGAGTTACCTTCCACTGCTACGAACGCCATCACAGTCGTGAGTGTGAGTTACCTTCCACTGCTACGAACGCCATCACAGTCGTGAGTGTGAGTTACCTTCCACTGCTACGAACGCCATCACAGTCGTGAGTGTGAGTTACCTTCCACTGCTACGAACGCCATCACAGTCGTGAGTGTGAGTTACCTTCCACTGCTACGAACGCCATCACAGTCGTGAGTATGAGTTACCTTCCATTGCTACGAACGCCATCACAGTCGTGAGTGTGAGTTACCTTCCACTGCTACGAACGCCATTACAGTCGTGAGTATGAGTTACCTTCCATTGCTACGAACGCCATCACAGTCGTGAGTGTGAGTTACCTTCCATTGCTACGCACGCCATCACAGTCGTGAGTGTGAGTTACCTTCCACTGCTACGAACGCCATCACAGTCGTGAGTGTGAGTTACCTTCCATTGCTACGCACGCCATCACAGTCGTGAGTGTGAGTTACCTTCCACTGCTACGAACGCCATCACAGTCGTGAGTATGAGTTACCTTCCATTGCTACGAACGCCATCACAGTCGTGAGTATGAGTTACCTTCCACTGCTACGCACGCCATCACAGTCGGTGTGAGTTACCTTCCACTGCCACGCACGCCATCACAGTCGGTGTGAGTTACATTCCACTGCCACGCACGCCATCACAGTCGGTGTGAGTTACCTTCCACTGCTACGCACGCCATCACAGTCGGAGTGAGTTACCTTCCACTGCCACGCACGCCATCACAGTCGGTGTGAGTTACCTTCCACTGCTACGAACGCCATCACAGTCGTGAGTATGAGTTACCTTCCACTGCTACGCACGCCATCACAGTCGGTGTGAGTTACCTTCCACTGCTACGCACGCCATCACAGTCGGTGTGAGTTACCTTCCACTGCCACGCACGCCATCACAGTCGGTGTGAGTTACCTTTCACTGCTACGAACGCCATCACAGTCGTGAGTATGAGTTACCTTCCACTGCTACGCACGCCATCACAGTCGGTGTGAGTTACCTTCCACTGCTACGCACGCCATCACAGTCGGTGTGAGTTACCTTCCACTGCTACGCACGCCATCACAGTCGGTGTGAGTTACCTTCCACTGCTACGAACGCCATCACAGTCGTGAGTATGAGTTACCTTCCACTGCTACGAACGCCATCACAGTCGGTGTGAGTTACCTTCCACTGCTACGAACGCCATCACAGTCGGTGTGAGTTACCTTCCACTGCTATGAACGCCATCACAGTCGTGAGTGTGAGTTACCTTCCACTGCTACGAACTTTCAGTCTTCTACTGATAAAACGCTTATTCTCTTTAATCCTAAACCTTTGATTTTTTGAATGTCCGGTGAAGGCTTCCCTTCACAGCTGGTTTATTTATGCATTTTAGTTTTAATGATCATATTACTGAAGCCATGTTAATGTATCGTATCATCGTGTGTGAGTGTTTAAATAATATATATATATATATATATATATATATATATATATATATATATATATATATATATATATATATATATATATATATATATATATATATATACTAGCCCCTTGCTCCCGGCATTTTAGTCGCCTCTTACGACACGCATGGCTTACGGAGGAAGAATTCTGTTCCACTTCTCCATGGAGATAAGAGGAAATAAGAACAAGAACTAGTAAGAAAATAGAAGAAAACCCAGAGTGGTGTGTATATATATGCTTGTACATGAATGTGTAGTGACCTAAGTGTAAGTAGCAAGATGTACCTGAAATCGTGCACGTTTATGAGACAGAAAAAAGACACCAGCAATCCTACCATCATGTAAAACAATTACAGGCTTTCGTTTTACACTCACTTGGCATATATATATAGTATATATATATATATATATATATATATATATATATATATAAAATATGCAACACAACTATAGTGAGAAAAATAGTGAAATTCGAAGCGCTTTCGTGATTTCTCACATTAATGGACCAAGTCGAACCGAAGCAGCGGCATAAGTTTCTTCCTCCTATGTCCGGGTTGTGTTTGTAGTAGTAGTAGTACTAAGTTAATCTAGGTTTGTTTTGTTTTCAATATCACAGTGTCTAAGTGGCACTGATAATGTGGCACCACTTGAGAAGTATTTTCTAGGTGGCATCATGAAAGTGGCCCTAGCAAGCATCTTCCAGGAGGTATTTCGGAAACTTCAAAACAACTCATTTCCGGTAACGTTCCCCCCCCCCCAAAAAAAAAAAAGAAAAAAAAAAAGAAAATCTCTTTAAAAAGAGATTTCCTTAAGACATTACTATCTTGCAAATTGCATTTCGAAATCGACACCTTCAAAGTGGCACCGTACAAGAGGCATCTTCAAATTTGCAATTTCCAAGTGGAGCATTTGAAATGGCGCTACCCAGCGTTATAACTTCAAGCTCATAACAGTTATACTGCCGTTAACCACGATGGTATGAGCTCTCCTCGCTAAGTTTGGTAACAAGTTTGAGATGCTCAAAACTGCCCCTTAACGCACCACCAGATTTGTACACCCTTTTAGCCTTCTTTTTTTTTCAAAGTCGATTACCCAATTCTTTATTACAGTAATGACTGTTTCACTTTAACATCTTCCAAACACATCTATGCACTCGAACATGCGTAAATGTTAATGTTCAAGCGATATTGGAGTGGTAATTGAATCAGGCTTGAATTCGAATTGTACGGATTTCCAGCCTCTACTAACGGGGCCGGTGCTGAGCTGTTCATTAGTGAGGAAAACCTATTTTGGAACATTTCCTCATGTAACCTTAGTGACAACGTTCATTCTACAAGTTTGCAAAAAAATGGAAAACTCTCTCTCTCTCTTCGTGATCATAAATCGTCATCGATCTACATCAAGACAGACACCATCGATCCTCCAACATTCCTCACTCAAAACATATAATTCCGATCGATCACGTCAGTGTCGTATAGAGTCAATAAAACATCAAGACTACTGGCAGGGCCTCAAAGCACTTGGAAATGCAGGTTCTGGAACGGAGAAGAGAGATGACATATACATGGGATTATTAGTATAATCAAATAGAAGCGCTAAACCACAGGGGTTATACAGCCATATACAGGGGAGATTCTCGAGGGTCTGGTCTCGAAAATTCACACTGCCATGACTTACTGGAGACAAATGGAAGAGAAAAATTAAATCAATAAAAAAATCACAGGTGCCATAAACACAAATATAGAAGATACCAAAGGCATATTTATAGAATACTGTGTCAACATTGGTGGCCCTTGATTCTTCGACAAACTACCAGCAGAAATATTGTCGGAATGAAATGCAGATCCTATTAAAAAGGAAACTTGCCTACAGTCTCCTGCCAACTCCTGATCAGCCGGTATACTGTGACTCACGAAATCGTAATGACACGATTGCAAACAAACCTTACCACGGGTGGTTAGAACCCGCGATCAGAGAGACTGGAGTTTTATGACTCTGATCGCGGGTTCTAACCCCACCCGTGGTATGGTTTGGTATACCACGGGTGGGGTATACCAACCAGGCTGTTGGTGCCGCTAGCACCAACAGCCTGGTTGACCAGGCAGTCAATAGCGAGCTAGGTCGTGCGCTGGGTGTCTTCATTAGAGCGAGGCGCTGGACCGTAAAGTGTGAGCTTCTGATTTAATTTCCTCGTTCATAAACTGCAAGTTTGATACGACCTAACCATGGTGGACCTCCGAGCCCAGGAGTTAAGAGTTTAATCTCGTGGTACCCCGAGTCTCTCAGTGTTATGGATCGCTGAGACAAACATGACGCGAATCTTGCTTGGTCCTTAAAGAAGCAAACACTGCAGAGATACTGGTTCTGCAGTTCTTGCAGAACGCGACAAACAGGATGCAAATCTTGCAAATTCCGCAGAAAACTGTGTTCCCACAGACACTGTTGGGCCTATCAAACTTAAAGTAGGCACCAGGTCTGAAGTTCACTTCAACTGAAGGTAGGTACTATTTCTGAAGGTAGGTACGATTTCTGAAGGTGGCTTCATCTCAAGGTATACCCTGCCTCTAAAGGTGCAAAGAGCCCTTGAACTATACATCAGCAATAGGCCCAATGGTAATTTTTCATAATGTAAGATTAGGCAACGGAAAATGCAGAGCTCTTGAAGACGTACACCACAACGGACTACGTTACCAAGTCTACACTAACAGGTCCAAAGGAACACAAAGGCACACTCCCGACGGTAATAGAAGACGCAGGTGCCGAACGAGCCATTATTGTGGAAACGTTTCGCTCTTTGTGTAGATGATTATAAAACTCTACATGCAGCGAAATGCCGTCACAATCAAAGCATTCAGAACTTGTTCTTCATTTTTTCCTTTACGTCAAACGGGGACAAAAATTAATCTGAACAGATAACACAGATTAACCCACCCTGACAAGAACAAATAATAATATACAATAAGAAGTAAAAAATATAGCAATAAAGATAAGAAAAATATATACACATTTCTTAAACAATCTGCTGAGAGACTTGGCCACGTATTAGCTGAACGATCCACAATCTTTTAGCGCTTCCCAAAACACACATTTTAAAAACTGTTTTAATTTTGTTTTCACAATTTACATAACAATAATTTTCATACGCAGGATGACACCGTGGCTAAAATATTTCTTAATAAACTGCACGCAAAGCATGCGAATGTAATTATAACTGACGCTATTACTACTGATTTTACACGCTACATGCAGTATGTATATATATATATATATATATATATATATATATATATATGTCGTGCCGATTAGGTAAAACTGGTCAATTAGCAAGAACTCATTTAAAATTAAGTCCTTTCTAAAATTTTCTTTTATAAGTTTAAAGATATATTTTTTTCATTTATGTTAATGTAAAAATTTATAATTTTGTACCAAAAGGAACTTAGAAAACTTACCTAACCTTATTATAACAAACGCAATTTAATTTAGCCTAACCCAACTAAATATATTTTAGATACGTTTACAATAATTTAATAAACAAACACAATGAAATAATTTTTTTCGTTAGGTTCAGAATGATTTTTGCGAAATTATTGCATACACAAATTTTCGCTTGTCTTATATGGCAAGAAGAGCGTTGATATTTAAGCCAAAATCACAAGTTTTACCTAATATATATATACACACACACACATATACTCCCTACAAGAGAAATAATACGTTTCATAACAAGCTTTTGTGACAATTATTTCGCTTTTTCATCAGTTCATTACTTGATAAATTTCTATACAGAGCGAAACGTTGCCCAGCAAAAAGCTTGTTGAGTAACTTGTAGATTTTCAATAATGTGGACAGGTGATGTGTAGTGCCCACACTGCCTCCCGGAGAGGCACTGCTGGGAGGCTGAAGTGCCATTCAGGGCCGTGAAACTCAACGTCAGAATTAATAAAAGACAACCAGGGTAGACGAGGGATCTCCTTGTTTGTATCCTGTTAAAGTCACGCCTCTCCCGCTCCTCCTGCGCATGCTAAACATCTTCGCTCTTCGCGTGTTTTAATTAAGACTGACGAGGGGACTTTTTGGCGATGTTTTATTTAGCCAGTGGTTCGAGCCTTTCATTTGTGTGGCTCACAAAGTTTATGATTTATCCTGAATGCCTAATGGGCTTAGTTTGACTTCTTTTTTTTACCCAATAAACGAAGAAGTTTGAGTAACTCGAGGCAGTAAAATCAATTGTGAAGCCAGAATTATTTTCTCTCTTTGATGCAGATTTGAATGATGCTAGCATTTATATATATATATATATATATATATATATATATATATATATATATATATATATATATATATATATATATATATATATATACACTGCGCTTGCGTCATTACAGAAATATTCGTCTTTACATTATTCAGTGTAATTCATGGGTAAGCACTAAGCCCTCAAGGCTCAAACAGCGCCTTAATTATGGAGGGGCATTTAAGTTTGATCCTGGGAGCGACGAGAGTAGCTCCAGGTTCCTGGATCAAGAGCCTTTCACTACTTTGCTGAGGGATGGCGTACCTCCTCGATTACGAGGGTACAAATATACAGTATACAGCCAGGAGCTATGACTCGACCGCTGCAGCCACAATTAGGCGATTGCAAGTCTTGGGCAGAATGCACCCGATTCTGACAGCGACGCGGACGCAATTCTTGTCGCTAGCGGAAGCCAGAAGACGAGCGGAAGCCAGAAGACGAGCGGAAGCCAGAAGACGAGCGGAAGCCAGAAGACGAGCGGTAGCAAGAGGATATCGTGAAAACCCTCACCGGAAGCAGCGAAAGCGTGAAAAAAAACCCTCGGTAGTAGTCACGGAAGCAGCAGGAAGACCTTTCACATTTAACCCTCAAGTTAGAGAAGAAATTTGTGATGTTTCGGAAAATTCTAGATGTTTCGGGAAAATTTGAGATGTTTCGGGAAAATTTGAGATGTTTCGGGAAAATTTGAGATGTTTCGGGAAAATTTGAAATGTTTCGGGAAAATTTGAAATGTTTTTGAAAATTTTGAAATGTTTCCGAAAATTTGAAATGTTTCAGAAAATCTAAGATGTTTCGGAAAATCCTCAACAGAGGAGAGAGACCCTAAACAGATTACCCACACTTTTGAAAGGAAATTTCAGACGACGTTTTTCAGGTAGGACCCCAGCAGAGGTAGGGCGAAACGACCTCCAGTAGAGCAGAGGGAAACTCCCTCCACCAGAGCAGCAGGAAGATATCTGAAGGTAGTACAAATAAAAGGTGATTGTTTACCTCCTATATCCCTTTAAAGGTGATTGTTTACCTCCTATATCCCTTTAAAGGTGATTGTTTACCTCCTATATACCTTTAAAGGTGATTGTTTACCTCGTATATCCCTTTAAAGGTGATTGTTTACCTCGTATATACCTTTAAAGGTGATTGTTTACCTCCTATATCCCTTTAAAGGTGATTGTTTACCTCCTATATACCTTTATATGTGATTGTTTACCTCCTATATCCCTTTAAAGGTGATTGTTTACCTCCTATATCCCTTTAAAGGTGATTGTTTACCTCCTATATACCTTTAAAGGTGATTGTTTACCTCCTATATCCCTTTAAAGGTGATTGTTTACCTCCTATATCCCTTTAAGGTTGATTGTTTACCTCCTATATCCCTTTAAAGGTGATTGTTTACCTCCTATATCCCTTTAAAGCAGGAAAATAAAAGTTACTGTTGTGTGTGTGTGTTAAACTTGTCCGTAACGAGCTTGAAGTTGTGGCTTCTTGTACGTGTCATGTTAGACCTCATTATCCAACTTAATCGCAATCTTAATTATGTCTTGCATGAGATCGTTCTTTAAATGTCTTGCATGAGATCGTTCTTGTTATGTCTTGCATGAGATCGTTCTTGACATGTCTTGTAGCAGATCGTTCTTGCCATGTCTTGCAGTACATCCTTCTTGGCATGTCTTGTCTATGTCTAACAGCCATGGTACCCTCAGGATGTGGGAAGTGGAGGGGAAATATTACCGTGATGACTATTGGAAATGAAACAGGAAGTGACTAACTGGAGTATTCGGCATGATTAACCAGACGACTACTGCTGCTTTATGCTGGATTTTTGATCCTTCAGTGTTTCGTCTTGATCCTCTAATTTCCAACAAGATATTAAAACATTTATCCCATAATCACTGATAGTCAGTCATAACTCTTCTTGGAGACGTACAACACAACTCGGATAACAATAAACCACGGAACGGGAGGGGATTAAACCCATGACAAGTGAGTACTGGTAAAATATTCGAAATGATCTGCTTTTTGAGGCTGAGGTTATATTTTTTTACAAGGTTCTTTTTCTGCAATAGATGCACCATTTTCGTTTCAAAATATTTTAAAATCTCTTTTCGGATATTAAATTGTGACCTAGTGTACACTTCACAATGAACAAATGCCTCACGAAATCATAACAACACGTTCTACTCAACTTGTCTAGGCACAAAATGCAAATAAAAGGCTCTAACATTTGTAACTTCTCACCAGAAGATGCAAAAAAGTTCCCTCCTTGCCAACTCCTTCAAAAATGTTGCAGAAAAATAACCACATTAGTCTGAGTGAAGTTCTGCAAAGATTAATGTAATTAATGTCCAGTATTGCAATAGCGACCTGCTTGGCCGGACCAAAACTGCATTCATTCTCGTGTTTCTTCACTCACGATTATATTTGTTAAGTGTTGCATCTTATAGCCACAAAAATTTCATTCCATTTCAGTATTCACTATTACCGTATTTCAGTATTTACCATTAGTGTATCACAGTATTCACCATTAGTGTATCACAGTATTCACCATTAGTGTATCACAGTATTCACCATTAGTGTATCACAGTATTCACCATTAGTGTATCACAGTATTCACCATTAGTGTATCACAGTATTCACCATTAGTGTATCACAGTATTCACCATTAGTGTATCACAGTATTCACCATTAGTGTATCACAGTATTCACCATTAGTGTATCACAGTATTCACCATTAGTGTATCACAGTATTCACCATTAGTGTATCACAGTATTCACCATTAGTGTATCACAGTATTCACCATTACTCTATCACAGTATTCACCATTACTCTATCACAGTATTCGCCATTAGTGTATCACAGTATTCACCATTACTCTATCACAGTATTCACCATTAGTGTATCACAGTATTCACCATTAGTGTATCACAGTATTCACCATTACTCTATCACAGTATTCACCATTACTCTATCACAGTATTCACCATTACTCTATCACAGTATTCACCATTACTCTATCACAGTATTCACCATTACTCTATCACAGTATTCACCATTACTCTATCACAGTATTCACCATTACTCTATCACAGTATTCACCATTACTCTATCACAGTATTCACCATTACTCTATCACAGTATTCACAATATACCATAACACACAGCATTCTAGTAATCTCACACAATACAATATTTTACAGTAGTTATAAGCTAAATTTTGACTCTGCCTGAAATGCCCTGCATAACCATGGGACTTCCTTCAGTCTATACCATGTCATTTTTTTTATTTTGGGGAGAAAGCTGTACAATGACAAGAACCCCAATGGGAATAAATCAAACCATACCACGGGTGGGGTTCGAACCCGCGGTCAGAGAGTCATCCTGGATAAATGACATATATATATTACTATGTATGATATTTGTACTTATGTGTACCTGTACCTAAATAGACTTAAGGAAATGAAAATGAATTCTTAATGATGAAGAGGCATCGCCCACCTGATGGGTTTTTGACCTTCGTATAGTGGATAGACTTTAAACCTAACTAAAAAATACTGAAACAGGGTGGCGGAGGCTCGATCCTACGTACTACAATCGAGGTTTGGGACCAGACAGGTGGAAAAAAATAGACAAAATGCAAACACCGGTATATTGTATTAGAAACAATTCGGTCCTGGGGACCCTGTTTACTCCGGTCCTGGGGACCCTGTTTACTCCGGTCCTGGGGACCCTGTTTACTCCGGTCCTGGGGACCCTGTTTACTCCGGTCCTGGGGACCCTGTTTACTCCGGTCCTGGGGACCTGTTTACTCCGGTCCTGGGAACCCTGTTTACTCGGTCCTGGGGACCCTGTTTACTCCGGTCCTGGGGACCCTGTTTACTCCGGTCCTGGGGACCCTGTTTACTCCGGTCCTGGGGACCCTGTTTACTCCGGTCCTGGGGACCCTGTTTACTCCGGTCCTGGGGACCCTGTTTACTCCGGTCCTGGGGACCCTGTTTACTCCGATCCTGGGGACCCTGTTTACTCCGGTCCTGGGGACCCTGTTTACTCCGGTCCTGGGGACCCTGTTTACTCGGTCCTGGGGACCCTGTTTACTCGGTCCTGGGGACCCTGTTTACTCCGGTCCTGGGGACCCTGTTTACTCCGGTCCTGGGGACCCTGTTTACTCCGGTCCTGGGGACCCTGTTTACTCCAAACGCCTGCAATAAAATGCCCTAGTATTTGCAGTTCATGCCTTTTTCCAACAACCTGTCAGTATCACAGACCATTTTAACCAGGCTGGTAGGTGTTGGCGGCACCTAAGGAGCAAGAACTGTTTACATTATGGATAACAGGAAGCAGGTGGCAGTGTTCAGGCACCTTTCACACTTAAGTTTTTACTCGGCCTGTTGGAGCTGACCTAGCGTGAGTACACGACCCACACGCTGTTTTACATAGAAACTTGAGCCGCTGTACGTGTAACTCTGTACACTAGAACGTGTATGAGCCACAGAACGTTCAAGTATGAGCCACAGAACGTTCAAGTATGAGCCACAGAACGTTCAAGTATGAGCCACAGAACGTGCAAGTTTAAGGCACAGAATGTGCCTCAAGCTCCTGAAGGCCTCGTGGTTCAAAGACTGGAACTACCATTCCCTTTATCAGATCAAACCTGTGTGACTACCATTCCCCACTTGCTGTCTAACCCTTACAGAGCTGACATTTCCATTCATAATAACAACAAAGCTATGAAGATGTTTAGAGAAGCCAGTGCGCTGGACTTGAGTCCTGGAGGTGGAGTGTACAGAGTCTGTAATCTGAAGGAGGGCTGGGGATGTTACAGTTCGGGGGATCATACAACTAGTGATGTCTGCTCATTTCTGGCACGACAGCTGTTGAATGAATAATGGAAAATACGTCCAATTTTAAGGAAAGGGGACAACCCTACCTTAGTGAGAGACAGGTAATGTTACATCAATAAAAATAATAATGAAGAAGAATTATCATTGTTATTCTAGAATCTCATAATGGTTAAAATAAGGCAGAAGGAATAAGGTGGTAAGAGAAATCAGGAGGATGAAAAAATAATACCTCTCCAATGTTTTTGAGAATTATTGAACTACAGTCAATAAAACAAATGATAAATGCATGATAGAGTTGGTTCAGCAGCCCAGCCAACACTCTCTTCCTCCTCCTTTCTTTCTTTAAGACCAGATGCAGCATCCCAGCTTCACTCACCCACAAGGGCCAAGTTAGAGACGCGACCTAAATGAGGAAAAAAGGTAGGTGCGGATGACTAAAGTTTCTTAAAGAGTCGAGCCGCAGCAGATGTCGGGAAAGGGGAAGACGAAGTAGGAGGAGAAGGAAGGGGAAACAGGAGGAGGAGGAGAAGGAGTAGGAGGAAGGGAAGCAGGAAGGAAAGGCAAAGAAAGTTACCTTCAGATCAAGTCAGCTGAGCTGCCTGGTAACTCACACATTCAGAGTTTTTACCTTGTAATTCAATAATAGTTTCTTTAAGCAAAGGATTTTACCGGGAAGTTTGAGACTGAAGCCACAAGAAGCTGAGATTTAAGGCGATAGTGAGCGGAGGTGCAGGAGACTGTGTCACTGGGAAAGTAATACACTTTATGGCTAATTCTTGAGACTTCTTCAGTGGGTGGATACCAGCGTGCTGAGGACAGTGTAGTGTTGTGATGACAGTGTAGAGGAGTGTTGTGATGACAGTGTATACAGTGTTGTGATGATAGTGTAGAGGAGTGTTGTGATGACAGTGTAGAGGAGTGTTGTGATGACAGTGTAGAGGAGTGTTGTGATGACAGTGTAGAGGAGTGTTGTGATGACAGTGTAGAGGAGTGTTGTGATGACAGTGTAGAGGTGTTGTGATGACAGTGTATACAGTGTTGTGATGATAGTGTAGAGGAGTGTTGTGAGGACAGTGTATGTAGTGTTGTGATGATAGTGTAGAGGAGTGTTGTGATGATAGTGTAGAGGAGTGTTGTGATGACAGTGTATACAGTGTTGTGATGACAGTGTATGTAGAGAAGCGTGAAGCTGCGTGTATACACGAAACTAGAAATTAAGTGAAATCTCTGGTAAATACGCATAACCAAATCTAAGCAAATTTAAAGAAAGCATATCCATAAATCTGCTTGAAATCTTAAGTAAGACTTTAATGCTTGCTTCACTGGAAAATCTTTTCATTACGTTCATCGTAAACTTCGTAAACTACTTCTAAAATGTTCAATAGATCTTGGAAATGTTGACTTTTTTATTTAAGTAATTCTATTTCCTGAAATTTTTAAATTTTACAATAGCTGTCAGTGGCTGAAAATATGCAAAAAAAAAAAAAAAAAAAAAAAAAACCTAGATATATTTTTGTTTACGATAGGTTACATTACTTAAGATTCTTAGTTTATATAAATAAGAAGCGTTCAAGTTGTCTCAACATCGTCTAGACGAGCTTAATCTCCCATAACGAACAAAAAGTCACAATACTGTGACTGGAACAATACACAAATAACCTGCACAGAGGAGAGAGGAGCTTACGACGACGTTTCCGTCCGACTTGGACCATTTACAAAGTCACACTGACAGAAAAAGAGTGAGGAAGCCAGTTTATATAAGCGAGCGGGAAAAGGGACGGGACCAAGAGAGGAATAAGAAGTAATGTACTGTCAGTGATTGACGCTGACAGTACACATCCACAAAATTTCTATTATAGTGAATATATATTTACTTTAATTCCTTCCTTACTGATTGAAATACTCTTCATTTGTTGGTTTACAGGGGAAAGTCTGTCTTAATAAGCCTCATGCAGTAGGCACGTTAGGTAAGTTTTGTCAGGAAACAGGACAAGTGTTTCCCGACGCGGGTCATTTGATGACCCGCAGCTAAAGCTTTTGGTCATCTGATCGAGGCCTTCAGCTGGCTTACCCATCCACCCCTTTAACAATTATGGTTATGATTATAATCATTTCATTCTTAACCTCGTGCAGTAGATAGAGTTTAAACCCAACAAACTAACCAACATTTCATGTTCCTGGATGTGAGACGTTGCCTACAAGCACAACAAAGACACAAAGCTTTAACTGGGTTACAACGTTTCGCTGTGTACAGCTTTATCAGGCGAAATGTTGTCCCAGTAAAAGGTTGTTCTCTTTTCGACATTTAGCTAAAATTACTCGACATAATGAAAGGCAAGAATTACACATTTATATTTTTTAACGACGGTGCTAAAGGTATATATACATGATGCTAAAATAAGAGGCTACCACAGCAAAAAAAAATTCTAGTGAATATTAGTAAAACAAAATGTGACTTTTTACGAAACATAAGACACGAAATAAAAGTGCGTTCGTTAGTGTGACGAACAACTTATTTTTTAGTAATAATGGTAGAATTACTGACATGTTAGATAAAATAACACAGATGCAACTAATGTGACATTTTATTGTGGCAACGTTTCGCTCTCCAGGAGTGAAACGTTGCCACAATAAAATACCACATTAGTTGCATATGTGTCCTTTTAATTAACATTTTTTTTTTCAAAATAACTCGATATAGTAAAAAAAAAAAATGCTCAAACAAACTGTTAAGAAACAGCATTACATATCAGCCCATTTTCAAGGTACTGCTGTCCAGCAAACACCAGGAGCTTTCCTGCCAGCTGAAAAAAAAAACACCAGGAACAACTAAGACAAACACACGAGGCTCAAGACAGATGCTGCCCTCCGTCTTGCCTCGACGCAAGAAGTTGCAGCTGGTCAGGAGGCTGATGGTCCCAACTCTCCGGAAGCAAAGAACTCACACAAAACTGAAACAAACAGAACTACGTCACGTCAGAGCATAACTCCCTGCTTTGATATATATATATATATATATATATATATATATATATATATATATATAGTTCCTTGATAATGTGAGTAGTCACGAAAGCGCTTGGATTTCTTCTATTTTTTTCATAGTGGTTTTCTTGCATATTTTGATATCACCTGTTTACTGTGATCTTTTTGCATATATATATATATATATATATATATATATATATATATATATATATATATATATATATATATATATATATATATATATATATATGAGATTAGTGCATAAGCTGGAGGACCAGGCAGGTATAACAGTGAAGGCGCTGCAATGGATATATATATACTGTCGTGTCGAATAGGTAAAACTGGTCAATTAGCAAACACTCATTTAAAATTATGTCGTTTCTAAAATTTTCTCTTATACGTTTAAAGATTTATTAAGTTAAGAAAGCCTAGGGAACGAATGGATATGACAATTATTAGATGGAGAGTTGGAAGTATCTGGAAAATGAAGGGAATATTCTGAGGAACTGTTAAATATTGATGAAGATAGGAAAGCTGTGATTTCGTGCATTGGGCAGGGAAGTACAACATCTTGTAGTAATGAGGAAGAGCCAGTTGTAAATGTGGGAGAGGTGCGTAAGGCAGTGGGCAGAATGAAAGGGGAGTAGAGCAGCTGGGATTGATGGGATAAAGACAGCAATGTTAAAAGTAAGTGGGGATAGTTTTGGAATGCTTGGTGCTTTTATCTAATAAATGTATGGAAGAGGAGAAGGTACCTAGGGATTAACAGAGAGCATGCATAGTTCCTCTATATAAAGGCAAAGGGGACAAAAGAGAGAGTAAAAATCATAGGGAAATAACCCTGTTAAGTATACCTTTTAAAGTGTATGGTAGAGTTATTGAAATAGTTAAGAGTAAGACGGAGAACAGGATCACAGAAGAACAAGGAGGCTTTACGAAGGGTAGGGGGTGTGTAGACCAAATGTTTACAGTAAAGCATATAGATTAACAGTATTTAGATAAGGGTAAAGAGGTTTTCGCTGCATTTATGGACTTGGAAAAGGCGTATAGGGTGGACAGAAGAGCAGTGTGGCAGATGGTGCAAATGTATGGAAAAAGTGGTAGGTTACTGAAAACAGTTAAGAGTTTTTACGAGGATAGTGAGACTTAGTATGTAGGAGAGAGGGAGATTATTTCCTAGTAAGAGTAGGCCTTAGGCAAGGATTTGTGATGTCACCATGGTTGTTCAATATATTTATAGATGGAGTTGTAAGAGAATTGAATGTTCGGGTGTTGGCAAGAGGTGTGGGATTAAGAGATAAAGAATCTAACACAAAGTGGGAGTTGCACAGATGCTTTTTGCTGATGACACTGTGCTTTTGGGAGATTCTGAAGAGAAATTGCAGAGGTTGGTGAATGAGTTTGGAAGGGTGTGTAAAAGAAGGAATTTAAAAGTGAACGTAGGAAGGAACAAGGTGATGAGGATAAAAAAAAAATAATGAAAGACTGAATATCAGATTGGAGAGAGTATGGAGGAGGTGAATGTATTCAGATATTTAGGAGTGGACTTGTCATCAGATGGGTCTATGAAAGATGAGGTGAATGGTGTAATGAGCAGTCTGTGGAGACAAAGAACGTTATCCATGGAAGCAAAAAGGGAAATGTATGAGAATATAGTAGTACCAACGCTCATATGAGGGTGTGAAGCAATGGAGATGTTGTGTCTGAGGGCAATGTGTGGTGCGAATATAAGGCAGAGAATCCGTTGCTTGGAGATTAGGAGGTGCGGGGTTTTCAAAAGTATTATCCAGAGAGCTGAGGAAGGGTTGTTGAGGTGATTTAGACATTTAAAGAGGATAGAACAGAATAAAATGACTTGGGGGGGGGGGCATATAAATCTGGAGTGGAAGGACGTCGGGGTAGGGGTCGTTCTAGGAAAGGTTGGAGGGAAGGGGTAAAGGAGATTTTGTGTGCGAGGGGCTTGGCCTATCAGGAAACGTGCGTGAGCGTGTTAGACAGGAACGAGTGGACACGAATGTTTTTTATGACGACGTGCTTTTGGAGTGTGTGAAGGGATTCAGGAAAACCGGTTAGCCGGACTTGAGTCCTGAAGGTGGGAAGTACAATTCCTGCGCTCTGAAGGAGGGGTGTTGATATGTTGCAGTCTAACTGTAGTGTAGGCGCGCCTCTGGCAAGACAGTGATGGAGTTAATGGTGATGAAAGTGTTTCTCCTTTTTCTGGTCACCCTGCCTTGGTTGGAAACGGCCGTGTTAATAGAAAAAAAAATTATATATACCTCGTATATACAGGGTTAAAGCTGGGATTATATGTCACCAGGGTGGCTAATACTACCATCTGGAGAACAGCTGAGGCAGCGCCTGTGCTAAAAGAAGCTTGGAAACGCATAACTTCCCAGCCTTAGCTGGCTGGAGGTTATCTGATCCGACGCTGGACACTGGAGTCCCAAGGTGTCAAACAGAATACCAAGTACCTCATAGGCTGACGCTACTCAAGGAGTTAAAGTCATCTCATTTATCTTTATAAGGAGGTTCACGGAAGATTGCTCAGTCATAAAAGATGCTGTAGCTGATCAAGACAAAAGTGCAGCAGTATAGTATCTTTACTGACGAGACGTTTCGCCTGCATTCTTCAGTCGAGATGAAGACCAAAAAGAAGTACTGGATATGTAAATATGAAGTGATCCGTCCCTCAGCCTGGAGAAATGAGTTTAAGGTAGTCAGTCCCTTTTCTGCTGTACTTCAACTGAAGAAGGCTGCTGAGCCTGCGAGAAATCTTTTCAGTAAAGATACCAAACTGACGCACTAATGTGTTACTCATCTACTTGTAGCTATTGTAAACTATTAAAATAATGACGCACTTCCTGTCATGTGCTTTATGTTGAGTGTAAATAAAAAGACTTAACTATTACACGATCAGAAAAGTTTATATGAGAAGACCTCACTGCGCTATTTCCCATCACTTGCCCCTCCTGATCACCAAAACCCTCCCCATTCCCCCATCACTATTCTCCCCAATCACCAGTTCTCCCCATAACACTAATCCTCCTCCATCCCAAGGTGGACCATGGAACCAATGGAATTAAGTCACAGACTTTTTTTGGGATTATCCCGGGTAATCTACACACATGCTGTTACGTATGATAATTTATGAAACTGTATTTATATACAACTGTACCTGGATAAACTTAGGTGGTACATGGGTATGTGAGGAGACACTACATGGTGACTTCCTACTAGGAGGCTCCCCTAGCCTCAAGGAAACTGTGAGAAGCTTTGTGAGTCTTCCTATAAGGCGACTATACCAGGAGGTCGTCACCGCTGTTACATGTGGCAAGGAAACGCAATAAAGGGTTAATAGGTTTTGGGCTGGAGCCGCCACGCCTTCCCAATTATAGGTGTGGTAGGGGTGGTAGGGGAAGAGAAAATGGATACTAGAGGTAGAGAAGGAGAGGGGTGATATAGAGAAGAGAGAAGCGGGAGAATGACAAGAATAGGTAACTCTGTGTAGATCTGTATTAAGTCGTGACTTAATAAAGATCTACGAAGTGGTACGTTATTCTCATAATATTATGTTCTTTAACTTGTCTCTGTTTAAACCTATCAGTAATAATGTGACAAATCACGAAAGCTATTAGAATTTCACTATTTTTTTCACACTGGTAGTTTTGCATATTGTGATATCACATGTTTACTGTGATATTATTGCATTATTAGTAAAAATGTATTTCATCCTAAGTTAGATACATCCACAGTTAGCTGATACCCTGTTTTACAGGTTAGTTTCATTAAGAAATATAGCAGCCAACAGGATTCGAACCCAGACTAGCAGCTCTCCACGACTGTAGATAGCAGACACACTGACGTCTTAAACCACTCAGCTACAGATGAATAGAAGTTACTGAAGAGTCAGTTTGTCAGCTATCCTCACTCCTTGAAGACTGGAGGCCTGATTAAGAACCCTCTGATATATCTTTGATGAGTTCCCAGAGTTTGTCTACTCCCAGAGCCCGGCCTTGGGCCAGGTTCGTCTGGTGCTTGCCTGGCCAACCAGGCTGCAGGCTACAATATTTCTAGTAGTAGTCTTTCGCTTGTTTCAGCGGGGGTACAGTGAATGTTACATTTTTAACAAGTGCTGTTATCCACGTCACACACTGTCACACAGGATGGGTTTCTTACGTAACGTTATGAAAGTCAACCTGAGCTGGGAGTCCTGTAGTTAGGGCAGCTTCAGAGGCTTTCCAGCAAAGCTAAAGTTACTATCGCGTGGGAACTAATCTCTCTCAGGACAGCAGTAAGAGAGGGTTGGGGAAGTCTAGATGGGAAGGATAGTTAGAAAGTTAGAGAAAAGATGGCAAAACGCATTTGATGACGCAATAAACCCGTAAGGGTCATTCAAAATTAGTAGTAGCTGTGCTATTCTCATCCACTAAGCGCTCACCTGTCAGGCTGTTGGTGACCGCTATGTGTATAAAGAGAATCTCACTGACCAAAAAAAAGAAAAGACTGAATTAGTGAATTATAATCCAAAGCTAAAAAAAAAAACAATAAAAATTCAAGACAATAATTATAAGAACTCTGGCACTACACATTTTTTGACAAAATATAAACAGAGAAACTTTAAATCAGAGGACATTTTTACCAAGATTTTAACTAGTCGGGAAAATATTAGTTACTGAAGTGAGCTGCGATATTAGGTCTGGAGAGCGTTGTAAGATCTCTCTCTCTCTCTCTCTCTCTCTCTCTCTCTCTCTCTCTCACACACACACACACACACACACACTCACACACACACACTCACACATACACACACAAGGCTCCAGAGATGGGACACAGCAACAAGAGGTCACAACTGGAAGCTGAAGACACAGATGAGTCAGAGGGATCTTAGAAAGTACTTTTTCAGTCAAAGAGTTGTCAGGAAGTGTGTCAGTAGAGTACTGAACCCCTATGTATTATACTTGTGTAGTATAGCATAGTACCAGTCATATTAGTTAGGCTCCCTAGCTGGCTGTGACGTCACGAGTCCGCGCATGTCAGCGCTGGGCCCCAGGTATTTGTCTCACTCGTCGACAGGCTTAGAACGGAACAGACTGTCAATATACTTGTTACCAACCGCCTTGTGTGTTTCACTACGACCGTCAATGTCTCCAAAGTACCCACCCAACAAGTGTAATAGTCTGGAAAGTGATGTATTGGAGGCAGGATCCATACTCATCTTTAAGAATAGGTATGATAAAGCTCATGGAGCAGGGAGAGTGTTACCTAGTAGCGACCAGCGAAGAGGCGAGGCCAGGAGCTATGAATCGACCCCTGCAACCACAATTAGGTGAGCATACACACACATTCAACTATACAAGAAAGGCAGGAATATGGTGCACTATGTTATTCATAACATCAAGAGGTATTTACGAGGTGAGTGTCGCCATATAGCTGGTACAGCACGTGTAACGCCCCATATATCTGCCAGGTGGCTGGTGTTAAGATAATGTGGAGGGCCAGTGAGCGCTACTGGTGCCACACTAACTCTATAAACGAGGAGAAGCCAGTGTGTGGCACAAGGCCCATTTGTTTATTACGAGGGAGGGAGGGGTAGGCAGGTAGACGTGCGTGTGTGCGCGCGCGCTCACCTAGTTGTGGTTGCAGGGGTCGAGTCACAGCTCCTGGCCCCGCCTCTTCACTGGTCGCTACTAGGTCACTCTTACTGCTCCATGAGCTTTATCATACCTCTTCTTAAAGCTATGTATGGATCCTACCTCCACTACATCACTTCCCAGACTATTCCACTTTCTGACAACTCTGTGACTGAAGAAATACTTCCTAACATCTCTGTGATTCATCAGAGTCTTCAGCTTCCAATTGTGACCCTTTGTTGCTGTGTCCCATCTCTAGAATATCCTGTCTCTGACCACCTTGTCAATTCCTCTCAGTATTTTATATGTCGTTATCATGTCCCCCGCAATCTCTCTTGTCCTCCAGTGTCGCCTGGTCGATTTCCCTCTCCTCGTAGGACTAGTCTCGTTGCAAACCTTTTCACTTTCTCTAATTTCCGTACGTGCTTGGCTAGGTGTGAGTTCCAAACTGGTGCTGCATACTCCAATACAGGCCTGACGTACACAGTGTACAAGGTCCTGAACGATTCCTTATTGAGATGTCGGAATGCTATTCTTAGTTGTGCTAGGCGCCCGTATGCTGCAGCAGTTATTTAATGTGCCCCTCAGATCTCGAGATGTGCCTGGTGTTATACTCACCCCAAGATCCTTTTCCTTGAGTGAGGTTTGTAGTCTCTGGCCCCCTAGACTGTACTCCGTCTGCGGTCTTCTTTGCCCTTCCCCAATCTTCAAGACTTTGCACTTGGTGGGGTAACTCCAGGAGCCAGTTTCTCGACCAGGCTTGCAGCCTGTCCAGATCACTTTGTAGTTCTGTACTCACCTAATTGTACTCACCTAATTGTGGTAGCAGGGGTCGAGACTCAGCTCCTGGCCCCGCCTCTTCGCTGTCCGCTACTGGGTCTGTGTGTGTGTGTGCGTGTGTGAGAGAGAGAGCGAGAGAGAGAGCGAGAGAGAGCGAGAGAGAGCGAGAGAGAGAGAGAGAGAGAGAGAGAGAGAGAGAGAGAGAGAGAGAGAGAGAGAGAGAGAGAGAACGTGGTGTTTGGAGGGAGTGTAGTCACTGACCACATGCCCAATACCTCTCCCATCCAATCATCCGTTCCACAAACACTCAATCCCCTCCCGACATGACCTTCCACACACATACAGATACATACATACATACAAGAAAATATTTTTAACGTAACTTTTCTCAGATCTGGGAAAGACTCGAACTATAGCAAATATGGTCCAAGTCCTCCAGCGTCCTCGTCGTGAGAACAACAATAAGAAATCCTCGAACAAGCTGCTTGCATAAATATGCAAGGTTATTTGGGTGAGCTAGATGTGTGCATAGCTGAGAAATTTGACAGAGAACTCCTCCCATGGAGATGGCGTCCACCACAGTCCAACTAGTACTGTATGACAGTGAAATATAACTAGTTTTTGTTCCCACTAAGTAACCAGTATATAGACTGAGGTAGTAGCAGCACTCTGACCATGTGACCAACTGTGATTAATTATAAAAGTAACTGTATTGTATTTCATAATGTAGTCGTAAGTCATGTAAAGTCACAGAGGTTATTATGTATTGTGACTTAAAATGATTCATGATTCAAGCCAGAAAAAATAACTGAGCTGGAGTACGTGGCGACAAGTATGACTTAGGAAGACAACATGATAAAGAAGTCTGTATGACGTAGGAAGACAACATGCTAAAGAAGTCTGTATGACGTAGGAAGACAACATGCTAAGGAAGTCTGTATGACGTAGGAAGACAACATGATAAAGAAGTCTGTATGACGTAGGAAGACAACATGATAAAGAAGTTTGTATGACGTAGGAAGACAACATGCTAAAGAAGTCTGTATGACGTAGGAAGACAACATGCTAAAGAAGTCTGTATGACGTAGGAAGACAACATGCTAAAGAAGTTTGTATGACGTAGGAAGACAACATGCTAAAGAAGTTTGTATGACGTAGGAAGACAACATGCTAAAGAAGTTTGTATGACGTAGGAAGACAACATGATAAAGAAGTTTGTATGACGTAGGAAGACAACATGATAAAGAAGTCTGTATGACGTAGGAAGACAACATGCTAAAGAAGTCTGTATGACGTAGGAAGACAACATGATAAAGAAGTTTGTATAACGTAGGAAGACAACATGATAAAGAAGTCTGTATGACGTAGGAAGACAACATGCTAAAGAAGTTTGTATGACGTAGGAAGACAACATGATAAAGAAGTTTGTATGACGTAGGAAGACAACATGATAAAGAAGTCTGTATGACGTAGGAAGACAACATGCTAAGGAAGTTTGTTTTATTGGGATAAAGTTTCACTGTGTAAAGCTTAATCAAAGCATTGACTCGAAGCAGTTCTACAAAGAGAGCGACAAATTTCCCAAACTTGTGCAAAGTTTGTATCTTTCTTCATATTACATCTAAGCTTGTGATCCCAGGAGCATCCTGAGGCAGCTGTGAATCTTGGAGCTCAGGATGACCATTGCTTGTGATTCAAATGTGTCCTGATGTATGTATGTCAAGATTATGCACTGATTAGAAAATGACAGAGGAAGTGTTGGTAGCATCATCACAGTTTAGTAAGTATGATGGGGGCTCAAGGAATCAGCAAGACCAGTTTTAAATAGCAAAGTGGGTCCAGGAACTGCAACTCTGTTTCTGTGAAGGTTTCTCTAGACTAAACAGTAATAACATGACAGTGCTGGAGAGAGAGAAAAGTGCTCCACCATCCACTAACTCATTTAACCCCCCAACACACACACACACACGCGGGGGGCCAGGAGCTATGACTCGACCCCTGCAACCACAACTAGGTGAGTACACACACACACACTAAATCGTTGTCCTTGACACAAAAAACAACACTAGTATTGATACTATTTTCAAGATTCCCTATACGAACCGCTGAGCAGGTCAACGTAAGGCCCGCACCAGATATTCCCTGATAAACACGTAAACAATACAAAAAATCCGATGAAAACCGAGTGAAAGAAGTAGAGAAAAGCAATGGTTACCGGAGACAAACAAACAGCGCGATAATCCACGGGAGATCAACAAGCTAGAGTGTGAAACAGCGGAGAGGACATCAAAGGCAGCCGAAGACCTTGCCTTGTTTGCGAGTTGAGTGAGTTTAGGCTGGGTGGCCCAGGACAGATGTGATCTGTACATAAATTCCCAGCAAGTGGATTAGTGAGTGAGTGAGAGAGAGAGAGAGAGAGAGAGAGAGAGAGAGAGAGAGAGAGAGAGAGAGAGAGAGAGAGAGAGAGAGAGAAAGAGAGAGAGAAGAGAGAGAGAAGAGAGAGGGAGAGAGACTAAGTTTCTGCGAGGTGAGGCTTATTTACAAAGACAGGTTTTATGGCCTAAGTCTGGGTCAGAATTAAGAGTCATCGGGGAAAGAGCAGTAATTGTATCAGGTTTCCATTGGTCTTGCGGGATACTCAACCTGGGACTTGATGTAATCATGATCGACTTCTGAATGTTGCTCTTCCACATGGAATTTGTGCTATATATGAGTACATAATGAAAACAGGACCTCAATGGGATCCTGTTTTCATTGAGTGAATGATGGTGAATGCCTTTCTTTTTTTTTTGGGGGGGGGGTCACTCTACCTCAGGCCTAACCCACATCAGGTTCTGGAAAGTAGACAACGATTTTTGTTTTAATATTTAATAAATTTCAGAATTATTTGAGGTGTTTTTCGGCTATTGGAACTCAAGCTGAAATAGAAATGTACTAGAATTGGTCTGGGACGGACAGAAACGCTTTTTAAACGTCTCTCTAATATTCAAGTTTATTGTGACTTGTTCCAAACACGAAATTGTGACTTTGATCCTTCTGAAAAGGATAGGCGATTGAGAAAGATATCTCTGACGAGACTGACAAGGATTCTTTGACGAGATTGACAGAGATAGCTGTGACGCGTGAGGGTCACAGCCTAGTCTCTCTCACCGATGGACCCTTTGGTAAGACAGGCCAATCAGAGGCGCACCGTGTCTTATTGATCATGCCATCACCTATACCGCTCTCAGAGTTCCCCCTTGCTGACAGTTTCTATATCACACCCGCTGCCTGTCCTGGCCCGTCATTCTGCTCTCCGTCGCCTCCACTACTCACCTGTCATACGTCACACCTCTTCACCTAGAATTCTGTGACGCCAGCATCACACCTATTCAAAACTAAGCCATGTATTGGAGGCGAAGGTAAACAAAGTTCTGGTCCACGTCGCTTACAGTCGTCCTCAGTTTCTGAGTTAGCTGAGATTTGTTTCTGATATGATATTGTCAGTTTCACTCAACAAACCTTTTCTGAACGACTGACGTGAAGCGTGAATAAGACGTGAATAAGACGTGAATAAGACTGTCACCTAGTAGTTTTTTGCCTATCAGAAAGAGACGGGAAATAAGTTTGACTCTTTTTCGAGAGGTTCTTGTCATGTCATCGCAATCTTCCCCTGGCTTACTAGATCAACCAATCAAAAATTAACATTACGTACGTTGTGACATACATAAGACTTGCCAGTCCCATGGGCTCACATCTGTCACTCCGTCACCTCCTTGAGACAGTGTATGAGATGAGATGAATTCCTTTGATCCCAGACACGTGTCCGTGATCATACACACTTCTGTGAGCATAGATAATACATTTCTAAGACCTTTGACAAATCTATGTTACTTCAAATACTTTCCACACCCATTACATTTGCTTACCCATCTCTCTACATTCCTACTGCATCTACCTCACCCACTACACCCGTTAAGTGCTCACAACATTGCACACCCATCACACCTGCTCACCCACTACACTTGTTCAGTGCTCACCCGCTACAGCTGTTCACCCGCTACAGCTGTTCACCCGCTACAGCTGCTCACCCGCCACTCCAGCAGCGCCTGGACAAACAAGGTTAATGTACCATGAATGGAATTGCCTAAAGTTTTACAAACAGAGACCAAGTGTTCCATTTCTATATTTCTTTGTCATAGAAGTTTTGTCTAGTTTTTTAAGAAAAAGGAACGCGCTTTATTACATTATTATTATTATCTTTTTTAGTATTATTAAAATGAGGAATGTGTCACATTTAATTGACCAACTTCCTAGTGGAAAGCGGTCGGTGAATAAAAAAAATCACGAGAAAGCGCTAAATCCGGAGGGATCATACGGCGCCTGGGGTAAATGGGTGGTAATCAAGATCGATCTGAGGAAGGGAAAAGGGTCTCTCCCACTCCGTGCATCAAGAGCCCTTCACCAGCGTCACTTGTATTTATAAACTTACTGATGAAGACTGGAACAACAAGCCAACAAGCACAGTAGTAGTAGTGATAGTAATAACTGTGGTAATAATAATAGTCATAGTAAAAATATTAGTAATTATTGTAGTAACAGAATAATTGTAATAGTCACTGTTGTAATATTATGAGTAGAACTAGCAGTAGTAGTAACAGTAGAACAAGCAGTAGTAGTAACAGTAGAACTAGCAGTAGTAGTAACAGTAGAACTAGCAGTAGTAGTAACAGTAGAACTAGCAGTAGTAGTAACAGCAGAACTAGCAGTAGTAGTAACAGCAGAACTAGCAGTAGTAGTAACAGCAGAACTAGCAGTAATAGTAACAGTAGAACTAGCAGTAGTAGTAACAGTAGAACTAGCAGTAGTAGTAACAGTAGAACTAGCAGTAGTAGTAACAGTAGAACTAGCAGTAGTAGTAACAGTAGAACTAGCAGTAGTAGTAACAGTAGAACTAGCAGTAGTAGTAACAGTAGAACTAGCAGTAGTAGTAACAGTAGAACTAGCAGTAGTAGTAACAGTAGAACAAGCAGTAGTAGTAACAGTAGAACTAGCAGTAGTAGTAACAGTAGAACTAGCAGTAGTAGTAACAGTAGAACTAGCAGTAGTAGTAACAGTAGAACTAGCAGTAGTAGTAACAGTAGAACTAGCAGTAGTAGTAATAGTAGAACTAGCAGTAGTAGTAACAGTAGAATTAGCAGTAGTAGTAACAGTAGAATTAGCAGTAGTAGTAACAGTAGAACTAGCAGTAGTAGTAACAGTAGAACTAGCAGTAGTAGTAACAGTAGAACTAGCAGTAGTAGTAACAGTAGAACTAGCAGTAGTAGTAACAGCAGAACTAGCAGTAGTAGTAACAGTAGAACTAGCAGTAGTAGTAACAGTAGAACTAGCAGTAGTAGTAACAGTAGAACTAGCAGTAGTAGTAACAGTAGAACTAGCAGTAGTAGTAACAGTAGAACTAACAGTAGTAGTAACAGTAGAACTAGCAGTAGTAGTAACAGTAGAACTAGCAGTAGTAGTAACAGTAGAACTAGCAGTAGTAGTAACAGCAGAACTAGCAGTAGTAGTAACAGTAGAACTAGCAGCAGTAGTAACAGTAGAACTAGCAGTAGTAGTAACAGTAGAACTAGCAGTAGTAGTAACAGTAGAACTAGCAGTAGTAGTAACAGTAGAACTAGCAGTAGTAGTAACAGTAGAACTAGCAGTAGTAGTAACAGTAGAACTAACAGTAGTAGTAACAGTAGAACTAGCAGTAGTAGTAACAGTAGAATTAGCAGTAGTAGTAACAGTAGAACTAGCAGTAGTAGTAACAGTAGAACTAGCAGTAGTAGTAACAGTAGAACTAGCAGTAGTAGTAACAGTAGAACTAGCAGTAGTAGTAACAGCAGAACTAGCAGTAGTAGTAACAGTAGAACTAGCAGTAGTAGTAACAGTAGAACTAGCAGTAGTAGTAACAGTAGAACTAGCAGTAGTAGTAACAGTAGAACTAACAGTAGTAGTAACAGTAGAACTAGCAGTAGTAATAACAGTAGAACTAGCAGTAGTAGTAACAGCAGAACTAGCAGTAGTAGTAACAGTAGAACTAGCAGTAGTAGTAACAGTAGAACTAGCAGTAGTAGTAACAGTAGAACTAGCAGTAGTAGTAACACTAGTAGTTGATAAATTACACACAAGTGCAACACTTGGGTATCTTTATTGAGGAAACGTTACGCCACCCAAGTGTTGCACATGTGTGTAATTTATCAACTTGTCGGTTCTCTGAACCATTTATTTAAATAGTTTCAGCCCTGGGCGAAACGTCATTTAAGAGAGACATGTTCTGCATTACGTTTTCATACCACCTTGCTGGAAATACAATCTCTTTTCATCAGATCGCTGCGTGGGACTGCCGGCCGCTACCAGCAACAGCTTGGCTGACCAGGGGCAGTTGCTGGATCCTAGGGTAGGCCTCGAAACCAATCACAGGTCTGGGTAAGGGTTGTGTGTGTGTGCGCGCGCACACACACACACACACACACACACTTCTGTGTTTAGTACAGAGTTATTTTGCCCAATATGCCGTCAGTACTATTAACTTCGTAATTTTATACATTTGTATAACGATTTGACAATATTATTATTATTATTGAATGAGGACTTGAACCGTGGTTCATACCATACCACGGGCGGGGATAGAACCCGCGGGGCTAGAAGCCCAGTGGCTAACGCGTCGGTCTGGAGTTCTATGACTCTAATCGCGGGTTCTATCCCCGCCCGTGGTATGGTTTGTTTGCAATCGTGTCATTACGATTTCGTGAACCGTGGTTCATGCATGTAGCAGGCCCAATGATGTAACCATTCGGCCACAGAGCTCAAAATAGAATCATTGAGGATACAGACGACAACTCTGTCATCAACAAAAATTCTGACGATTCCGTCGTCAACGAGAACGACAACCTGAACAATACATTGAGGGGCGACAAGAGGCAAGCAAGACTATCGGCGCAATGTTCACTGCAGATTGAACGAGTCGCTGAAATACGTAACAAATATGTAGGAATTCCTATCATGATTTCAAGTGTATTGTTAGTGTGGATGAGCAGCGAACAACACATTGAACCTTTTTTCTTTACCCAACGTAAACTCTTATTTTTCAAATATTATATATTATGTATATATATATATATATATATATATATATATATATATATATATATATATATATATATATATATATATATATATATATATATATATCGTGCCGATTTGGTAAAACTGGTCAATTAGCAAGAACTCATCTAAAATTAAGTCCTTTCTAAAATTTTCTCTTATACGTTTAAATATATATTTTTTTCAAATATGTTAATGTAAGAATTTATAATTTTGTACCAAGAGAAACTTTGAAAACCTACCTAACCTTATTACAACAAGCGCAATTTAATTTAGCCTAACCCAACTAAATATATTTTAGATACGTTAACATTAATTTAATAATAAACAAACACAATGAAATATATTTTTTTCGTTATGTTCAGAATGATTTTGGCGAAATTATTGCATACACAAATTTTCACTTGTCTTATATGGCAAGGTGAGCGTTGCTATTTAAGCCAAAATAGCAAGTTTTACCTAATCGGCACGACATATATATATATATATATATATATATATATATATATATATATATATATATATATATAAACTGCGGCTAGCTGGGGGATCGAACCCGTGTTGTTTTAGCCCGCCTCTTTGGAAGAGAGCGAAAATTCACGACGCTCTAAACCACTGGACCATACAATCCTACAAACATGAGCCTAGTTCGCTAGGCTATGCATTACCTGGAGGATATAGCCGAATAGCCATTTATTGAATAACTGCAGGAGATTTGTAGGTACACATAAGATTTCCACATATCCATTCTCAACAAGGTACTGAAATTCTCTTGAAATCACCCCACCCATTGTTTACAAACAATCCATTACACCGAACTTAAAGTGGAGAAGTGGCAGGAAAAGTGTTCTTTGGAACAGCCAGCAGAACACACTGAACAATGTTCGTTCCTAAGCCGTATGTGATTCCTTGTTGCCAGTCACGTCTGATGTTGAAAATGGTATAAAATTCGGACAAGTTGACACAACAATAAAGACAGACAACTGTTGTACATGCGTCTTACTTATGACGTCTAATATAATGACGTACAGTAGCACGGCTGTCTCACAAGCACAGGAAAAAAACGTGTTTCGTAAGCTCTCCTTGTATACCCATTACCATACCAATGTCTTTGAGATCACCACAGACAGTCCAGTGATGAATACCATGTTAGACTACACCGAGGAGTACTGTCATGTTATCGTACGTCTCCTTTAGACGGACGGAGAGGTTGATCGGTATTCACGGCTATACATTGCCGTTATGTAGAATTGTTTTCAAACGTCGCTTTGAAGAGTCGATGAAAATACGCGGGTCAGGTGCTGTGTGTTTCTGTGTGACTTAGTCTGCGAAAAGTTCATTGATATCACGGCAATAGCAGAGCGGAAAGTCTGCTGTAACGAATGTCGCCAAATTATTATTACGTTTCCGTTTGTGACATAGAACGTTCTTAAGAGTTTTTTTTGCTAGAGTCTCGAGAAAAAAAAAAGTTGTGCTTTCTCTTTCAAGAGCGCCCTTTATAACAAGAGCGCCCTCTATAACAAGGTCATGCAACTCGCCCGGGGGAAAAATCTTTTGCTCCATTTTTTTTAATTGTGTACTCAGGATTGGTGGAAGACCTGGATTCACCCCTACTCTCACCTACTGGGCAAATATTTTTGTTAGTGGGTTTGGGTTTGAGAAGACCCTGCCTAGAATGGGTCAGTAAGCCTGCTGCAGTCTTCCTCCTTTATGCTCCATTTCATTTTCTACAGAATCTAGTCCATGCTCTAGAGGAAACGGAATTGACAACGTGTCATCCTGAAGGATTGACAACGTGTCATCCTGAAGGATTAGTCTGGTCATCCTGATCACTAATCAAACGTTTAACTCCAAAACTCCAAGAAAAATGTGTATGATGAACTTGGATATAAATTGTTGGAATGATGAAGGGTTCTACACATTTTCGAAATATAATCGACTTTTTATGCTCATTACAAATCGAACAAGAAAATGAAATAGTATCAGCTTATTAAGGTTGCTTACTTGGCCTATACAAGATCAAGAAACTACGAATGATCGCCTCTCCTAAACTACGTGGTAAAGAAAAACTGAAAACAGCTTTGGAATCAGCTTCAGAAAAATATCTAGTTGCAACATTTACCAAAGAGATAACACAGTAAGTGTCAGGGGCCCAAGACTGTTCAACTGCCTCCTAGCATACGTAATGGGGATTACGAATAGACCCCTGGCTGTCTTCAAGAGGGAGCTGGACAGGCACGTGAAGTCAGTACCTGACCAGCCGCGCTGTGGTTCGTACGTCTGATTGCGTGCGGCTAGCAGTAACAGCCTGATTGATGAAGCCCTGATCCACCACGAGGCCTAGTCATGAACCAGGCCGCGGGGGCGTTGACCGTGCTCCTTCCTTAAGTGAATGTGACCTGACCTGACTAGGTTGGGGCATTGGCTTAAGCCGGTAGGAGACTTGGACTTGCCTCGCATGGGCCAGTAGGCCTGCTGCAGTGTTCCTTCTTTCTTATGTAATTACAATGCGTCGATACTGAAAACCTTACTTAAACAGTGTCACTGAAGCGAGAACATTTGGGTAACTTTCAAAATAGGTTAGATAGGTGAGAACGATTTGGACCTTCGTAGTACAGCCAGCAGGCCTGTTGTAGTGCTCCATTGTTATTATGTTCTTATGGAAGTTACCTAAGTTACGAACCGGAGGACAGGCTGGGAAGCTAACAAGGCAACTTCTACACAGATCAGGTGGTGCCACTATATTGTCTCAGACACTGGTACGAGGGCGTCACTCTGCATCACATCCTGCATGAATGGTACACAATACCGACAAGACTACGGTGCTCTTCACCAACTCCAAGCCTGAGGGACTGATTACCTCGTCTTTTGTATATAGTTCTACAGTCTTCCAATTGTGTGCTTGAATCTGTATTGATAAAGCCACTGGAGGGCGAAACGTCTACAATAAAGATACCCAGATGTCGCACATGCCTCTAATTTTCACTGCATCACATTGTTGGTGTATGTCAGTTGCTTCTTGTGGGTGATTGTCGTGTGACTATCAGCTGATAAACCAGCTGCCTCACACGGGTGGTGGTGTGTCTGGCAGCTGATAAACCAGCTGCCTCACACGGGTGGTGGTGTGACTATCAGCTGATAAACCAGCTGCCTCACACGGGTGGTGGTGTGTCTGGCAGCTGATAAACCAGCTGCCTCACACGGGTGGTGGTGTGTGTCAGCTGATAAACCAGCTGCCTCACACGGGTGGTGGTGTGTGTCAGCTGATAAACCAGCTGCCTCACACGGGTGGTGGTGTGTGTCAGCTGATAAACCAGCTGCCTCACACGGGTGGTGGTGTGTGTCAGCTGATAAACCAGCTGCCTCACATGGGTGGTGGTGTGTCTGGCAGCTGATAAACCAGCTGCCTCACACGGTGGTGGTGTGTGTCAGCTGATAAACCAGCTGCCTCACACGTGTGGTGGTGTGTGTCAGCTGATAAACCAGCTGCCTCACATGGGTGGTGGTGTGTCTGGCAGCTGATAAACCAGCTGCCTCACACGGGTGGTGGTGTGTCTGGCAGCTGATAAACCAGCTGCCTCACACGGGTGGTGGTGTGTGTCAGCTGACAAACCAGCTGCCTCACACGGGTGGTGGTGTGTCTGGCAGCTGATAAACCAGCTGCCTCACACGGGTGGTGGTGTATGTCAGCTGACAAACCAGCTGCCTCACACGGGTGGTGGTGTGTCTGGCAGCTGATAAACCAGCTGCCTCACACGGGTGGTGGTGTGTTTCACCTGATAAACCAGCTGCCTCACACGGGTGGTGGTGTGTTTCACCTGATAAACCAGCTGCCTCACACGGGTGGTGGTGTGTTTCACCTGATAAACCAGCTGCCTCACACGGGTGGTGGTGTGTCTGTCAGCTAATAGGTGCCAGACCTGTCATTTGTAGTGGTGGCTTCTGACAGGAGACAACACACCTTCAATTTGTGGTGGTGTGTCTGCCAACTGACACCACAAATGGTCAATCTGCAAACTTTCCCAATCATATGGACACCGACGTAATTCGTCAAAAGGAAATCATGTATCGAAGGAGGTGCTGTACCCAAGACTCCTCGCAACAAGCAATCTATGCCAGAGTTGCTGGTGCAACGTACCCCCAATGAAAAGTAGGGGCCCCATTGGTACACTAAGAGAAAACACCATAAGTGTCCGGGGCCCAAGACTGTTCAACAGTCTCCCACTATGCATAAGGGGAATTACCAAAAGGCCCCTGGCTGCCTTCAGGAGGGAGCTGGACAGATACTTAAAGTCGGTGCCGGATCAGCCGTGCTGTGGTTCGTACGCTGGACTACGTGCGGGCATCAGTAACAGCCTGGTTGATCAGGCCCTGATCCACCGGGAGGCCTGGTCGTGGACCGGGCCGCGAGGGCGTCGACCCCCGGAATGCCCTCCAGGTAGACCGTACAACAAATTGATCATCATGATGCCAGTCTAGTAGATGAAGCTGCTTTTAACATTACACCTTGGGAAAAATAAAGAAGCCAAACTAGAAAAGGACATTAAAGTGTATTAAACACAGCACATGTGCTGTGTTTAATACACTTTAATATCCCAGCACACATGCTAACTCCTGTTACATATCCCAGCACATGTGCTCCTTCCTGATGTTACTGGATATACCCTCTTGCTCCTGCCATTAATCACGCTATGTGAATCGTAAATGCTCTCAATTTCTTCTGACATTAATTACAAAACAATTCGCAGTCATCAGTCAGATGCCCTGTTCTTCCCGTCACTGTTAAGAAGCGTAAATAAGAGTCAATCAGGCAGCCTGTCGTACTTACTCTGACTGGACACTCCAGGATACAGTAGTAGTGAGCAATAACCTTAACTTTATATGAGTCAAGTTGGGCAGGCAGCAGCACATCATTCTGTTACGACCTGGATACACGCTAGTGTGTCTCACCCCACCCTCCAGGCCTCTGTGTGTGATGTGTTTGGAACACCGTGCGTGCCTCTGTGTTTGGAATATGCTGTATCCATCAAGTACTGTTTAGAAAACAAGGTGTGTACGTCTGGCCGTATTTTGAGTACTCAGTACTCAGTACTCAAGTGGTGTTTGGTAGATATTATGTAGGTCCGTAGAGTTTGGTCAGTGTTTGTGCTTCTGTTTTTGTTTGAGACGTTGGTCGTGTGTCTGGTTGTGTTTGGAACAATACTCGAACACAACCAGACACACGACTATTGTTAGTGTGTGATATATACTATGTACTAGTGTTGTGTTTTGTACATATAATGTGCTTATTTGTATGTGTTTGGTACACACTATGTGCTTATCTGTGTGTTTGGTACACACTATGTGCCTGTCTGTGTGTTAGGTACACACTATGTGCCTGTCTGTGTGTTAGGTACACACTATGTGCCTGTCTTTGTGTTAGGTACACACTATGTGCCTGTCTGTGTGTTAGGTACACACTATGTGCTTATTTGTATGTGTTTGGTATACACTCTGTACCAGTTTGTGTTCGCTATATGAAGTCTGAGAAGTTTTTCTCCTATAATTTACTCTCTGTTCTCTCCCATTCCTTGTTTTATATCCTCACGGCTCTTCAGCATTTCCTTCGGAGCTTCCCTCTTCCCATCTCCACTTAACCCTCCTCTCATCTCTTCCACTTCTCTCTCTTTTCCTCTTATTCCTCCCTTTTCCATCTCGCCCAGATGCTTTTCAAGTCTTCTCGCTTCTCTCTCTCTCCATTATTTCCACATTCTATCTCTTCAACTTCTTTCAAGTTATCTCTTTCCCTTCCTTTTCCTCTCCACTTCCCCTTTCCATATTCTCTTCCTCACCCTACTTGCTCTCCCCCCGCTGTATTTTCATCAGTCCCCCCTCCCTCCCTCTCTCCAGGAAGAACCTCTCATTCCCTCTCTCCAGGAAGCACCCTCACTCCCTCTCTCCAGGAAGCACCCTCACTCCCTCTCTCCAGGAAGAACCTCTCATTCCCTCTCTCCAGGAAGCACCCTCACTCCCTCTCTCCAGGAAGAACCTCTCATTCCCTCTCTCCAGGAAGAACCTCTCATTCCCTCTCTCCAGGAAGCACCTCTCACTCCCTCTCTCCAGGAAGAACCTCTCATTCCCTCTCTCCAGGAAGCACCCTCACTACCTCTCTCCAGGAAGCACCCTCACTCCCTCTCTCCAGGAAGCACCCTCACTCCCTCTCTCCAGGAAGCACCCTCACTCCCTCTCTCCAGGAAGCACCCTCACTCCCTCTCTCCAGGAAGAACCTCTCATTCCCTCTCTCCAGGAAGCACCCTCACTACCTCTCTCCAGGAAGCACCCTCACTCCCTCTCTCCAGGAAGCACCCTCACTCCCTCTCTCCAGGAAGCACCCTCACTCCCTCTCTCCAGGAAGCACCCTCACTTCCTCTCTCCAGGAAGCACCCTCACTCCCTCTCTCCAGGAAGCACCCTCACTCCCTCTCTCCAGGAAGCACCTCTCACTCCCTCTCTCCAGGAAGCACCCTCACTCCCTCTCTCCAGGAAGCACCTCTCACTCCCTCTCTCCAGGAAGCACCCTCACTCCCTCTCTCCAGGAAGCACCCTCACTCCCTCTCTCCAGGAAGCACCTCTCACTCCCTCTCTCCAGGAAGCACCCTCACTCCCTCTCTCCAGGAAGCACCCTCACTCCCTCTCTCCAGGAAGCACCTCTCACTCCCTCTCCAGGAAGCACCCTCACTCCCTCTCTCCAGGAAGCACCTCTCACTCCCTCTCTCCAGGAAGCACCTCTCACTCCCTCTCTCCAGGAAGCACCCTCACTCCCTCTCTCCAGGAGCACCCTCACTCCCTCTCTCCAGGAAGCACCCTCACTCCCTCTCTCCAGGACGCACCCTCAATCCCTCTCTCCAGGAAGCACCTCTCACTCCCTCTCTCCAGGAAGCACCTCTCACTCCTCTCTCCAGGAAGCACCCTCACTCCTCTCTCTCCAGGAAGCACCCTCACTCCCTCTCTCAGGAAGCCCCTCACTCCCTCCAGGAAGCACCCTCACTCCTCTCTCCAGGAAGCACCCTCACTCCCTCTCTCCAGGAAGCACCTCTCACTCCCTCTCTCCAGGAAGCACCCTCACTCCCTCTCTCCAGGAAGCACCTCTCACTCCCTCTCTCCAGGAAGCACCCTCACTCCCTCTCTCCAGGAAGCACCTCTCACTCCCTCTCTCCAGGAAGCACCCTCACTCCCTCTCTCCAGGAGCACCCTCACTCCCTCTCTCCAGGAAGCACCTCTCACTCCCTCTCTCCAGGAAGCACCCTCACTCCCTCTCTCCAGGAAGCACCCTCACTCCCTCTCTCCAGGAAGCACCTCTCACTCCCTCTCTCCAGGAAGCACTTTCACTCCCTCTCTCCAGGAAGCACCTCTCACTCCTCTCTCCAGGAAGCACCTCTCACTCCCTCTCTCCAGGAAGCACCCTCACTCCCTCTCTCCAGGAAGCACCCTCCCTCCTCTCTCCAGGAAGCACCCTCACTCCCCCTCTCCAGGAAGCACCCTCCTCCCTCTCTCCAGGAAGCACCCTCACTCCCTCTCTCCAGGAAGCACCTCTCACTCCCTCTCTCCAGGAAGCACCTCTCACTCCCTCTCTCCAGGAAGCACCTCTCACTCCCTCTCTCCAGGAAGCACCTCTCACTCCCTCTCTCCAGGAAGCACCCTCACTC
>WNWK01000140.1:355000-570000 GCA_009830355.1 Cherax destructor
ATATATATCAATAACAACACTGCGACTAGCCGAGGATTCGAACCCATGTTTTGGACCGCCTCATGGTGAGCGAAAACCACATGACGCTCTAACCCACAGGACCGCGCAATCCTACAAGAATCAAGCATGCAGCAGAGCTAGATGTTTTACCTTGATCCGAGGACATACGGTGGTGTGGGTGCCTCTGAGCTAATTTCATTCTACTACTGCTTGTGGAGGCTAGTACACCAAACGAGGAGTAGAATGAAATTAGCTTAGAGGCGCCCACACCACCGTATGTCCTCGGATCAAGGTAAAACATCTAGCTCTGCTTCATGCTTGATTCTTGTAGGATTGCGCGGTCCTGTGGGTTAGAGCGTCATGTGGTTTTCGCTCACCATGAGGCGGGCCAAAACAACATGGGTTCGAATCCTCGGCTAGTCGCAGTGAAAGCAAAATACTAAATAGGTCGGTTATGAGGAATATTAATATTATTATTTTTTATATTATTAATATTTAAGGGAAAGAGTTAAAACCTTAGGAGTAATAAATAACCTGGAGAACAAGAGCTAATCGGGCTTCATCTAAGAAGGTATCTCCAATTCCCCGGATTAAGAGCCTTTCACCAGCATCAAGGCACTCTCACTTAATAGGCTTCAAGGCAAGACTGTGAAGACTGCACTTAAGTAAGAGGAGAACCTGCAAGAGAAACCCCACTCAAGCATCACTTGTGAGGGAGACCTGAAGACACTGCACAAGACCAAGTGTCTAGGGAAGAGGGAGTCTTCACTCTCACACACACACACACACACACACACACACACACACACACACACACACACACCATGGCATGGTGGCTAGCGCTCTTGCTTCACGCACGGAGGGCCCGGGTTCAATTCCCGGCGGGGCCGAAACATTTCGAAGTGTTTCGTTACACACATACACACACACACACATACAACAGGCCTAGTGTCTAATCGACATGTGCCTAGGACAAAATGGTAACTAACTAACATGGTGAGGACAAAATGGTAACTAACTAACTAACATGGTGAGGACAAAATGGTAACTAACATATATATATATATATATATATATATATATATATAATTTTTAGCTCAAGTACTTTCACACTTCTCAGTGCATCATCAGGAGCTATGCAATATTGCAAGGAGTGAGGAGAAGTTTTCTCAGATTAGCGCAGTTCGGGTTTGTCACCTGCCTGTGGCAGGTGACACCACATATTGCCTTCAGACACGAAATCTCTGCTGCCTCCAGCCTTCTCCTTCTTGCAACATTCACCACCCATGCTTCACACCCATATATGAGCGTTGGTACCACTATACTCTCATACATTCCTCTCTTTGCTTCCATGGATAACATTTTTTGTCTCCACAGACTCCTCAGTGCACCACTCACCGTTCCCCCCGTCATCAGTTCTATGATTCATCTTTCACAGACCCATCTGCTGACACGTCTACTCCTAAATATTTGATATAAACAAACAAACGAATACTCTTGAGATGATTTAAAGGGCTTTATTACACTCATGAAAGAGTTAAGGGTTGTTCTCCAAAGACTCTTACTTTTATATGGGAAAGAACCAAAACCGTAGGGGTAATACATCGCCTGGGAAATGAGAGACAATGAAGGGTTTTTCAAAGGAATAACTAGCATGTGGAAGCGCTAAACCCGTAGAGATTATACAGCGTCTGGAGAGGGAAGTGGAAGGCATTCAGGCTCAAGTCAGGGAACTAGAACACAGATCCAATTCCCTAGATCAAGAGCTCCTCACCAGCGTCAAGTCACCTCCCTTAAGGGGCTAACGTCCATAACAGACCTTCCCTTCTCACACACCAAATAGTCAAAACATTTTATAAACCTCTTACGGTCTTACCCCTTTGATATACCATTGATGGGTTTCCAGAGTTTCCCTAATCCCACAGAGCAACCTTGGGTCAGGCTTGTCTGGTCAACCAGATTGTTGCTGCTGTTGGCCTATATATCAGTCCGATTGATCCGGCACCTGACAGAAGTACTAGTCCAGTTTCCTCATTAAGACTTTTATAAAGCAGTAAAAACCCACTGTTGACGGTGCCGACGGTGTTGACGGTGCCGACGGTGTTGACGGTGTTGACGGTGTTGACGGTGTTGGCGGTGTTGAGACAGTTTTGCCAGCACAGAGGAACACCCGCGTATAAATTAGACACATATGCAACACTTGGGTATATTTAATGAGGAAACGTTTCGCCACACACTGGCTTCATCAGTCCATCAATCTTTTCAAGACTGATGGACTGATTACATCGACTCAAGACTGAGGGACTGATTACCTCAAACTACTCCTGTTCTTCACCATTCTCCTTTGTATGGACTGATGAAGCCACTGTGTGGCGAAACGTTTCCTCATTAAAGATACCCAAGTGTTGCACATGTGTGTAATTTATCAACTTGTCGGTTCACTGAACCATTCGTCTACACCCCTCGTATAATTCAAAGATGGATAAAGGTATCAAAACGGGTACAAGTAAGCCTCCAGTCACCATAACTTACTGGAGAATTAAGTAGAACTCAGCCTACCTCACAGGCAGTTATGGAACAACATGTGTGATCAAAATGGCTTTGAAAACCTACAAGTTGAAGTATGAGACGCTTGTGCAATATATGGGAATCTTTATTGAGGAAACGTTTTGCCCGCCAGTGGCTTCTTCAGTCCAATACAGAGAATAACAGAGGAAGATGAGGAGTATGAGGTAATTAGTCCCTCAATCTTGAGAAATTTCACACCATCTCCTCTCAGCATTTACAAAGAGCTTAACTTAAACTTAAAATATCGAAATATAAAGCTCATCCCAATTTGCTCTCGCTCTACGACAGTTCCACTGCGGGTACTCAATTCTGAAATAGTCATTTTCCGGTAGATGGCTCTTTCGTAGCTCTAGGAGCTCTGCTTGATCATAGCTAAAAAAAAAAATGGTATTTTTTTTAAGCCAGGCATTTCTGTGATCCTGAGATGTCCTTTACATCAAAAGAGCTTCGAGTTGACGTGCTGGCCATTTACGTCTTTAGAAGAGCACCATCCCTTTCTGCCCTTCAAAGGTCGCTGTACTCACAGGTGCAGCAACCCATGTTGCCAAGCGGCCTTCGTCAAGACACCACCATAGGAGTGCGAGAGAGTGTTAGGTGACTGTAAACTGCATGCTCATACCAGCTCATTAAATTTTTATTGAAAGAAACTTTTCGCCACGAGTAACTTCATCAGTCTATATGAAGCCATTCGTGGCGAAACTTATCAATTAATAAATGTCCCCGGCTAGCCAGTGTGTTATTGCTTAAATACCACTTGTTCGTGGTTGCATTAATATATGTGCTGCTTGTGAAGGCTGGTATATCAAACTGGGAGTAGAATGAAATTAGCTCTGAGACTGCCACACCAACGTATGTCCTCGCATCATGAACCATGCCTAGTTCCGCTAGGTACATGATGTTTCTTAGGAATGTTTGGTCCAGTGGTTTAGAGCGTCGCGGATTTTGACTTGCTTCCCACGAGGCGGGGCTAAAACAACACGGGTTCGATCCCCAGCTAGCCGGGGATCACATTGTCGATAATGTGATTTACCACATTATCAAGGAGCTGTGAAAGTAATAGAACAGCAGAAGGCTAAATAAGGCTGATATCACCTCACAATCACGTCCGACATTACACCCGTCCCATTATGATGTGGGTGAGATGGTCAAGGACTTGTAAAACATGCCTTAAATTCTTACCAAATTTTATTAATTATAAATGAATCTAATTTATATAATTCTAAACCAATATTTATATTAAAACCAAAACTATTTTTTATGAAGCTTGATTCAATTATATGTCTCTCAATAGACCTGCCTGAGACAACTTTTTCGGCCTTTTGAAAATCCATTGGATAGTTAAAGTCTTTCACACCATAGAATTGATTTTTAAAAGACCGAGAAAGTTGTATCAAGCAGGTCTATGGTTGATCAAGCTTTATAAAAAATAATTTTGATTTTAATATGAATATTGGTTTAGGATTATACAAATCATATGCATTTATAATTAATAAAATTTGGGAAGAATTTTATCTGCCTCACAGTGGGACCCATGCTAAGCTCCATATGGTATATAGAAATATAATGGATGAATCTTATTAGAACCAGCTGGCCCAGTGGTTAACACACTGACCTGAGTTTTAGGACTCATTTACCATGGATTCAATCCCCACCTGTTCCGTGGTTTGTTTACAACCGTGTTATGATTTCGTGAGTCACTATGCAGCCCAATGTGGCTAGACTTCCTTGATGGCCATCTGGTCTACCAGGCTGTTGGTGCTGATCATGCACTTGCTGGAGATATTGGTCCAGTTTCCTCGTGAAAGCCTTTAACTTTGTTCCATCTCAGCAGATGACGGAAGTTTTAACCTCATCACCGTTGACTAGGTGGTAAGTACTAGAGTTAAGTTGACGAAGTGTTTATAAAGTGAGGAGCAGGTCACACCACGCCCTGGCACCCTCATCCACCAATCTAGGAGAGCAGTGCCACGAGATAACTGCTCTATCCAATCACACAAAACTGCCCCCACACGCGATTTCCAATAATTAATGTTCTCTGGGTGGCAGGTGTCAACGGCCCATATCCTGGCACTGAGGTCGACCTTGATAAATGGAGGATCACCAGTGCTGCCATTACTGGGATCACCCTAACCAATACCGTCTCTTCCCAGAGTCTGCAAACTTATGAGACACACTGGGAGGTGTTTTGTGGCGGGTGAGAGAGCCGAGTAAATCCTCACTCTCCCTTCCCTACGTAGGGCAAGTTAGCAGCCTTAGATTTCCAGAAAAAATACACACAAATATATATATATATATATATATTAATTTTTTTTACCAAAAGTACCTTAGAAAACTTACCTAACCGTATTATAACAAGCGCAATTTAATTTAGACTAATCCAACTAAATATATTTTAGTTAAGTTTACAATAATTTAATAAACAAACACAATGAATTTACAACATCAAGAAAGCAGCCGCCTCACACCCACCTGGCTTTTTCTTGAGGTCTGCTGCTGTTATGGCAGGATCTGATAACACTTCCCTCTTCAGGATCTTGTCTTTGCGAAGAGAAGTCTTTTTGGGTGGTACGGTGCCAGCTGGGAGTGAGGGACCTGCTTTCTTGAGGTTGTAAATGGCCATCCTCGTCACCTTCAGGTCTGCGGCTACGCGTATCACAGACATGCCTTGCTCTAATAGGGCGAGTGCATGGGTCTTCTCTACAATTGAAAATTTAGTTCGACCCATTCTGACCACTTGGAGCGGAGATATAGCGTGGCAAAGTTCGTGGTCGAGTGAAAAAAGGGGCACTGAGGAACAACGTAGCAGCCTCCTTCCTCACCGAGCTCTGGCAGAGCATTGAAGCGTGTCATGGTGGGGAACAATGGAGTAAGACGGCCTCCAGTACACTACATCATCACACTTTTCCTATGGCGGAAACGCGAGTGAAATGTATTCACCAAAATTTCGAGTATAGATTTTTTTTTTGCGTTGGACATGTAAAGATTTTTTTGTGGGCACTGTATATATATATATATATATATATATATATATATGCAAAAAGATCACAGTAAACAGGTGATATCAAAATATGCAAGACAACCACTATGAAAAAATAGAAGAATTCCAAGCGCTTTCGTGACTACTCACATTATCAAGGAACTATAAAAGGAAACATGACAAGAAGGCTTATATAAGGGGCAAGACTACACCTCACGAAAGCGCTTGGAATTCCTCTATTTTTTCATAGTGGTTGTCTTGCATATATATATATATATATATATATATATATATATATATATATATATATATATCCTCTTAGACATTAGACACAAAACATCATCATATCTGTACCACTTAGTTCTATTACAAAGGATTTTGTTAAGCAGTCTTGTTTCAAAATATTCCATGTACAAATTGCTAAGGACAAATGAGGGAGGATTTCCCAATGCCATACCAAAATTCTGAGTTTAAAACTCGTCATTGCACACAAACCTTGCATCAACAATACAGAGTTTAATAAGTTCAATGACTGTAGGCACTGGCAATGATAAATCGTAATTAACAAGTTCTTCAGAAAGGAAACTTAAATCATCAATTGGAACTTTTGTGAACAAAGACGTAACATCAAAGCTAACTACACTGTAATCATTTAAATCAGTCATAGTGCTTAATTTATCCACTAAATCTATATTGTTTTGAACAATTAGGCTCAACATATCTACTAACCATTTTGATAATCACAGGAACCTGAACCTACGAAGCTAATAATAGGTCCGACTAGATTACCTGTTGTTTTTTATTAATACATATATGGTAAAGATGGACTGGTGGTCATGAATTTTTTAATCAGTTCATCTTTGTCTTTAAGTAGCCGTTTATTGTTTTATTAAAGTTACTGTTAACTGAATCTAAGAGAATCTTTCGTAATCAGAAACTACAACGAATGACAAAGTGAACATGTTGCAATGTAAAAACCCTTTGAGAATGCGTGCCTGCTCTAGTGTATGTTCTTATGTTATTCTGAAGAATAAAAAACAGCCGCATACTCTGCAATACACAAATAACCCGCAAATAGGAGCAGCTTACGACGACGTTTCGGTCCGAATTGAACCATTTACAAAGTCACATTGTGTGACTTTGTAAATGTGCAGGTTATTTATTTATTGTGCCTTTTTGTACTTTACCCTATTCCATCTGGGGATTAAGAAATACCATTGTACACGGCTATAACACGAGAGTGAAAATGTTTAAGAAAGAGTGAGTGCAAGTCTGTAGTAGACATGTAAACCTCCGGGCATGGGACGGAGGGAGAGCAAACCTGTATCGCTGGAACTTCCTCAGGAAGGACGTGGAAAAAAGCAAGATCCGGGGTGGACAAAAAAAAGGGGGGGGAGGAAAAAATAAGAGTTGTTTCTAGAGCGACAAATCTAAGGGAAATAACAGTTAAAATAATGTAATAATTTTGGTAGAATTACCGACAATATGTTAGGTAAAAGGACACAAGTGCAACTAATGTGATATTTTATTGTGGCAACGTTTTGCTCTCCAGGAGCTTTGTCAAACTGTCGGCTTAATAAAGCCGATAAAATGTCTGGCGTTGCATTACTTGTCTTTATTCCCACGTAAGCTAAATCATGTCAGTTATACCGTACTGAAAGACTATGGCCCAACAGCTGTAGCTCATTTCCCTCAAACCTCAGACTCATCACACACACACACAAGGACACCATTCTATTAAGTGAGGGAATCCACAGATAAACACTGTAAGACATCTAAGATTTGCTTAAGAATCTCAAAACGGAAATCATCTGAAAACATTTCTGTGTAAACATGATTAAATTCATCAGTCAGTGACGTAAATATGGTCTTATATAGTTCAAATGTAAAGAAGTTAAATTATCCTGTATAAGTTAAGTAGTAATAAGCGTTTCTCTAATTGAGTACAATTTAATAATAGTCACATGTGTGTGTCTGTCTCCACGAGGGTTTCTCCCTAATTCATCTAGTGTCCACACCACTTTGAGGCTTCACCACATCTTCCACACCACTTTGAGGCTTCACCACATCGTCCACACCACTTTGAGGCTTCACCACATCGTCCACACCACTTTGAGGCTTCACCACATCGTCCACACCACTTTGAGGCTTCACCACATCGTCCACACCACTTTGAGGCTTCACCACATCGTCCACACCACTTTGAGGCTTCACCACATCGTCCACACCACTTTGAGGCTTCACCACATCGTCCACAACACTTTGAGGCTTCACCACATCGTCCACACCACTTTGAGGCTTCACCACATCGTCCACACCACTTTGAGGCTTCACCACATCGTCCACAACACTTTGAGGCTTCACCACATCGTCCACAACACTTTGAGGCTTCACCACATCGTCCACAACACTTTGAGGCTTCACCACATCGTCCACAACACTTTGAGGCTTCACCACATCGTCCACAACACGTTTAGGTATTTCATGCTAAGATACGGAGGTAAGGACACAAGTGCATACAGAGAACATGTGTCCAAAGTGTAAACACAAGTTTCCTTTCATGCAAACCCCGTTAAGTTTGTCCACATGAGAGATTGGATGGTGGGTAAACTAGGAGGAAGAGAGAACCCTGCGGGGAAACAGTCTCAACGTAATCTGCTTAACTTTTACAACTAAGTACACTGTTGATATTTTCTCTCCTGGCGTCTTAAGGTACAAAAGCACACTGCCTACAGTGTTTGAAGAAAACCATATGTGCGAAGAGTGTACCGTAACAACATAAAGCACTTTGTATGTGACTGACAGCGTGATTCTACAACGGTCCAAGACGGACCGATGATTTGGTGTAATGTGAATTACCTGATGCAGATCTGATCTTCAATGGATTGAAACTCTCCATTCGGCGAGTTGTTTACAGTCGTGTCATTGCCATTTCGCATTGCCTACTCGCTTCTCGGTTTCAGAGAACTGGTTTTTCCTATCCTTGGCCCGTATATCCAGGTGGGAGAACAAGTCTGGCTCTTGGTTACCACCGGGCAGACAGTAACCACGCACTTGTGTCGAGTCCATAGCGTGCATTCAGACCCTTTAATGTCTTAATGTACAGTCACAGACTTCCTTGCGTGGGGCAAACTCATTTTCCAGGGCTGGTCTTTGACTGGAGTCTCACATAGCTTAGGCTACTGAAGGTTTCATGCCAACAGACCGTAGATCTCACCAAAGTAATGACGCTCACCACTTGGAAAGATGACTGGGATTCTCTTCTCCGGTTACAGAAGATGTTGTGGGTGACCGAAGCTGGAGTAAAAATGGGAAATTTATTTCTCTGCAATCCCAGCTCTTACGTGAGTTTGTGATGCCACTGTGCAGTCTGTGCTTTCACCTTAACCACAGATAAATTGCTCTTCCCTAAGTATCTTGCATCTCTGCAGGTGTTAGAAAGTTGAAGCTGCCTTTTTAAAATCAATATCTAGTCTTTCAGTCTTGGTACAATAACACTTCCTAAGAGCTTTTGGCTGTCAGTCTTGGTACAATATCACTTCCTAAGAGCTTCTGGCTGTCAGTCTTGGTACAATATCACTTCCTAAGAGCTTCTGGCTGTCAGTCTTGGTACAATATCACTTCCTAAGAGCTTCTGGCTGTCAGTCTTGGTACAATATCACTTCCTAAGAGCTTCTGGCTGTCAGTCTTGGTACAATATCACTTCCTAAGAGCTTCTGGCTGTCAGTCTTGGTACAATATCACTTCCTAAGAGCTTCTGGCTGTCAGTCTTGGTACAATATCACTTCCTAAGAGCTTCTGGCTGTCAGTCGTGGTACAATATCATCTTGTACTGCGAACAAACAATACAAGGTGAAAAAACATTCAACTACCCCTGTGGTTGTTTTGCACACACAATTACATACACACACACACATTATATATACATTATATATACTAGGGGCGAAACGTTTCTTCTAATAACTGTTGTGAAGTGTACAGGTGTTATGACCTCGTCGATATCACCACGCCACTTACCATCAACAACAAAGCGACAGGAGAAACTGGGTCGATGGCGGAGGGATAAATGTTTTCAAACATTCTGTGAATCTGACAGTGAAAAATACGCCCTTTTAAAATATGTAGTTTGACATAAAAGGCAAATTTTCTGGAGTGGATGATGGACGCGAGTATTAGCAGCGGGTGAGAGCGTCCAAACACACACACATCGACTCGGGGAAGAAGAAAAAAAACAGATGCAGAGTTGGTTTGAGCAGTTGCAACTTTGTGTGCCATTAATTAAAAGAAAGATAATTCACAGCGGTGAAGAATTAGACACATGTGCAACATCTGGGTATCTTTGTCCGTAGACGTTTCGCCATCCAGTGGATTTATCAATACAAATTTTTTGAGAAAAACCTGCCCAGTATGGGCCAATAGGCCTGATGCAGTGTTCTTTTCTTGTCTGCATCGGCATTTTATATCACCATACTCTATAATAAGAAATGAGTAGGAAGTTTCTACTCATTTCTGCAACATTGCAAGCTCCTGATGTGTTGATTGCAGCACAAAAAGCCTAGAGATATCAGTCAACTTCCCCCCTGTGGTTATGGTGCATCTTTTACCGCTCGTTCGCGATTATTGCATAACAAGGTACATGAAGGAATTACCAGTCGTCAAGACCAACGTGCTGAACCCCGCCTTCAAGGCTGGGGGACTGAAATTGCCTCATGTGGGTGAAACGTCGTCATAAAAACGTCTCTTTTTTTTTTTACTATACGTGTGGTCTTTAGTTCTTCGTATTATCAGGCCCAGGTCTAATATCCTTTAGATCATCAAATTTCCTTCTAGAATTATTATTATTATTAATAGAAGGCAGTCAAGAGTTGATCTTAGGAAAGAAAACGTTATCTGATTCTTTAAATCAAGATCCCTTTAAATCAAGAGTACTTTATTCAGAGCCTTTAAATCAAGAGCCCTTTAAATCAAGAGTACTTTATTAAGAGCCTTTAAATCAAGAGCTCTTTCAATCAAGAGTACTTTATTAAGAGCCTTTAAATCAAGAGCTCTTTAAATCAAGAGTACTTTATTAAGAGCCTTTAAATCAAGAGCTCTTTAAATCAAGAGTAATTTATTAAGAGCCTTTAAATCAAGATCCCTTTATCAAGAGCCCCCCCCCTCTATTTTCTTCTGTTAAGCCGTCTATAACAACTGGAAACATATTAATATAAAATTAACTGGCAATTTTATTAACATGTAACTGGTTAAAATATCACCACGATGAATACCCGGTAAATATTACTGATCAAAACTGGGAGGGTGAGGGGGACGACCAAGTTTATTTCTCAGTAAAGTACTGGGATTTACCTCCGTTTACCGGGGATTTTTGCAGTGTAGAGCATTGCACTCGTGTTGATGATGGCTGGTGGCACCCGACAGACGGGTGCAAGTCGCGGTAATTAAATTTTTAAGATTTTTTTGGGGTTTTGGGGCCTTTTAAAAGATTTTTTTTTTTACGTGACTGACGCTCTGGTTGGGTCAACCTCCTCTGTCGTCCTGGTTGATGGAGTGTGTTTGTTGTCGTTGTCTTTGTTCTCGTTGATGGAGTATTTGTTGCTGTTGTTGTCAGTCCTCGTTGATGTAGTGTTGTTGTTGTTGTTGTCTGTCCTCGGTGATGTATTGTTGTTGTTGTTGTTGTCTGTCCTCAATGATGTATTGTTGTTGTTGTCTGTCCTCGGTGAAGTAGTGTTGTTGTTGTCTGTCCTCGTTGATGTAGTGTGTTGTTGTCTGTACTCGTTGATGTAGTATGTTGTTGTCTGTACTTGTTGATGTAGTGTGTTATCTGTCCTCGGTGATGTAGTGTGTTGTTGTCTGTCCTCGGTGAAGTAGTGTTGTTGTTGTCTGTCCTCGTTGATGTAGTGTGTTGTTGTTGTCTGTCCTCGTTGATGTAGTATGTTGTTGTCTGTACTAGTTGATGTAGTGTATTATCTGTACTAGTTGATGTAGTGTGTTATATGTACTCGTTGATGTAGTGTGTTATCAGTACTAGTTGATGTAGTGTGTTATCTGTACTCGTTGATGTAGTGTGTTGTTATCTGTACTCGTTGATGTAGTGTTTTCTGTACTAGTTGATGTAGTGTGTTATATGTACTCGTTGATGTAGTGTGTTATCAGTACTAGTTGATGTAGTGTGTTATCTGTACTCGTTGATGTAGTGTGTTGTTATCTGTACTCGTTGATGTAGTGTTTTCTGTACTAGTTGATGTAGTGTTTTCTGTACTAGTTGATGTAGTGTGTTGTTGTCTGTCCTCATTGATGTAGTGTGTTGTTGTCTGTACTCGTTGATGTAGTATGTTGTTGTCTGTACTCGTTGATGTAGTATGTTGTTCTCTGTACTTGTTGATGTAGTGTGTTATCTGTACTAGTTGATGTAGTGTGTTATCTGTACTCGCTGATGTAGTGTGTTGTTATCTGTACTCGTTGATGTAGTGTGTTATCTGTACTAGTTGATGTAGTGTGTTATCTGTACTCGTTGATGTAGTGTGTTGTTATCTGTACTCGTTGATGTAGTGTGTTTTCTGTACTAGTTGATGTAGTGTGTTGTTGTCTGTACTCGTTGATGTAGTATGTTGTTGTCTGTTCTCGTTGATGTAGTATGTTGTTATCTACACTCGTTGATGTAGTGTGTTGTTGTCTGTACTCGTTGATGTAGTGTGTTGTTGTCTGTACTCGTTGATGTAGTGTGTTGTTGTCTGTACTCGTTGATGTAGTGTGTTGTTGTCTGTACTCGTTGATGTAGTGTGTTGTTGTCTGTACTCGTTGATGTAGTGTGTTGTTGTCTGTACTCGTTGATGTAGTGTTTTGTTGTCTGTACTCGTTGATGTAGTGTGTTGTTGTCTGTACTCGTTGATGTAGTGTGTTGTTGTCTGTACTCGTTGATGTAGTGTGTTGTTGTCTGTCCTCGTTGATGTAGTATGTTGTTATCTGTACTCGTTGATGTAGTGTGTTGTTGTCTGTCCTCGTTGATGTAGTATGTTGTTGTCTGTCCTCGTTGATGTAGTGTGTTGTTGTCTGTACTGGTTGATGAAGTGTGTTGTTATCTGTACTCGTTGATGAAGTGTGTTGTTATCTGTACTCGTTGATGAAGTGTGTTGTTATCTGTACTCGTTGATGAAGTGTGTTGTTATCTGTACTCGTTGATGTAGTGTGTTGTTATCTGTACTCGTTGATGAAGTGTGTTGTTATCTGTACTCGTTGATGTAGTGTGTTGTTGTCTGTACTCGTTGATGAAGTGTGTTGTTGTCTGTACTCGTTGATGAAGTGTGTTGTTATCTGTACTCGTTGATGTAGTGTTGTTGTCTGTACTCGTTGATGAAGTGTGTTGTTATCTGTACTCGTTGATGTAGTATGTTGTTATCTGTACTCGTTGATGTAGTATGTTGTTATCTGTACTCGTTGATGAAGTGTGTTGTTATCTGTACTCGTTGATGTAGTATGTTATCTGTACTCGTTGATGTAGTGTGTTGTTGTCTGTACTCGTTGATGAAGTGTGTTGTTATCTGTACTCGTTGTAGTGTGTTGTTATCTGTACTCGTTGTAGTGTGTTGTTATCTGTACTCGTTGTAGTGTGTTGTTATCTGTACTCGTTGTAGTGTGTTGTTATCTGTACTCGTTGTAGTGTGTTGTTATCTGTACTCGTTGATGGAGAGTGTTTCTGGTCGTTGGTCTCACTGTCTGTCCTGGTAAAATCACGAATGTTATGGAATAGGAATTGTGGACTGAAAATCTTGTCCTCCAAATTTTAATGGCATATATGGGAGTACACTAGAGTACAAAGAGAGAGAGAGAGATAGCAGAGGACTTGGAACTCCACTCCGAAACTATCTTTTGAAAATAACTCTCTATTTCCACCTAAAATGAAGACTATAATGTATTATATAGGTGTTAGAGTCGAGCATAGAAATAAAACTGAAGGCTCTCTCCTGTTTTCGCCAGAATAACAGTTCGATTTTTCTTAATTTTAACCTCTTTCTGGAGAAGAGGGACTGACCACCTCAAACCCACTTTATCGAGGGTGATGGACTGATTATATCTTTTACATCTCCACTGTTTCTATCCGACTCTTCTGTAATTCGACTGTCGGAAAGTGGAACAGTCTGGAGAGTGATGCAGTGGAGGCAGGATCCATACACAGCTTTAAGATAAGATATAATAAAGCTCATGGAACAGGGAGAGAGTAGACCTAGCAACTACCAGACAAGAGGCGGGGCCAGGAGCTGTGACTCGACCCCTGCAACTACAAACAGGGAAGTACTCACGTCACTTCCCTTCAATCTTTGTCTTACTTTCGTTAGCGTAGATATCCATCATGTAATTTCATCCCTTTTATTAGACCTCTCATTACTTCATCCCTCTCTCTCCCCTCTCACCAAACATCATTATTGTGTCTCTTCCCTCTCTCTCTCTCTCCCTCTCTTCCTCTCCCTTCTCACTTGTTCTCATATCACACTTCTTTTACATCAAATCTGTCCGCATCATTTTCTTTTCCCCTTCACAATATACTTATTTTTTTATTTCCCTTATTTTGTAAGATCCGAGGTGTGTGTGTGTACTCACCTAGTTGTGGTTGCAGGGGTCGAGTCATAGCTCCTGGCCCCGACTCTTCACTGGACGCTACTGGGTCACTCTCCCTGCGCCATGAGCTTTATCATACCTCTCCTTAAAGCTATGTATGGAACCTGCCTCCACTACATCGCTTCCCAAACTTTTCCACTTCCCGACCACTCTGTGACTGAAGAAATACTTCCTAACATCCCTGTGATTCATCTGAGTCTTCAACTTCCAACTGTGTCCCCTTGTTGCTGTGTCCCATCTCTGGAACATTCTGTCTCTGTCCACCTTGTCAATTCCTCTCAGTATCTTATATGTCGTTATCATGTACCCCCTATCTCTCCTGTCCTCCAGTGTCGTCAGGTCGATTTCCCTTAACCTCTCCTCGTAGGACATACTCCTTAGCTCCGGGACTAGTCTTGTTGCAAACCTTTGCACTTTCTCTAGCTTCTTTACGTGCTTGGCTAGATGTGGGTTCCAAACTGGTGCTGCATACTCCAGTATGAGCCTAACGTACGTACGTACTCACCTAATTGCACTCACCTAATTGTGGATGCAGGGGTCGAGACTCAGCGCCTGGCCCCGCTTCTTCGCTGTCCGCTACTGGGTCTCTGCTCTCCCTGCTCCATGAGCTTTATCATACCTTGTCTTAAAACTATGTATGGTTCCTGCCTCCACTATATCATTCTCTAAACTATTCCACTTCCTGACTACTCTGTGGCTGAAGAAATGCTTCCTAACATCCCTTTGACTCATCTGAGTATTCAGCTTCCAGTTGTGTTCCCTTGTTTCTGTGTTCCCTCTCTGGAACATCCTGTCGCTGTCTACCTTGTCAATTCCCCGCAGTATTTTGTATGTCGTTATCATGTCTCCTCTGACCCTTCTTTCCTCGAGTGTTGTTAGTTTATTTCCCTCAACCTTTCTTCATAGGACAGACCCCTGAGTTGTGGAACTAACCTTGTCGCAAACCTTTGCACTTTCTCTAGTTTCTTTACGTGCTTGACCAGGTGTGGGTTCCAGACTGGTGCTGCATATTCTAGTATGGGCCTGACGTACACGGTGTACAGTGTCTTGAACGATTCCTTGTTAAGGTAACGGAACGCTAATCTTAGGTTTGCCAGTCGCCCATATGCTGCCGCAGTTATCTGGTTGATGTGTGCCTCCGGAGACGTGCTTGGCGTTATACTCACCCCAAGGACTTTCTCCTTTGCCGAGGTTTGTAGCCTTTGTCCGCCTAGCCTGTACTCTGTCAGCGGTCTTCTCTGCCCTTCTCCGATCTTCATGACTTTGCATTTGGTGGGATTGAATTCGAGAAGCCAGTTGCTAGACCAGATGTCAAGCTTGTCCAGGTATGTGTGTGTGTGTGTGTGTGTGTGTGTTCTCAAACTGAATTATTTGCATCTTTAGGTCCCATCTTTACCAAATTTCTTCTTTGGAAACTTTTGTTTTTTGCCCTATTGCGTCCCCGAGTATTTTCTACGTTGTGAACATTTACCTCCGGTTCTTTTATCATCTTGCAATGCCATATGTATTTATATAGGTTTATAGTGTATCTTCTTAGGTCATTTAGTAACCTTCAAGATTAGATTCGTAGCGAATTTCTGAGTTTCTTATCGTTTCTTGCCCTGTTTGTTCAGGTTTTGCATATTCCATGATAGTTTTAACAGCCATTATATACAAGGTCCTGAGAGACTTTGCTGACGTATATAAATTTTCGTTCCCCCCCCCCTCCCTGTTTGTATTCCTTAATCCGATCTTGTTTTTCCCTCGCCGATTTTCGTAACATCTCAACTGTTAAGATGAGACAGCAGAGAAGTGTAGTGGAACCGAGTGTTTCCCTGTCCCTCACGTTATTTATTACCAGTAACTTCACATGCTCTGCAAACAGGGATACGTGGATGAGGATCTTTATTTTTGAAATGTTTCGCCTATACATTAGGCTTCTTCAGACGAATACATAGGTGTACATGTATGATATACAATACCTACATGATGATGAATTAAACACATGTGCAACATCTGGGTGTCTTTATTGTAGACGTTTCGCCAACCAGTGGCTTTATCAATACAAATTCAAGGACATAATTGAAGGATAGTAGAACTATATACAAAAGATGATGTATTCAGTTAGTGAAGAGCACCGTAGTCTTCACGACTACGGTGTTCCTCACTAACTCCAAGGCCGAGGGACTGATTACATCATCTTTTGTATATAGTTCTACTGTCTTCTAATTATGTCCTCGAATTTGTATTGGTAAAGCCACTGGATGGCGAAACGTCTACAAGAAACACACCCAGATGCTGCACATCCGTCTAATTCGAAATCAGAGTTGGTTACTATGAAGACAGCAGAATCAGTGGAGAGGTAACGATGACGTGATCAATGCACCAACCTTGAAGAAACTGTCTTCAGGTGGCTGGCCCAGAGATGTGTATACCTTCAGACTCCAGGTGGAGGAATGACCAATTCAAAGCAACTACTTCAAGGCTGATGCACTGATCTCATCATATTTAGCAATATTCTCTGCCACATCTCAGTGTCAGAGTGCAGGTATTGTGATGTAGACATGGAGTGGAAGGGACACTCATGTACAGTTCACAGTATTGAAGGGCACACGTCCCAAGGGGCTTCACCAGTCCTAACACAGACAACTAACAAACTAATATACGTATAATAATTGTATAGTGGTGGGAGATGACATGCAGCGAGAAAGAGTAATAATAGTAAAAGTAGCAGTAATAATAGTAATAGTAGCAGTAATAGTAAGAGTAATATTAGTAATAGTAACAGTAATAATAGTAATAGTAACAGTAATATTAGTAATAGTAACAGTAATAATAGTAATAGTAACAGTAATAATAGTAACAGTAATAATAGTAGTAGTAACAGCAATAATAGTAATAGTAATAATAGTAAAAGTAACAGTAATAGAAATAGTAACTAATAATATTAATAGTAACAGTAAATCTAGTAAAAGTAACAGTAAATCTAGTAATAGTAGCAGCAATAATAGGAACAGTAATAATAGTAACAGTAGCAGCAATAATAGGAACAGTAATAATAGTAATAGCAGTAATACTAGTAATAGTAGCAGTAATAATAGGAACAGTAATAATAGTAATAGTAGAAGTAATAATAGTAATAGTAACATTAATAATAGTAACAGTAATAATAACAGAAATAACAGTAACAGTAATAATAGTGATAGTAACAGTATTAATAGTAACAGTAGTACAGGAAAATGAGTTTGTTTTGAGAAGGACCTGTTGATATAGGCTAATAGGTCAAGCTCTTGGCCCTTGCCAATTTTTGAGAACATTTTGATGCTTCACAATACATAAAGTCGTGTCAAATAGGTAAAACTGGTCAATTAACAAGAACTCGTTTAAAACTAAGTCCTTTTTAAAATTTTCCTTTATGCGTTTAAAAATATATTTTTTCATTTATGTTAAAGTAAATATTAATAATTTTGTACCAAAAGAACCTTAGAAAACTTACCTAACCTTATTATAACAAGCACAATTTAATTTAGTCTAATCCAACTAAATATATTTTAGATAAGTTTTAAGTAATTTAATAATAAATACAATGAAATATATTTTTTGTTAGGTTCAGAATGATTTTTGCGAAATTATTGCATATAGAAATTTTCGCTGGACTTATTCGGCAAGAAGAACGTTGCTATTTAAGCCAAAATAGCAAGTTTTACCTATTCGGCACGACACACACACACACACACACTTCTTTAATCCAATTTTCTTCCATAAGGATTTCTCCTTTTTATTTGCTGGGGCCACTCACATATATTGCTCTATCCCTTTCACTATATATATTTGTTAAGGTTTCCAGTGGATTTACCTCATACTGCTCCTCTTTGAACCCTTTCCTGCAGACGATTACTTTATTGAAAAATGTTTTATATAAACTGTTTTTTTTTAGTTAATTGTCGTTTCTGAAAAAAAAATGGTCAAGAATGCCGTTAAGATGAAGGAAATTGTATGTGCGAAACTTGGGTATCTTTATTTGAAGACGTTTCGCCACTACTTTATCAGATCACTGGAGACATGATTTACGAACACAACAGAAGTTGAGAAAAAATAGTTTTGTAGAACTATGCACAGAAGACAATGGAAGATGAGGTACTAGTCAATCCTTAGTTCAGTAGAACTATGCACAGAAGACAATGGAAGATGAGGTACTAGTCAATCCTTAGTTCAGTAGAACTATGCACAGAAGACAATGGAAGATGAGGTACTAGTCAGTCCTTAGTTCAGTAGAAGTATGCACAGAAGACAATGGAAGATGAGGTACTAGTCAGTCTTTAGTTCAGCAGAACTAGACACAGAAGACAATGGAAGATGAGGTACTAGTCAGTCCTTAGTTCAGTAGAAGTATGCACAGAAGACAATGGAAGATGAGGTACTAGTCAGTCTTTAGTTCAGTAGAACTAGACACAGAAGACAATGGAAGATGAGGTACTAGTCAGTCCTTAGTTCAGCAGAACTAGACACAGAAGACAATGGAAGATGAGGTACTAGTCAGTCCTTAGTTCAGTAGAACTATGAACAGAAGACAATGGAAGATGAGGTACTAGTCAGTCCTTAGTTCAGTAGAACTATGAACAGAAGACAATGGAAGATGAGGTACTAGTCAGTCCTTAGTTCAGCAGAACTATGCACAGAAGACAATGGAAGATGAGGTACTAGTCAGTCCTTAGTTCAGCAGAACTATACACAGAAGACAATGGAAGATGAGGTACTAGTCAGTCCTTAGTTCAGCAGAACTATGCACAGAAGACAATGGAAGATGAGGTACTAGTCAGTCCTTAGTTCAGCAGAACTATACACAGAAGACAATGGAAGATGAGGTACAAGTCAGTCCTTAGTTCAGTAGAACTATACACAGAAGACAATGGAAGATTAAATAACCAGCTCCTCAAATTAGAAGACAATGGTGCTAGACACCGGCTTCTAGCCTGATGGACTGATCACCTCATCTTCCAGTCTTCTGTGTATAGTTCTGCAAGGCTGAGACACTGCTTATCTTCAACTGTACATAAGAATTAATCTTCCTGCTTGTCGTTCAGTCTTCAAGACTATAGTGCTTATCACCTGCACCTAAGCTGAAGGACTGATTACCTTGTCTTCAACTGTCTTCTGTATATATTTCTAGTCTTCACATTATGTCTATGTATTGCACTGATAAAGTCACTGGAAGGCAAAACGTCTACAGATTAAGATACCCAGATGTTGCACACTGATGGACTGATTACATCGACTCCAGGCTGACGGACTGATTACCTCAAACTCCTTCTGATCCTCAACCATTCTTCTCTGTACTGGACTGATGAAGACAGTGTGTGGCGAAACGTTTCGACAATGAAGATACCCAAGTGTTGCACATGTGTCTAATTTATCCCACTAAGTGAACAAAAGTAGGTCGCATGAACAAACATGTCAGCAATAAAAGAAACACTGAGAAAATTTGGCGTCATCTCATATTCAAGATAAATGTTTTTCCAACACACACACACACTCGTTCCCTTAACCAGGAATGTTACAAACTCTAGCTCCTGTAACTACGAATGTTATAAAACATTCTCTCGCTCTGTTAACTACCAATGTTTTTTTTTAAATACACTTTCGTTCAAGCCTCAAATGCTTTAGAAAAAACGCCTCGGGTATGCCAAAAGCACTGAATGGGAGAGAAACAGTGAGAGAGCACGAGCAACAGTTTATTCTGACGACATTTTGCTCAATACAGAGCGAAACGTTGTCAGAATAAGTCGTTCTGTATACTCTCTTCATTGTCAGCAACATTCGATAATCAAAACAAACAGTGAATGGTATAAATCATATTGACAGCGCAGTGGACAACCCTTACTCGCACATACTAGATAAGAGTAAAGAAATCACACACAAGACGTTCAAGGGAGACGATCTCTGCACCAAGACGTTCAAGGGAGACGATCTCTGCACCAAGACGTTCAAGGGAGACGATCTCTGCACCAAGATGCCGTGGAGGAGAGAGCACATTACCTACGGTCTCCTCGGAATTTCGACTGAAGAAGCCTAGCAAACGTAGCTAGGTAAGTGCGTAAATACGCAAGAAACGCCGCGTAAATTATAGTTTACTTTCCGTTACGCCAGCAGCTGTGCGTGAAGTTGTATTTTATTTCCAAGAGCAAGAAATATCTCTAAGGCTTAGTCTTGCCTTACTGGCTCTATCCTGACCTAACATTACTGCCTCCATCCTGACCTAACATTACTGCCTCCATCCTGACCTAACATTACTGCCTCCATCCTGACCTAACATTACTGCCTCCATCCTGACCTAACATTACTGCCTCCATCCTGACCTAACATTACTGCCTCCATCCTGACCTAACATTACTGCCTCCATCCTGACCTAACATTACTGCCTCCATCCTGACCTAACATCACTGCCTCCATCCTGACCTAACATTACTGCCTCCATCCTGACCTAACATTACTGCCTCCATCCTGACCTAACATTACTGCCTCCATCCTGACCTAACATTACTGCCTCCATCCTGACCTAACATTACTGCCTCCATCCTGACCTAACATTACTGCCTCCATCCTGACCTAACATCACTGCCTCCATCCTGATCTAACATCACTGCCTCCATCCTGACCTAACATCACTGCCTCCATCCTGACCTAACATCACTGCCTCCATCCTGACCTAACATCACTGCCTCCATCCTGACCTAACATTACTGCCTCCATCCTGACCTAACATCACTGCCTCCATCCTGACCTAACATCACTGCCTCCATCCTGACCTAACATTACTGCCTCCATCCTGACCTAACATTACTGCCTCCATCCTGACCTAACATTACTGCCTCCATCCTGACCTAACATTACTGCCTCCATCCTGACCTAACATTACTGCCTCCATCCTGACCTAACATTACTGCCTCCATCCTGACCTAACATTACTGCCTCCATCCTGACCTAACATTACTGCCTCCATCCTGACCTAACATTACTGCCTCCATCCTGACCTAACATTACTGCCTCCATCCTGACCTAACATCAACTGCCTCCATCCTGACCTAACATCACTGCCTCATCTGACTACATACTGCCTCCATCCTGACCTAACATTACTGCCTCCATCCTGACCTAACATTACTGCCTCCATCCTGACCTAACATTACTGCCTCCATCCTGACCTAACATTACTGCCTCCATCCTGACCTAACATTACTGCCTCCATCCTGACCTAACATTACTGCCTCCATCCTGACCTAACATTACTGCCTCCATCCTGACCTAACATTACTGCCTCCATCCTGACCTAACATTACTGCCTCCATCCTGACCTAACATTACTGCCTCCATCCTGACCTAACATTACTGCCTCCATCCTGACCTAACATTACTGCCTCCATCCTGACCTAACATTACTGCCTCCATCCTGACCTAACATTACTGCCTCCATCCTGACCTAACATTACTGCCTCCATCCTGACCTAACATCACTGCCTCCATCCTGACCTAACATACTGCCTCCATCCTGACCTAACATTCACTGCCTCCATCCTGACCTAACATTACTGCCTCCATCCTGACCTAACATTCTGCCTCCATCCTGACCTAACATTCTGCCTCCATCCTGACCTAACATCTGCCTCCATCCTGACCTAACATACTGCCTCCATCCTGACCTAACATACTGCCTCCATCCTGACCTAACATTACTGCCTCCATCCTGACCTAACATTACTGCCTCCATCCTGACCTAACATTACTGCTCCATCCTGACTAATTCGCCTCCCTGACCTAACATTACTGCTCCATCCTGACCTAACATTACTGCCTCCATCCTGACCTAACATTACTGCCTCCATCCTGACCTAACATTACTGCCTCCATCCTGACCTAACATTACTGCCTCCATCCTGACCTAACATTACTGCCTCCATCCTGACCTAACATTACTGCTCATCTGACCTACATTCTGCCTCCATCTGACTATCAACATACTGCCTCCATCCTGACCTAACATTACTGCCTCCATCCTGACCTAACATTCTGCCTCCATCCTGACCTAACATTACTGCCTCCATCCTGACCTAACATTACTGCTCTCCATCCTGACCTAACATTACTGCCTCCATCCTGACCTAACATTACTGCCTCCATTCTGACCTAACATTACTGCTCTCATCTGACTAACATTACTGCTCCATCCTGACCTAACATTACTGCCTCCATCCTGACCTAACATTACTGCCTCCATCCTGACCTAACATTACTGCCTCCATCCTGACCTAACATTACTGCCTCCATCCTGACCTAACATTACTGCCTCCATTCTGACTAACATTACTGTCATCTGACTCATTACCCTCCATCTGACCTAACATTACTGCCTCCATCCTGACCTAAATTACTGCCTCCATCCTGACCTAACATTACTGCCTCCATCCTGACCTAACATTACTGCCTCCATCCTGACCTAACATTACTGCCTCCATCCTGACCTAACATTACTGCCTCCATCTGACTAACTTATTGCCTCCATCCTGACCTAACATTACTGCCTCCATCCTGACCTAACATTACTGCCTCCATCCTGACCTAACATATCTGCCTCCATCCTGACCTAACATTACTGCCTCCATCCTGACCTAACATTACGCCTCATCCTGACCTAACATTACTCTCCATCCTGACCTAACATTACTGCCTCATCCTGACCTAACATTACTGCCTCATCCTGACCTAACATTACTGCCTCCATCCTGACCTAACATTACTGCCTCCATCTGACCTAACATTACTGCTCCATCTGACCTAACATTACTGCCTCCATTCTGACGTAACCTTACTGCCTCCATCCTGACCTAACATTACTGCCTCCATCCTGACCTAACATACTGCCTCCATCCTGACCTAACATACTGCCTCCATCCTGACCTAACATTACTGCCTCCATCCTGACTAACATACTGCCTCCATCCTGACCTAACATTACTGCCTCCATCCTGACCTAACATCACTGCCTCCATCCTGACCTAACATTACTGCCTCCATCCTGACCTAACATTACTGCCTCCATCCTGACCTAACATTACTGCCTCCATCCTGACCTAACATTACTGCCTCCATCCTGACCTAACATTACTGCCTCCATCCTGACCTAACATTACTGCCTCCATCCTGACCTAACATTACTGCCTCCATCCTGACCTAACATAACTGCCTCCATCCTGACCTAACATTACTGCCTCCATCCTGACCTAACATAACTGCCTCCATCCTGACCTAACATTACTGCCTCCATCCTGACCTAACATTACTGCCTCCATCCTGACCTAACATTACTGGCTCCATCCTGACGTAACCTTACTGCCTCCATCCTGACCTAACATTACTGGCTCCATCCTGACCTACCATTACTGCCTCCATCCTGACCTAACATTACTGCTTCCATCCTGACCTAACATTACTGCCTCCATCCTGACCTAACATTACTGGCTCCATCCTGACGTAACATTACTGCCTCCATCCTGACCTAACATTACTGCCTCCATCCTGACCTAACATTACTTCCTCCATCCTGACCTAACATTACTGCCTCCATCCTGACCTAACATTACTGGCTCTATCCTGAGGTAGCCAGAGGGGAGGGAGAAGGCACCCCCATATACTCTCCTGACACACACACACACACACACACACACACACACACACACACACACACATCTTTACATAAGGATGTTAGGAAGTACTTTTTTACAGATACCAGAAATGCCAGTCAATGAAGATGAAGTTGACTTAAGACTCGAGTTAAGATTTAAGATCCAGGGACAAGAGCAAGAACTCGACCCCTGAAAATTCTAATTGTTAAGCACACCCAACAATTAGCCGCCCCTACCCACCCAGCTACCCAACCAGCCAGCCAGCCAGCCACCAACCCAGCCAGCCAGCCACCAACCCAGCTACCTATCCACCAAGCCATTCACCCACTCAGCCAGCTACCCACCCATCCAGCCAGACAGGGACCAACCCAGCCAGGCAGGGACCAACCCAGCCAGTCACCCACCCAGCCAGGCAGGGACAAACCCAGCCAGTCACCCACCCACCCAGCCAGGCAGGGACCAAAACACCCACCCACCCACCCAGGGAAAACACCAGCAATGCAGAAGCTTGCATAGAAATATGAGGCACTTCCCAGCATACTGCTCCTCCTCCATGGTTAACTGATTGAATTTTGACCTTTATTGACCACGGTGATTTACGGCGGCCCTAGTGACGCGGCGAGCAGTTCCCCTCCCCCTCTTCCCTTCTCTCACCCCTCTCCCCACTCTTCCCCTCACTCTCTTCCCTTCCCTTTTATCCTTTCCTCTCTTCTTCCCACATCCTCCCTTCCCCTCACGTCTCATTCCACCCCCTACTCCCTCTCTTCCCCTCCCCTCACTCCCCCCTCTCCCTGTCTTTGTTGCACCACCAGCACTGCCAATCTTTATTGTTCAGTAAGAAATATATCTCCGGTGCCAAGGAAACTTTGTTTTTATTGTCAATTATCGATGTTACGTTGCCAGGACGATCACTTGTTACGTTACCAGGACTGTCACGTGTTACGTTACCTGGACGGTCACGTGTTATGTTACCAGGAGAGTCACATGCTACGTCACACTAACAGTCATATGCTACGTCACACTAAGGGGAATGTCCTATGAAGAAAGGTTAAGGGAAATCGACCTGACGACACTGGAGGACAGGAGGGTTAGGGGAGACATATAACAACATACAAAATACTGGGTGGAATAAATAAGGTGGACAGAGACAGGATGTTCCAGAGAGGGGACACAGAAACAAGGGGTCACAATTGGAAGTTGAAGACTCAGACGAGTCAAAGGGATGTTAGGAAGTATTTCTTCAGTCATAGAGTTGTCAGGAAGTGGAATAGTCTAGCAAGTGATGTAGTGGAGGCAGGAACCATACATAGCTTTAAGATGAAGTATGATAAAGCTCATGGAGCAGGAAGAGAGAGGACCTAGTAGCGGTCAGTGAAGAGGCGGGGTCAGGAGCTAAGTCTCGACCCCTGCAACCACAATTAGGTGAGTACTAACAGTCACATACTACGTCACACTAACAGTCACATACTACGTTACACTAACAGTCACATGCTACGTTACACTAACAGTCACGTACTACGTTACACTAACAGTCACATGCTACGTTACACTAACAGTCACATGCTACGTTACACTAACAGTCACATGCTACGTTACACTAACAGTCACATGCTACGTTACACTAACAGTCACAGGCTACGTTACACTAACAGTCACATGCTACGTTACACTAACAGTCACATGCTACGTTACACTAACAGTCACATACTACGTTACACTAACAGTCACATACTACGTTACACTAACAGTCACATACTACGTTACACTAACAGTCACATACTACGTTACACTAACAGTCACATACTACGTTACACTAACAGTCACGTACTACGTTACGCTAACAGTCACATGCTACGTTACACTAACAGTCACAGGCTACGTTACACTAACAGTCACATACTACGTTACACTAACAGTCACATACTACGTTACACTAACAGTCACGTACTACGTTACACTAACAGTCACATGCTACGTTACATGGAGATTCCTCAAGGGCTGAGGGAGTGATCATTTCTTACTTCTTCAGGTCTTAATCATTTCCAAGATTATTCTCAGTATTGGACTGATAAAAACCACTTGTAGACGAAACGTCTACACAACAAAAAATACCCAGGTGTTGCTCCCATGTTTCCTTCCTCTTCTCTACAACACCACCAACTCAGACTGTAAAATAAATGCGTTTTGCCTTATGTATTGGTAGCCAATCTTATCAGGGGGGATGTTAAGAGGATTGGAGTCTTGATGCTGGCAAAGAGATCTTGATCAAGGGAACTGGAGCTCTCCTCCACACCATGAATTCATACCATCACATTCCCTATCCATAATACTGATCTCATCAAATGGATAACTTAAGTGTAATGAACACTTGGCACTTCTCAGTGATAACCCTCAAGGAAACAATCTCCAGAGTGTGATTGATTTGTACATTTCGACCCCCTTCTGGGATCCTCTTCAGCTGAAGACGATCCCAGAAAGGAGTCGAAATATACAGATCAATTAAGTTTAACATCTTTATTATGCACCCCCGTACCCATCCTGTGGGTGGTAGTCAAAGGATTACAGAGGTACATAATGGGTCCAGGAACTGTACCACAAAGTTTTGATGGCTGGACAAGTTACAGTAGCAATGAACTATTTACATGTTTATATCTGGTCATAATCGTAATGAGTTATTTAGGCAGACGCTAATTTGGTCACACACACACACACACACACACACACACACACACACACATACACACACACACACACGTGGGTTATTAATAAACAGTAGACAAATCTTTCATCAGTAAGATGCAATATAAGAAGCCACCTTGACCATAATTTGAGGATTCTCAACTTAAACTCACCAGGGGACACTTTTGTCTGACAGGTTTACTGACCTCTTTCAGTAAAGCATACGAGGCAGTGGACCACGATAAAACGCGATATTGTTCACTAGGCTACCAGTAAAGCGTCCTCGAAATAGCCTCCACGTAGGTGCCATGGCCACGTCTTCCATCAGAGAGTTCTCTAGGAGTCAACACCATCACGACACACACAACAGGGAAGCAGAATTATGCTTAAGAACCCCAATGGAAATAAGTCACTGTCTTATTTTTGAGGGGTTATCCTAGGTAGCCTACACATATACTGCTATGTATGACAATTAATGTAACCGTATTTATATGTACCTGTACCAGAATAAACTTACCACAACAGAGATTCGCTTGGGACAGGGAGTCCCCAACCTGCGGCCCGAGGGCCACATGCGGCCCTTCTAGGTAATGGATGCGGCCCTCACATAAAATCATGAATTTACTTTTATGTAGGTTCCTCACTGCACAGTGTCAACAATTACAAAATATTATTGTTATTATTCATATCACAAAAATTATAAAATGCGGCCCTCCTTTAAAATCTGCCTTTTTAAATTGGCCTTTTCATACTAAAAGATTGTGGACTATTGGTCTAGGGTAAACTGAGAGGAGTTTTCCACATGTATTGAAGAACACACACACACGGGTAAGACACCAGCAACGCCTGTGTAGCTTACACCACTAAAATGGTGAAGGTGAAAGTAAAGAAGGTGAAAGTGAAAGTAAAGAAGGTGAAAGTGAAAGTAGAGAAGGTGGAAGTGAAAGTAGAGAAGGTGGAAGTGAAAGTAGAGAAGGTGGAAGTGAAAGTAAAGAAGGTGAAAGTAAAAAAGGTGAAAGTGAAAGTAAAGAAGGTGAAAGTGAAAGTAAAGAAGGTGAAAGTGAAAGTAGAGAAGGTGGAAGTGAAAGTAAAGAAGGTGGAAGTGAAAGTAAAGAAGATGAAAGTAAAAAAGGTGAAAGTGAAAGTAAAGAAGGTGAAAGTGAAAGTAAAGAAGGTGAAAGTGAAAGTAGAGAAGGTGGAAGTGAAAGTAAAGAAGGTGAAAGTGAAAGTAAAGAAGATGAAAGTAAAAAAGGTGAAAGTGAAAGTAAAGAAGGTGAAAGTGAAAGTAAAGAAGGTGAAAGTGAAAGTAAAGAAGGTGAAAGTGAAAGTAAAGAAGGTGACAGTGAAAATAAAGGTGAAAGTGAAAGTAAAGGTGAAAGTGAAAGTAAAGAAGGTGAAAGTGAAGGCACATCTTTGGGTGAATTGTCTCAGCCTACGATATTGTGACTGTTATTCTTCATTTTCGACGGGCCGTAGTGATCCAGAAGAGAGAATATTACCCCTCTCTCCTTACCTATCCCCCATTCTTTCCCCCCCCTTTCTCCTTACCTATCCCCCCATTCTTTCCCCCTTTCTCCTTACCTCTCTTTCCCCTCCTCCATACCCTTCACCCCACCCCACTACGCCCCCTCCCTTAGCTTCTAGCTGGCAGGTCCCGCCAGAAGATAAGAAGAACTCGGCCGAGCGAGAAATTAAGCCTTGAGCCAATTGATTCATGTTCTACATTAGTGGGCAGAAGGAAATTCAATTACGTGAATAGATGACAGAATTTGCGGCTCCGTTATAGAGTTTACCGAAGCTTCCTTATACCGTCTGTGATACCCTGGAGAGACACCGTCTGTCATACCCTGGAGAGACACCGTCTGTCATACCCTGGAGAGACACCGTCTGTCATACCCTGGAGAGACACCGTCTGTCATACCCTGGAGAGACACCGTCTGTCATACCCTGGAGAGACACCGTCTGTCATACCCTGGAGAGACACCGTCTGTCATACCCTGGAGAGACACCGTCTGTCATACCCTGGAGAGACACCGTCTGTCATACCCTGGAGAGACACCGTATGTCATACCCTGGAAGACACCGTCTGTCATACCCTGGAGAGACACCGTCTGTCATACCCTGGAGAGACACCGTCTGTCATACCCTGGAGAGACACCGTCTGTCATACCCTGGAGAGACACCGTCTGTCATACCCTGGAGAGACACCGTCTGTCATACCCTGGAGAGACACCGTCTGTCATACCCTGGAGAGACACCGTCTGTCATACCCTGGAGAGACACCGTCTGTCATACCCTGGAGAGACACCGTCTGTCATACCCTGGAGAGACACCGTCTGTCATACCCTGGAGAGACACCGTCTGTCATACCCTGGAGAGACACCGTCTGTGATACCCTGGAGAGACACCGTCTGTGATACCCTGGAGAGACACCGTCTGTCATACCCTGGAGAGACACCGTCTGTCATACCCTGGAGAGACACCGTCTGTCATACCCTGGAGAGACACCGTCTGTCATACCCTGGAGAGACACCGTCTGTCATACCCTGGAGAGACACCGTCTGTCATACCCTGGAGAGACACCGTCTGTCATACCCTGGAGAGACACCGTCTGTCATACCCTGGAGAGACACCGTCTGTCATACCCTGGAGAGACACCGTCTGTCATACCCTGGAGAGACACCGTCTGTCATACCCTGGAGAGACACCGTCTGTGATACCCTGGAGAGACACCGTCTGTGATACCCTGGAGAGACACCGTCTGTGATACCCTGGAGAGACACCGTCTGTGATACCCTGGAGAGACACCGTCTGTGATACCCTGGAGAGACACCGTCTGTGATACCCTGGAGAGACACCGTCTGTGATACTTTGGAGAGACACCGTCTGTGATACCCTGGAGAGACACCGTCTGTGATACCCTGGAGAGACACCGTCTATGATACCCTGGAGAGAGACCGTCTATGATACCCTGGAGAGACACCGTCTATGATACCCTGGAGAGACACCGTCTGTGATACCCTGGAGAGACACCGTCTGTGATACCCTGGAGAGACACCGTCTGTGATACCCTGGAGAGACACCGGCTGTGATACCCTGGAGAGACACCGGCTGTGATACCCTGGAGAGACACCGTCTGTGATACCCTGGAGAGACACCGTCTGTGATACCCTGGAGAGACATCGTCTGTCATACCCTGGAGAGACACCGTCTGTCATACCCTGGAGAGACACCGTCTGTCATACCCTGGAGAGACACCGTCTGTCATACCCTGGAGAGACACCGTCTATAATACCCTGGAGAGACACCGTCTATAATACCCTGGAGAGACACCGTCTGTGATACCCTGGAGAGACACCGTCTGTGATACCCTGGAAAGACAACCAGAGTGAAACTGTGGGTAGCGGTGCCTGGAGGAGATGAGGAGGTGGAGGAGACGAGGAGGAGGCGAGTAGACGAGGAGGTGGAGGAGGCGGAGGAGGAGGCGAGGAAGAGACGAGGTGGAGGAGGAGACGAGGAGGTGGAGGAGGAGGCGAGGAGGTGGAGGAGGAGGCGAGGAGTGGAGGAAGAGGCGAAGAGGTGGAGGAGGAGGCGAGGAAGAGGATGGAGGAAAGAGGAGAAAAGGAAGGAGGGAAAAGAGAGAATAGGGAGGGAAGAGAAGAGGGAGGAAGGAGGGAGGAGAAGGAGGAAGGGAAGAGGGAGGAAGGAGGGAGGAGAGGGAGGGAGGGAAGAGGGAGGAAAGAGAAAAGGGAGGAAGGAGAAGAGGGAGGAGGAAGAATGGAGGAAAACAACTACTTGATAATAAAATTAGCTGGAATTGTTTGGTTCTCCAGAAACACTCAGTAATGACCAAAATTCGTAATAACCTCCACATACGTTATAGCGAATTGTCTTACTAAAACTGCCAACAAATTTTTCTTGCAAATTCCACTAGTAGTTATAAGTTATGTTTTAAGGCTGGCCGAAATACTTTCCATAACCTGGGTCTTTTAATATAACGTAGTGCAATGTAGATAACTGGTTCAGAGAACCGACAAGTTATAAATTAGACACATATGCAACACTTGGGTATCTTTATTGAGGAAACGTTTCGCCCCACAGTGGCTTCATCAGTCCTATACAAAGAAGACTGGTGAAGATCAGAAGGAGTTTGAGGTAATCAGTCCCTCAGTCTGGAGTTGATGTTATCAGTCCATCAATCTTGATTCACGAAATCGTAAGGACACGATTGCTAACGCGACGGTCTGGAGTTTTGAGACTCTCTGACCGCGGGTTCTAACCCCACCCGTGGTATGGTTTCATCAATCTTGATGTTCGAGGTGCTCATTTGGAAGGCTCGATACAACATACTGGAAAATACGTGATGATCAGGGGTGACAAACAAGCAGCCTCTGCTGAACAGTACATTGCACAGAACATTTAAATATGCATTTTTAATTTATGTACATATACATAAACGAATATATTAATACATTACTCGGTATACTTGGTATGTTCACTCAGCCATAACTTATCCATGTTGCGTTTAAATAATAAGCCTATGTAATATTCCGTTTTATATATATATATATATATAAATATATATATATATATATATATATATATATATATATATATATATATATATATATATATATATATATATATATATAACGAATTAATATTTCGATCGTCGTCTGAGATCATCTTCAGCAGTGTAGATGCTGAAGATGTCAGAAGATGGAAACACAGTCTCTGTATTTCATTCTTATTCAAAATGTATTCTTAATTAAAATTAAACTTTTGCTCTCAGGAAAACGCAATTGAAAAAAAAGCCAGCCACGTCTTGCCCCAGCAACGTCTTGCACCAGCCACGTCTTGCCCCAGCCACGTCATGCCCCAGCCACGTCTTGCCCCAGCCACGTCTTGCACCATCAGCATCAATGACAAATTTTCTCCACTTAGCCACCAAAATATGCAATAATGAGCAATCAGACACCGACAAAAAGTGCCCGACGTCTTTTGGTTTCTCACGGCAAGAACATCTTTTTCTCGCTTTTAATCCTATTCTCTTCTGAGCCAATTTGCGTCAGAGAGGTATTTACAACATGACTAATGGTGCACTTAAAATCCCATTCCCCGTCTTCTAATCTGCAGCTCAAATTGAAAAAAGGTGCATAATTCCTTGTTTTTAAAGCCCGTTAAGAGCTCATGAGGATTTACCCGGATGAGTAATAACAACTTCTACAAGATCTTAGTTGAACTACTGTTTACTGAGTCTCCTAAGTGGTGTGTATTGTAGATACTAGTCTAGGTGGTGTGTATTGTGGATACAAATCTAGGTGGTGTGTATTGTGGATACTAGTCTAAGTGGTGTGTGTTGTGGATACTAGTCTAGGTGGTGTGTATTGTGGATACTAGTCTAGGTGGTGTGTATTGTGCATACTAGTCTAGGTGTATTATGGATACTAGTCTAGGTGGTGTGTATTGTGGATACTAGTCTAGGTGGTGTGTATTGTGGATACTAGTCTAGGTGGTGTGTATTGTGGATACTAGTCTAGGTGGTGTGTATTGTGGATACTAGTCTAGGTGGTGTATATTGTGGATACTAGTCTAGGTGGTGTGTATTGTGGATACTAGTCTAGGTGGTGTGTATTGTGGATACTAGTCTAGGTGGTGTGTATTGTGGATACTAGTCTAGGTGGTGTGTATTGTGGATACTAGTCAAGGTGGTGTGTATTGTGGATACTAGTCTAGGTGGTGTGTATTGTGGATACTAGTCTAGGTGGTGTGTATTGTGGATACTAGTCTAGGTGGTGTGTATTGTGGATACTAGTCTAGGTGGTGTGTATTGTGGATACTAGTCTAGGTGGTGTGTATTGTGGATACTAGTCTAGGTGGTGTGTATTATGGATACTAGTCTAGGTGGTGTGATTGTGGATACTAGTCTAGGTGGTGTGTATTGTGGATACTAGTCTAGGTGGTGTGTATTGTGGATACTAGTCTAGGTGGTGTGTATTGTGGATACTAGTCTAGGTGGTGTGTATTGTGGATACTAGTCTAGGTGGTGTGTATTGTGGATACTAGTCTAGGTGGTGTGTATTGTGGATACTATTCTAGGTGGTGTGTATTGTGGATACTAGTCTAGGTGGTGTGTATTTTGGATACTAGTCTAGGTAGTGTGTATTGTGGATACTAGTCTAGGTGGTGTGTATTGTGGATACTAGTCTAGGTGGTGTGTATTGTGGATACTAGTCTAGGTGGTGTGTATTGTGGATACTAGTCTAGGTGGTGTGTATTGTGGATACTAGTCTAGGTGGTGTGTATTGTGGATACTAGTCAAGGACATAGTGGGAAGACTGTAGAACTATATACAAAAGACGAGGTAATCAGTCACCTAGCCTTGGTGATGAGCACTGTAATCTTGAAGAATCTGAAGCACAGGCATGAAGATTGGCGCTTATATTCTGGCGTCAGGTGAGGGAGGTGTAGCAGACGAATACACTGTCACTGGTAAGCGGAATTCCCCAGTGGAAGTAGGTCATACCCAAGGGATGGGCTAGAAGTAGGCACGAAGGTTGTTCCACGACCCACTTCCATTGGGGACTCCCGCGTACCATTGACAATGCCTTCGTCTGCTACACCTCCCTCACCTGACGCCAGAATATAAGCGCCAATTTTCATGCCTGTGCTTTACATTCTTCAAGACTACGTGCTCGTCACCAAGGCTGACAGACTCATTACCTCGTCTTTCTTATATAGTTCTACAGTCTTCCCACTATGTAATTTAATTTATATTGATAAATCCACTGGATTACAAAACGTCTATAAGTAAGGATACCCAGATGTTGCACATGTGTCTAATGCTTCACCTTGTCGGTACTGGATACCATTCATGTACAACTATCATCAAGAACCCAACTACCAAGGACGAGTAGTGGCCGCAGTGCTGGGAGACTCGTGTCCACAATACACACCACCTAGACTAGTATCCACAATACACACCACCTAGACTAGTATCCACAATACACACCACCTAGACTAGTATCCATATTACACACCACCTAGACTAGTATCCACAATACACACCACCTAGACTAGTCTCCATAATACACACCACCTAGACTAGTCTCCACAATACACACCACCTAGACTAGTATCCACAATACACACCACCTAGACTAGTATCCACAATACACACCACCTAGACTAGTATCCACAATACACACCACCTAGACCAGTATCCACAATACACACCACCTAGACTAGTATCCACAATACACACCACCTAGACTAGTATCCACAATACACACCACCTAGACTAGTGTCCACAATACACACCACCTAGACTAGTATCCACAATACACACCACCTAGACTAGTATCCACAATACACACCACCTAGACTAGTATCCACAATACACACCACCTAGACTAGTATCCACAATACACACCACCTAGACTAGTATCCACAATACACACCACCTAGACTAGTATCCACAATACACACCACCTAAGAGACTTGGTAAACAGCAACTTAAATAAGATCTTGCAGAAGTTATTACTCATCCGGGAAAATCCTCACAAGTTGTCGTCTTTTTCAACATAATATACCATCTAAAATACAAGACAGTCTCGAATGGCCACTTGAGACATTGTTAAAATGTCCTGGAGAGCAATAATAATGCAATCTCTTTCAAGATAATTTGCTTAAAGCAAGAGATAAAACTTACCGAAAGTGTTGGGAGATAAACTTGTGTTGGGATAGCGGGAGGCCTCGCCCAGAGAGTCAAACTTGACTAGGTAGATGGTAGGCTTAGTAGCGTGATTATTATTATTATATTCATGGTAAAACATTCAACCGCTAAGGGTTCACGTAGCACCTAGGGAACGGGAAGTAATCAAGCTCTTTCCCAATGATCATAAACATTTCACCAGAATCAAGGCACCAACCCAACCCTCGAAGGGTTAAAACTAGTACTGTATACTGTACTAAGAGGTCCTATGTCTTGAACATATAACTCTGTATAGTGTATATGCATTACAAGTATACATTAAGAAGTCCTGAGCCTAACATATTTAGAAAAACGACATTAAAACAAAACTATTTTTCAACATAGGTAAGATACTTATTATCACGTTCACGAAGATTTTCTTTGCCACTCGAAAAAAAGGCTTTTCCTTGTTTGTTTATCTACCGCTTTGCTTTAGAAAAACACGTGAGCAAACACTAGGACATATTTGTTAGAAAAAATTTCGGTTCTAAGACTCTGATCACTTCTAAACCAATTTGTCGGTATCTAAGACCACGGTTTAAACCATCCACTACTCTGCAGTTACCTTGACCTCATCATCGCTCTAGTTGGGAAACGTGGAATTCACACGGGGCCAAGTCTGGGGAACAGTGTGTGATAAATTAGATACATTTGCAGCACTAAGGTATCTTTAGTGTGTAAATGTTTTGCCACACAATGGCTTCATCAGTCCAATACGAAGAAGAATGGTGGATACTGGGAGTCGATATAATCAGTACATCAGTTTTGATAAGATTGAGGGACTGATTGCCTCAAACTCCTTCGGATCTTCACCAGTCTTCTTTGTAATGGAATGATGAAGCCACTGTGTGGCGAAACGTTTCCTCAGTAAAGATACCCAAGTGTTGCACGTATATAATTTATCAGCTTGTCGGTTCTCTGAACCATTTATCTACATTACGGAATAGGGTGTGTGCGTGACGTCTCGAATCCAGAGTCTCTCAGAGCTGCCATGGCAACCCGTGACGTGTGATCGAGAGTATTGTCGTGAAGCAGCACTGAGGTGAAGCAGCACTGAGGTAAAGCAGCACTGAGGTGAAGCAGCACTGAGGTGAAGCAGCACTGAGGTGAAGCAGCACTGAGGTGATCTACACCTTTCCTCTCCGCTTTTCACGGACTGACTCACACAAACGCCTAAGCAAATCAGTATAAGATTCACCCGTAATGTGAACCTTGTGAAGCATATAGTCGAAAATCGTAGAAAATTTTTCACATGGTCTTGCCGGCACTGGGTCTGGGGCGTGAATCTCTCTGGTGTCTGAGAAACTGGTGTGTTTCCAATGTTTGGACTGTTGCTTCGACGCTGGTTCATAGTCATGACTCCGTGTTTCATCTTCAGTTAAGAAAAGATGATAAACATTGTCCCCAGTCCAGATTTATCAACTCGAGATTCTCCTCGGAACGTCGCATCTGGTTTCTCTTCATTTCGAGAGTCAACACAGTCAAATATACAAGAACAGCAACGAGGGGATGGAAATCTTTACCTCAGGATCTTTCACACGTCTCCGTGAGTCATCAGGAGCTATGCAATTCAGCAAAAGCAGCAAAAGTTGTAAGGTCATATGTGAGGTGACATCTCAACCTTATAAGTCTACTGTAGTCCTATTATTTTACAGTACCTAGATAATGTGAGAAATCACGAAAGCACTTGGAAATTAACTATTTTTTCAAAGTGGTTATTTTGCATATTGTGATACCACCTATGAACTGTGATCTTAATGTGTGTGTATATATATATATATATATATATATATATATATATATATATATATATATATATATATATATATATATATATATATATATATATGTCGTGCCGATTAGGTAAAACTTGCGATTTTGGCTTAAATAGCAACGCTCACCTTGCCATATAAGACAAGTGAAAATTTGTGTATGCAATAATTTCGCCAAAATCATTCTGAACATAAGGAAAAAATATATTTCATTGTGTTTGTTTATTATTAAATTAATGTTAAAGTATCTAAAATATATTTAGTTGGGTTAGGCTAAATTAAATTGCGGTTGTTATAATAAGGTTAGGTAGGTTTTCAAAGTTTCTCTTGGTACAAAATTATAAATTCTTACATTAACATAAATGAAAAAATATATCTTTAAACGTATAAGAGAAAATTTTAGAAAGGACTTAATTTTAGACGAGTTCTTGCTAATTGACCAGTTTTACCTAATCGGCACGACATATTATATATATATATATATATATATATATATATATATATATATATATATATATATATATATATATGTATATATATATATGCAAAAATACTCGCGAACAAGCGATACAAGATGAAAAACAACCACGAGGGGAGTTGAATGATAGCTCTAGGCCTTTCGTGTTGCAATCAACACATCAGGAACTTGCCATGTTGCAGATAAAAAGGAGGAGGCCCAAGGAAATACGATCAGAGGAAGCGCCTTTGTGCATCACACCAACACAAGAGAGTAGTAATCTAAATTTAAGGCCGACTGAACTGCAGTTACTGATTGTAAACTAAATACAAAAATCCAAACAAACTTCCTTTACAACACTCGGTTCATAAAATATACTGAGTTAAAAACACACGAAACTAAAAAAAAAAGTGTTAGAAAAACCCCAAATTCTCAATAAAATGAAAACTGGTGAGCGGTAAACAGACTCATAATGCAGTGTGTATTTTTCACTAGTCGGTGTTGCGTATTTTTTTCAGTGTATATAAAAAAAAGAGGAGCACCTCTCCGAGAGAAGTGTAATGAGGGCACCTGTGTAGCGCTTGGATATCTCTACTGTGGAAACGTTTCGCCAACCAGCGCCTTTATTAATCCTATATATAGAGAGGAAAGGTTGAAGATGTGAAGAGGAAGTTTGAGGTAATCAGTCCCTCAGCCTACTTATCAGTTTTTATATTTTAAAACCACTTGTATAATAATACTGGAGACGTCTGGCAGTGCGGTACCTTCAGGAGCGAACTACCTTGTGCATAAGGGGGTAATTAATACCGAAAAGTGGCGAAACGAAGACAGGACGGGAGAACGGACGATTTATTAGGAGAACGTTTCGCTTGGAGACAACTTTGAGGCAAAATTGGAAATCAATCTGGAGACGAGAATTTTTCAAGTCGTTAGACTACCTCAGGGTCTTCCACGAACGTGTTGTGAAGACTGAATAGCCGACGAACTAGCAATGTGAAACTAACAAAGTGAGCCTTTTTCTAAGACATTCCGTTCTCAAGCTTCAAAAAGTCTTTTTTTATGGCTTAATAAAATCCTGTTAAAGGTGAAATGTAGTCTGATAAAAATAAAAGCTGGTTCTGTGACATGGTTTTTTCGTTCTTTTTCTGTGAACGTCTTGGAGCCAGTAACAGTGTTCCAAGAATCTCACCAAGACGCTGAAGATAATATAATTACTTAAGTCCACATTCGAAAGAGAACATCAAGACTGATATATGTATGTATGTATATATATATATATATATATATATATATATATATATATATATATATATATATATATATATATATATATATATATATATATATATATATATATATATATGTCGTGCCGATTAGGTAAAACTGGTCAATTAGCAAGAACTCATCTAAAATTAAGTCTTTTCTAAAATTTTCTCTTATACGTTTAAAGATATATTTTTTCATTTATGTTAATGTAAGAATTTATAATTTTGTACCAAGAGAAACTTTGAAAACCTACCTAACCTTATTACAACAAGCGCAATTTAATTTAGCCTAACCCAACTAAATATATTTTAGATACGTTAACATTAATTTAATAATAAACAAACACAATGAAATATATTTTTTCGTTAGGTTCAGAATGATTTTGGCGAAATTATTGCATACACAAATTTTCACTTGTCTTATATGGCAAGGTGAGCGTTGCTATTTAAGCCAAAATCGCAAGTTTTACCTAATCGGCACGACATATATTTATATATATATATATATATATATATATATATATATATATATATATATATATATATATATATATATATATATATATATATATATATATATATATAAGAGAGAGAGAGAGAGAGAGAGAGAGACTTGCACCTCTCATAGGGCAGGTGTGGGTACCATAGCCTCAGAATTAGATAAAAAGACTTCAGGGATAAATACAGAGAATTGTGTCTATTGGAATATCCTACTTCTCCTACTACCTGATCTTTTAAATATAATTATATGCAATAAAACCACAGGAAACAGATGATATCACAATATGCAAAACAACCACTGTGATAATGTGAGAAATCACGAAAGCACTTGGGGATATTTACTATTTTTTCAAAGTGGTTATTTTGCACATATACTGATGCCTCTTATTATATATACAGAAACAAGCACCTCACAGTGTACGTACACTGAAAAAAAACATACACTTCACACTTCATACAGACGCATACACATCTGAGCCATTAGGCTGGCTAGGTTAGTCGAGTTTAATGTTTACAGACTACACGAATGGGTCATTAACGGTGTCAGCAACCAATCCACCACCAGTCAAGAATAGGGATTAAACTCTCAGCGTATATACACCGAGGTGTATGCACCTCTCTGTGTATATAAGCTTGCTCACTTGGTATGCAGCTATCGTGGGCACATTACACTGGTGGCACTCATGGTAGGGGAGAGAGGCGGACAGTGCAGACAGCTGACACGTTGTATTTTCAAGGAGTTGAAACAAAACCACTGGTAGAACGTTATGCTTGAAACGTTTCGGTAATGGGACCTTGGATCGAAGCGTTTATTATACGTTTCACCCACAGGGGTACTTCATCCAGTAGGCCTATTTGATAAAGCCCCACTGTAGGTAAAACTCTTATAATGAAATCCCACTGTGGGCAAAACTCTTATAATGAAATCCCATTGCGAGTAAAACTTTTGGAAAGAAATCCCTCTGAGGGCGAAACGACGTATAAGGAAGAACTTCAATACTATGTCTTTGAAATCACCAATGAAGAGACGGTAGCCTCATCATGCACTCAAGGCTCCTCTCTCAATTAATGTTCATCAAAGTCGGTGAGAGGCTCTTAATCCAAGGAACTAGCGTGACCTTCTCTTCATTGGATCAAACCTGATTACCTCCCACTACCCCCTCAGGGGATGACTGGCGTCTTCGCCTTTAAAAAATCATCCCAGGAGAAATCTCACTTATTTTTTTTGCCTTAAAGTGCTTGTCTCATCTACCTCTCCGGGGCTGTGGGTCCCCACATCTTGAGGGAAGAAAACCCAAGGAACTTACAAATAAATCAGAGATTCAAATTCGGTGGTATACAATACCTACAGCGTGTTAAGACACATGTGCAACAGTTAGGTATCTTTTCCGAAACGTTTCGTCTACACAGTAGGCTTCTTCAGTCGAGTACAGAAGAGTAAACAGAAGCAGTAGAGAGATAAAGACGATATTACTGGTCTACCTGGAGGGCATTCCGGGAATCAACGCCCCTGTGGCCCGGGCCATGACCAGGCCTCCCGGTGGATCAGGGACTGATCAACTAGATTGTTACTACTAGCCGCACGCAGTCCAACGTATGAACCACAACCCGGCTGAACCGGCACTGACTTTAGGTATCTGTCCAGCTCCCTATGGTGGCAAGAGATTTGTGTCCGCTACAGTAGAAGTTGCATAGGATTCTCTGACGATTGCTGCACCTTTGGCGAATCTCAAGATATCTAAGTTCCTCCTCTCTTCTCCGTTCACTGAGAGGCGGCCACCGCCGGCAGATACAACACAAAAAAACAAAAAAACAATGCTGGAACAATAAAAGTCAAATACTCTGGCTGAACAATGAAACTCACTATACCATAACTGGAACAATGAAACTCACTATACCATAACTGGAACATTAAAACTCACTATACCATAACTGGCACAATGAAACTCACTATACCATAACTGGAACAATGAAACTCACTATACCATAACTGGAACATTAAAACTCACTATACCATAACTGGCACAATGAAACTCACTATACCATAACTGGCACAATGAAACTCACTATACCATAACTGGAACAATGAAACTCACTATACCATAACTGGAACATTAAAACTCACTATACCATAACTGGCACAATGAAACTCACTATACCATAACTGGAACAATGAAACTCACTATACCATAACTGGAACATTAAAACTCACTATACCATAACTGGCACAATGAAACTCACTATACCATAACTGGCACAATGAAACTCACTATACCATAACTGGAACAATGAAACTCACTATACCATAACTGGAACATTAAAACTCACTATACCATAACTGGCACAATGAAACTCACTATACCATAACTGGCACAATGAAACTCACTATACCATAACTGGAACAATGAAACTCACTATACCATAACTGGAACAATGAAACTCACTATACCATAACTGGAACAATGAAACTCACTATACCATAACTGGCACAATGAAACTCACTATACCATAACTGGCACAATGAAACTCACTATACCATAACTGGAAAAATGAAACTCACTATACCATAACTGGCACAATGAAACTCACTATACCATAACTGGAACAATGAAACTCACTTTATCACGACTGGAACAATAAATCACAATACCGTGACTGAAACAATAGAAGTCACAATACAAACACGCTAAGCAACAAACAAACAAGTTAACTAGCCATATTTTCCAAATATTAAGAACAGTTGTTATTGTATACGAGGTGTAAGAAGCTGCAACATTAGTATTACCATTAAATTCCCACTGAAGCGCTAAACCCACAGAGGCCATGCAGCGCCATCCAAGCATCACCGTAAACAGTACCGACAAGTTGATGAGCAAGATGCATATGCAACACACACTGGCATCTTCATTTCCAAAACGTTTCGGAAAACGGACCGAAGTGCTGCATTTGTGGTCACAGTGGTGGTCCATGCTAACCTCCCTATGGTGTACATTCCTAGTTGGGTGAATCGTATTGTAGTCACCTGGCGCAGTGGTTAACGCACTGGCCTGGAGTTTTACCACTTACTCGCCATGGGTTCAAAACCCCACCTGTACCGTTTGCAATCCTATTACGATTTCGTGAGTCATGTGTCATATTAAGCCATGCAGCGCCTGGGGTACAAGGGAGACAATAAAATCTGACTCATATTATTGGATCAAAACACTTCATTAGTATCATAACACCTGTCCAAGCCATACAGCGCCGGACGAAATGGGAGATAATCTGAGCCATTTTATTGCATTTGGGACGAAATGAGAGAGAATCAAATCAGTCCTTTTACTGGATCAAAAACTCTTCATTAGTATCAAAACATCCCTCTTCCTCACCCACTTTACCATTAAGAAAAGCAACTCCAGTTTCACGAGGCTTCCTGTGCTCCGGCAGCTTCAGGTTCCACCTCGCCCTATTTAACATTACGGCCAAGTATACCCTCACATCATGCAGGCTGGGCTCCAGTCGAAGGCATACTACTATAAATGCAAATCGTGCAAATCCCCATCGTAATTGCGTTCCCGACTGCTTGTAGGATCCCGTACATCAACAGACGCTTATTTTCTTTATTTTTTTCCCATTTTTTTTAAACCACGAAGTGCGCCACTGAGTCACCTAGCGCTGCTATTTTCCATCAAAGAAAACTTAGCATCACATTAATCTGGCTGGAAAATAATAATTATTACTTTGATTATTAGTTTTATTAAGTAGCACAGGATATACGAACCCAGAGGTATATTTCTCTCAGCGTATATATACTGAGAGTTTAATTTAATCCCCATTATAGTGTTTAGGGTATTCGTGACTGGTGGTGTAGTATTTACGTTCTGGCGTAACCCTTAAACCCCAATAACCATTATTATTATTATTATTATTATTAGTTATTATTGTTTATTATTATTATTGTTACTTTTATTATTAGTAGTAGTATTACTGTTATTATTGTTACAGTTATTAATATTAGTATTGTTACTGTTATTATTATTATTACTATTATTATTGTTACTATTATTATTGCTGTTATTATTTTTGTTTGTTATTATTACTGTTATTATTGTTCTTACTTGTATTATTGTTACTATTATATTATTACTGTTATTAATATTATTGTTATTATTGTTACTGTTATTATTACTGATATTATTATTGTTACTGTTATTATTGTTATTTGGGACTCTGCAGCCCAGGTGTTGGCTGGAAAGACGCAACAGCAGTGTCTCAGCTGTGTTGGGGTCACATAAAGGGGCTATGCATCGCCTGGGGTATAGAAAGCAATCACCTTTGATGCAAGGAAGGGGGATTGTAACTCAAATGCCTTGGATCAACAGCCATTTCAACGCCTCAAGGAAGGTTACACGGGAAAGGCGAAACGTCACATTGCAAAACGTTTCATTAGTTTCTCGGAAATAATTTTAAGAAATTGAGTAGCAACACAAAAAAAAAAAAAATCGCTCAGCCATTAGTAATCTCAAATTCAATTTTCGTGCGAAACATTTTAAAATTTAGTTCATACAAGCGAAACGTCAATGACAGTCAAGGTGGCCATATATAGCCCAGCCTCAAGGTGAGTGACAGCGTCTTCAAGAATATTGATCAAGATTCACAAGATATCTAACTCCACTACAGATACAACACCACGAAAATACGGAAAACTTCGAAGTTATAGTAGTTCCGACTTGTGTGTGTGTGTGTATATATATATATATATATATATATATATATATATATATATATATATATATATATATATATATATATATATATATATATATACATGTATATATATATATATATATATATATATATATATATATATATATAAGTTCTATCTGAAATTTTATCTTATACGTTTAAATATATTTTTTTTTTCATTTATGTTAATGTAAAAATTAATAATTTTGTACCAAAAGAACCTTAGGAAACTTATCTAATCTTATTATAACAAGCTAAATTTAATTTAGCCTTATCAAACTAAATATATTTTAAATAAGTTTACAATAATTTAATAAGCAAACACAGTGAAATATATTTTTGTTCGTTATGTTCAGAATGATTTTTACGAAATTATCGCATACACAAATTTTCGCTTGCCTTATTCGGCAAGACGAGCGTTGCTATTTAAGCCAATATCGCAAGTTTTACCTATTCGGCACGACATATATACACACACACACACACCTACTACTTCATATAAAGAGATTTTGATTTAAAGGAATTATTAAAGGAATTTAATCTTTTGAATCGTTTTTCTTACTTTAGAAATATAAATGTGTGTAGTCACCTATTGATGGTTGCAGGGGTCGAGACATAGCTCCTAGCCCCGCCTCTTCACTGATCGCTACTAGGTCTCTCTCTCCCTGCTCCATGAGCTTTATCAAACCTCGTCTTAAAGCCATGTATGGTTCCTGCCTCCACTACATCACTTGCCACACTATTCCACTTCCTGACAACTCTATGACTAAAGAAATACTTCCTAACATCCCTCTGACTCATCTGAAACTTCTATCTCCAATTGTGACCCCTTGTTTCTGTGTCCCATCTCTGGAACATCCTGTCTCTGTCCACCTTCTCAATTCCTCGCAGTATTTTGTATGTCGTTATCATGTCTCCCCTAACCCTCCTGTCCTCCAGTGTCGTCAGGGCGATTTCCATTAACCTTTCTTCGTATGGCATTCCCCTTAGCTCTGGAACTAGCCTTGTTGCAAGCCTTTGCAACAAGGTGTGTGTGAGAGAGAGAGAGAGACGTAGGTAGGTTTATATAATGAAGATATGGACAGAGGTTAAAGGAATCCTGAGTGTCAATATTAATAATTTTAAAGCAAACTATACACTCTACCTGTGTGGATTATTTATGGCAAGGAGTGGAGAAGACTCGATTCTCCGTCCGCTAATCAAGGTCCTGTCCCTGACAAGTCAGAATTTAAGAGTCACCCTAGCATGGTTCCAGCTCCTGTCCCTACTACTACCTATCCTAAGATATCTTTGATACATCAGCCCATGTGTTCTAAATTATGAACAATGAAGTTAAAAGTTGCCCCTGGCATGATTTAGATGTCCCCCTCCTGGCATAATGCAGATGTCCCCCGAGGCATGATTCAAAAGCCCCCCTTGGTATGATGAAGATGTCCCCCCTGGTATGATTCAAAAGTCCCTCCTGGTATGATTCAGATGTCCACCTGCTATGATTCAAAAGTCTCATCCCTGGCATGATTCTCGTCCCTGTCTTCGTGCCCCTGCCAGGGCATCCCTGAAACAGTTCCTATCATTAAAACTTCCTCGCCCTGGAGATGCGTCGTCGAGTGGAAATTTTTCGGAGCGTTCGTGCCTATGCTGAAGTTCAAACTTCCTTCCCTTCCAGGGATGGTGCCATGGTGCCATGGTGCTGGTGAACGGCTCTTGAGTCGAGGAAATTGAACACCCCTCTACTTAACTGGATCAAACTTAGTTGCTTATTACTCAGGCGCTGGATTTTTTTTATTCAGCACTTCCCCGTGAATATAATAAATAACAATGATAATAATAATGATAATTTGATAGAACGTCCCGTGGCCACAAACGAGAGTGTAATGTTATATTGTAAGAAGCTGAGAACCACCCAGGGAGGCAGAGAAAACAAATTGACAGACAGGCATGCAGGCAGGTAGGCAGACAGAGAGGCAGGCAGACAGAGAGGCAGGCAGGCAGGCAGACAGAGAGGCAGGCAGGCAGGTATACATGCAGACAGGCAGGCAGGTAGACATGCAGGCAAACAGGCAGGCAGGCAGGCAGATAGAGAGGCAGGCAGGCAGGCAGTCAGGCAGACAGACAGGCAGGCAGACAGACAGACAGACAGACATACAGACAGGCAAGCAGGCAGACAGAGAGGCAGGCAGGCAGACAGAGAGGCAGGCAGGCAGATAGACAGACAGGCAGGCAGGCAGGCAGGCAGGCAGACAGAGAGGCAGAAAGACAGGGAGAGTGGCAGGCAGTGAAAGAGAGAGACAGACAGGCGGGGAGATATGCAAAACAGGCAGACATCAATACACAAATAAATACACCAACATGAATCATTTATTTTTTTATAAGAATTTTTTGAGGTTTTCAAATTTACTGACACGTTCAAAAGAAATTATTGGCGAATCGTGGCTGTCACCCGTCCCTCAAACACACACACACATACACACACACACACACACATACACACACACACACACACACACACACACACACACACACACACACACTTAAAAATACAGCTTATTGAATACAACTAAACGATTCAAAGGATTAAATCCCTCTTATAATTCTCTGAAATCAATTCAACTTTCATGCCAGAAAGCCAAAGTCGTAAATATAAAGAACCTTTCCACCTACGTTCAATGTTAGGGCTTTCCCTTTTTAAGTAAATCACATAGCGCTTTTAATATTAGCAATTCTGTATTAAACGACAAACGCTTCGTTAAGTAATAAAGTAAAAACAAATAAATCACTCATTGATTTGAGGATTCTTTCTGAGTACAAATCTGAAGGTTTTTTTCAGAGTACAAATCTGAAGGGTTTTTTTCAGAGTACAAATCTGAAACTTCTTTTAAGAGAGTACAAACTTAAAACTTCTTTAAAAATTACAAATCATCTTTCTCAAGTGCTATATTCACTAGTATTCGACCGAGAAAGCCTGCTGCGCAGGCGACACGTTTCCGCTGTAAGGACACTCAAGTGTTCCCCATGACTTAGTCATCAAATAAAAATAAATTCTCAACTTTTTCTACCTAAACTGTTATCAAGAACTGTGGATGTTATCAAGAACTATGGATGTTATCAAGAACTGTGGATGTTATCAAGAACTATGGATGTTATCAAGAACTGTGGATGTTATCAAGAACTGTGAATGTTATCAAGAACTGTGGATGTTATCAAGAACTGTGAATGTCCTTCAATAACATAAGCAAAATCTAGAGTTAGCAATTTTTGGATAAAAAATTAATCTAGCAGTCTAAAGGTGCATTACTATATATGTATGTCGTGCCGAATAGGTAAAACTTGCGATTTTGGCTTAAATAGCAACGCTCTTCTTGTCGAATAAGACAAGCGAAAATTTGTGTATGCAATAATTTCGCAAAACATCATTCTGAACGTAACGAAAAAAATATATTTCATTGTGTTTGTTTATTATTAAATTATTGTAAACGTATCTAAAATATTAAAATATTAAATTGCGCTTGTTATAATAAGGTTAGGTAAGTTTTCTAAGGTTCATTTGGTACAAAATTATCAATTTTTACATTAGCATAAATGAAAAAAATATATCATTAAACGTATAAGAGAAAATTTTAGAAAGGACTTAATTTTGAACGAGTTCTTGCTAATTGACCAGTTTTACCTATTCGGCACGACATTATATATCTGTGTGCACGTGCGTGCGTGCGTGTGTGTGTGTGTGTGTGTATAATACCGTCGCAAACAGGCGATCTTAACAATACAATGTATTCCCTCCCATGTTTTTTAAGTACTCAAAGATCAATTCCAAATTTAAATAAGACTTCCACAAAATCTGCCTAACTGCTATCCTAACAATTTTACTGATATGCGGGTTATCACAGCTATTAAAAAACTATTATGTTACTATTACCACTAGTATTACTATTACTAGTATTAATATTAATACTACTGCTAGTATTACTATTACTAATACTCGTATTAATACTAATACTGCTACTATTAATACTAATACTAGTATTACTACTACTAATACTAGTATTAATACTACTACTAGTATTACTAATACTAGTATTAATACTACTAATACTAGTATTAATACTACTACTAGTATTACTAATACTAGTATTAATACTACTACTAGTATTACTAATACTAGTGTTAATACTACTACTAGTATTACTAATACTCGTATTAATACTAATACTGCTACTATTAATACTAATACTAGTATTACTACTACTAATACTAGTATTAATACTACTACTAGTATTACTAATACTAGTATTAATACTACTATTACTAATACAAGTCTTAATACTACTAGTACTAGCATTTCTATTACTAATACAAGTCTTAATACTACTAGTACTAGCATTTCTATTACTAACACTATTATTACTACTATTATTATTACTAATAATTTGATTGGGGAATTGAAGAATATAAAATTTCCCCGATATAAAGAAACTGCCCTTAGCGTAAATTAGAATATTTTAAATACTATTATAAGGAATACGCCTAAATAACAGTTACTCATGGGAGTGTTGGATTTAAACATCATGCTGACTGTGACAGTCTATTAGATCAGATATAACATACTATCTGCAATGATGATTTCTATCACTGTTTCTGCTACTACTATTACTACTACTGTTATTATTACCGCCTTCCTTCCCCCACCCTCTTCCCAATCTGTTTTCTAATCTTCTCTTCACTTGTAACTTTACAATGGTCTAGAAAGAAGCGAAACTGTGAAATTTGTGAAGTGACACTTAGGCTCTCCAATAACAACCTGAATCGTCGTCTACAGAAGGTTTGAAGCCGATCGGAGGAGCCGTTCTTAAGGCATCAGACGGAAACTACTTCGCTATTTATATGTATCTGGCACCCCACACAGTCCAATAACTATTCTAGATTTCCTCAAGGTAAGATGCACAGACGCTGAAAGTTTGAAGCCTACCAGATGAGGCGTTCTCAATTTATGGCACGGAAACCTTGGAGGAGGAATGGGGAAAAATGAAACCACTTTAGGTATCCCCTTCCAGGGAATATATAATAAACGCCATGAATACCAAATGCACACTCAGACCACTGGGTTTAGCAGTGGCCCACCACAGTGACACTCAGTGTGGAGGACAGAATGTGGTGGACTGAGTGTGGAGGAGTGAATATGGAGTGTGGTGTCAATCTTACTTTAATCTCTCCTTAAAGCATATTTCCTTTAGTACCAGAAACCAGCCTTGTTTCAAACCTTAGAACCTCCTCTTGCTTCAGCACATATTACATATTGCACGCTTAATGACTATACTCTCACATGTTGCATACTTAATGACTTCCTACATATGTAGAATATTTTTGGGGGGAAGATTCATTCTTTAGGTTCCAGACAACAGATCTGATACCAATCTGTCTTGTACACGTTGCTGACGCGACTCAGCTGTTTGACAGCAGTGAAACACTTTTGTCCACCAACAAGAGAGGTTAAACAGGACATGAGACACATTTGTTGCAAAGCACAACCACATCTCATCCTGAAGTGAATTTTCCAGATCCTACCAACTCGGTTTTATGTAATGACCTTATAACCGACCAAACCTTTATTAAGATAACCGGTCGGTTATAAAAGTCTGCTATTCATACAGATGACATGAAATTTCACTTAAGAATGGGATGGTTCAGGTGTGTAACACATTTGTATCTCCTGTCTATGTGACCTGTCTTGTTGGAGGATCAAACTATTTTATAAATGCATCACGTCAGCAAGAAAAGACAGGTGAACACAAGATCTCCTTCCAGGAAGCTAAATCTTCAGCTCTAATCTTTATATTTTACTCATATTGCCTTTCAACCAATCACGTCAACTCTGCAGTCAGGTCGTTCACATATCTTTGATGACGTTAAGGTGTCCCTCAAAACTATATTAATGAGGCGCAAAGCCGTATCTACTACACATTGTAGGAATAATGAACTAAGTATTTGCCGAAGTAGGTTGAAGTATATCATCCTCAGAGCTCACCTTACACCCTGCGAGACGAATGTGTGCCCATCTTAGTCTAAAGATGTCTTTCCAAAATCCCCCTCAGACCCGATTTCCACCATCCAATATTTCTGTAGTGTGTATTCAGTGACTTGTACAGAGGAGCTCAAGACAGGGGTAGATGTCTCTAAGACTCTTGTCAACAGGCAAATTGGCATGAAAGGCTTCATCACTTTAACAACTGATGAAGTCCCTGTGGGTTTTTTCTTCCATTTTGTTTGCAGGATGCCCATTAGATCCAGTATCAACTGTCAGCTAGGACAAAATAGCCAAGTGCTGAGTATCGTTGTCAGCCAACACAGAGTAAATAGTGACGTGTTTCATTGTATACTTCGTAGGGACAGCTCTTCACAAGGGACAGCTCTTCACAAGGGACAGCTCTTCACAGAGCGAAACACAATAAAACCTTCTTTTGCAAGGTGTGTATTTTATTTAAAGTTTGATACCGTCACTCAGCGAGACAGTATTAGGAAAACATAATAAAAAGGCCAGAATAATATCCCGTAAATGAAAATTCTTGAAGGTGTAAACACGATTACAAAAGAATTTTGACGGAGTTGAAGTGTAATATGCAGGACACCAGAGCAACGGTTCACTAAGAGGTAAATATTTTTATTTCAGCCATTTTTTTTTCCATGGGATCTCTCGAGTATAAAATATTGAACATTGACATAAATGGGCAGACAACGAATAATGCATAAGGCACCATATAAATCGCAGTAATGGAGTGTGTTGAATGAAGTTTAGATTTTTTTTCTTTCAGCCCGGCCGGCTGCGAGAGGAGCTTCTGTATCGTCATTTAATGGGCGGAGGTTCGAGTCTTTATCACTCATTGCGTTAAATAACCCTCATGGTTAGGGGATTACGTTCACACTTTCACACGGGTACACATATACTATAATATATACACATGCATGCCTGTGTGAGCGCATTTGTGAGGGGGCGCGCTTGCGCATTTTTGTTTGTACTCGGTTTTAGTTGTTGGGTTTAAGTCTCGTCTTCTGTCCCTTCTCTTAGCTAGCCATGAAAGGCTTCTTTCTCCTTACCTCTCCTCTCCCAGGATCCCCACAATCACTCTCCTCCTCCCTCTCTTCTTCTTAGGTCTTCGTCAAACCTTTTCTTCTCTTTAAATCCCCTCCCCACGCCCCCCAGACTCTCTCCTCTCTAAGCTTCACAATCCTCCGGCAAAGCTTAAGCTCTCTGGGTCTTGGTTCAGTGGAGGCGTGGCACAGAGTTAGCCAAGGTCCCATATGAGGGTCCCAGGAACACCGTAACATGCGTCTCCCTGTGAGGTGTGTTAACAACCGCGTCTCCGTGTGAGGTGTGCTAACACCCGCGTCTCCCTGTGAGGTGTGCTAACACCCGCGTCTCCCTGTGAGGTGTGCTAACACCCACGTCTCCCTGTGAGGTGTGCTAACACCCACGTCTCCCTGTGAGGTGTGCTAACACCCACGTCTCCCTGTGAGGCGTGCTAACACCCGCGTCTCCCTGTGAGGTGTGCTAACACCCGCGTCTCCCTGTGAGGTGTGCTAACACCCGCGTCTCCCTGTGAGGCGTGCTAACACCCGCGTCTCCCTGTGAGGTGTGCTAACACCCACGTCTCCCTGTGAGGTGTGCTAACACCCACGTCTCCCTGTGAGGTGTGCTAACTCCCACGTCTTCCTGTGAGGTGTGCTAACACCCACGTCTCCCTGTGAGGTGTGCTAACACCCACGTCTTCCTGTGAGGTGTGCTAACACCCACGTCTCCCTGTGAGGTGTGCTAACACCAACGTCTCCCTGTGAGGTGTGGTAACACCCACGTCTCCCTGTGAGGTGTGCTAACACCCGCGTCTCCCTGTGAGGTGTGCTAACACCAACGTCTCCCTGTGAGGTGTGGTAACACCCGCGTCTCCCTGTGAGGTGTGCTAACACCCACGTCTCCCTGTGAGGTGTGCTAACACCCACGTCTCCCTGTGAGGTGTGGTAACACCCACGTCTCCCTGTGAGGTGTGCTAACACCAACGTCTCCCTGTGAGGTGTGGTAACACCCACGTCTCCCTGTGAGGTGTGCTAACACCCGCGTCTCCCTGTGAGGTGTGCTAACACCCGCGTCTCCCTGTGAGGTGTGCTAACACCCACGTCTCCCTGTGAGGTGTGCTAACACCCGCGTCTCCCTGTGAGGTGTGCTAACACCCACGTCTCCCTGTGAGGTGTGCTAACACCCACGTCTCCCTGTGAGGTGTGCTAACACCCGCGTCTCCTCAACTATGGAAACCACAACTAAAACAAAATACGCACTGTTCCTCCATCAATAAAACTATTCTTCAATGCTTTTATTCTTTTTTCTCTCAAATGTAATATGATTGATCAAAGCCTTAGCTTAAAACGTGAATTATATTAATTTTATTATAATTATTTGATAAACGTTAATTATAATAATTTTATTTGATAATACCAAAGGGGTACCTTTAAGTGGTTGTCTAATTATTTCCCTTCCTCTTAATTCTCCATTGTATTTCGCTGGTAACTCGAAAAACACCTCATCCGATAGGATTCAGATTTTTTAAACGTTTTAGCACGGTAACTAGGACCAGATTCCAACATCAACTGGCGTGTGCTGGTGCCCCGTGACCAGAGTTATTAACCCCATCACCAGCATCCTGGTACAGCTCGATTAACTTGCAAAACCATTAGTGCCGTAACTTCAAACGTTCAAAAAAGTTACTTTCTAATTTGACCAGGAAGGAGGGGGGGGAGTGAACTTCAAGACTGTGTAGATCTGACAATTTTGTGTGTACAATTGTGGGAAATTTCGATTCCCCTTCAATCATCACGATCAAAATATACGAGTCTGCCTCTTGTGACAGGCTTTAGTATGTAATGGCTTAGGCATCTTACCTCCAGGATAGTGACCTGTCAGTCTAGGTCATGTGGGGCCAAATTTGGCAATGCAATTAATTCCTTTTAAAATACGAAATCGTTGGAACTCGGCTCACAACCCAACGCCCCGGGTTCAATCTCAGACTGGCTGAAAGGTATATACTAGGGATGTATCGGATGTGAATACGGATGTCTTACCTATTTTGCGGATGCGGATGTAAGAAATTGTGCGGATGTTATGCGGATGCGGATATCCGATACATCACTAGTATATACCAATCTCTCTGCACCCGCGACCTGTTTTTTTTTTTAACAAGCAGTAAATTAGTACCTGGATGTGAAGCTGCTGTCGTGGATGTTTCCCAGGAGGTGGTAGAGCTGGTCCTTGAGATGAGCCGAGATACAAGAACTCTTAGCCTCGAAGTAAAAGGTAAGTGTTGCTTCGTCATTTCGGAAGTATTGGCCAGAATTCTACTCAAAACAATAAACCCTGCCGTCACATAGCAACCTGGAGTTACCTCCCCTCATACTACTACTATAACTATTTCTACAACTACCTATCTTTTGCTTCACGTGGAGCCGTGAATCGACCCCCTGCAACCACTTATAGGTGAGTACACAAACACACAGGTGGAGGAATAAATACACACAGGAAAATACGATGATATAACACTAAACAAAAGCCTTATTCCAGGGTTCAAATACAAGAAAAGCAAATACTCAGATCAGGTATAACCATTATGCAAATTAACCTTAAACATTTCAACAACAAAAATCTCCTTGAAATCGAACTCCGCAACCATAATTTTGACATAAATCTTCTTAATGAGACATCAGCGAGGCAGGATCAACAAATTAAAGTGAAGGGGCTCACGACTGTGAAAAAAATCTAGGGCATCTCATCGTCTAGCTCCATCGGGATTCGTGGAGATACTGACGCTGTATAGATTACGCTCTATCCAGGGCCCTCTGTTTTTTGTTATTGTCAAGTGACTTTACGTAACAAACTAAAGCATGATAAAAATACATGGAAGATCAGTTATCAGCTGAGTAATTAGACAGATGTGAAACACCTGGGTAACGTTACTTGCCAAGTGTGCCACACACACATAAACCACATATAGAATCTTGTGATGACGTTTCGGTCCTACTTCGACTATTTACAAGTCACCGTCAGTGTGACTTGTAAAGGGTCCAAGTTGGACCTAAACGTCGTTGTAAGCTTCTCACTCCTATGTGCGGGTTATTTGTGTATTGTTCCAGTCACGGTATTGTTCCTTTTTTGTTCTTCGCAGTGTACCAGTGTTTTTTTTTTTTTCAAATTCACTACAACGATGATATACGAAGACAGTAGAAGATGAGGTAATCAGTCCCTGCAGAATTATACACAGAAGAGTCCCTCAGCCTGGAAGCAGGTGTTCAGTACCTTGGTCTTGATGAATCTGTGTCGAATTCCTCTTTTTGTCAGTATTATATATCATTACTGTAATGTCAATTGAGTCGCCTTTATAATAAGGATCTCAAGGAAAATAGAACATGTTATCACTGACAGTACTCACCCCTCGGGAACCCCGGACTACATGTAAACAAAGGGAATTCTCCAAAGTATCTCTCTGTATTGGAGTGAAAGAGGACAGGTGGGCGAAACGTCTTCATTAATTAAAATACCCCGGTGTTGCACATGTGTCTTGTACATAACCGGTTCAGAGAACTGACAGGTTGATGAATTAGACACTTATGGAACACGTCGAAACGTTTCGCCAACCAGTGGCTTCCTCAGTCCAATACTGTCACAGATATACAGTTTTGCAGCGAACTATTTTTATCGTAGAAATATTCTGTTTTGAAGTGGTTCTTCTGAGTTAACAAGAGTGGAATGATTTTCACTACTCTGACACCCACTTACTCAGTGAGGAAATTTACGATTATCTTCACATTTAATGGTCCTAATGGCTGTGATTATCTGACCTGGCTACCTTATCATTAATGGTCCGAATAGCTATGATTCCTGGACGTGACAACATACTACCACTAATAATAATAATCTATTTGTACAACTATATGATACAACTTAGACCATAGCTGACATCAATGACATACTGTATAGAAAGCCCCTGGTTATTCAGAGCATTTCGGGCAACTTTTGTTAATCTTATCTCCCAGGATGCGACCCACTCCAGTCGGTTAACACCCAGGTACTTACTGCTAGCTACTGGAAACTGTCACTGATCACCTCAGTGGCTATGCTTCCCTAACCTCACTGGCTTTATCATTAATAATAACTGTGTTCAATGACCCGAGTACTTTTGTCACTAAGAGGCCACGTGTTTTAGATGTAATGTATCTGGGTGTACATTGTGTTCAACAAATGTTGAAAGAAAATGGTGGTACCGACAAGATAAAGAAAAAACACTCATACATTTACGTACAGTTCAGAACTTTACATTTGTTTCTCCCCACAACAAATGTTTTCCAACGTTTACAATTTTTTTACAGCGTATTTTTTTAGTATACTTTTTACGGTGATTTTTTTTTACATTGTAATTCTGTGAAACACTGGATGCTCGAACCTCCAGTCTCCGACAAGGAAGCAAGAGATTCTCGACCCAGCTATGGTCCAGGGTACCAATGTTTTATCATCGTCCAAGATGATAGGATACAGAAGCAGTAATCCTTACATTATTCATGGGGAAGCTTAGGTTCTCTAAGAGTCATACAGCGCTTGGCAAATGGGAAGTGATCAGTTTTGAGCTAAATAAAGGGTAGCTTGAATTCCTTGGATAGAGAGATTATCATCAGCCTTAAGGTACCCCAGTCAACGGCATTCATCCCACCTAAAAGATTTAGGTTAGCTCTAATGGTTGTCAAGGGTGCATCCCTCACATGTAATATCCCTTGTCCTCCTTTAATACATGTTCTCCATGCTGAAGAGTCAATCCCATTTATGTCTTCCTTTAGTGTCGTGTCCTCGTAATGTCAACCAACCCATGCTCTCTAGAATGCTTCACTCAGCGCTTGCTGGAGAGTAACTCACGCCCATGTTCTCCCGTGTCTGGTCCCTCTACTGAAAGATCCTCCTGCTGGTAGATCGCCACTTTGTTTACCACGTGTCAACGCCTGCTGGGTGTCAACAACCTGTCTTCCACGTGTCAACTGGGTATCAACAACTGTCTTCCTTCACGTGTCAATGACTCCTGCATACCAAACGTTTCACTAGGAAGATTACAAATGATTACAAATCATTTCCAACAGTGGCTGTGAGAGCTGTGAAAAAAACTACTCTGGTGATGTTATTGTTGTGACAGACACAACGAACCAGCAGTGGCTACCACCAAGCGAGAGTGACGAAGCTTAAATACTTCATGTCGACCATGTTCGCCTACACCTCACTTCGAAATCGTAAGTCACTTGTGGATAAATGGATCAGAGAACCGACAAGTTGATAAATTAGACCCATATGCAACACTTGGGTATCTTTATTGTCATCAGTCGTAAATAAGGAAGACTGGTGAAGATCAGAAGGAGTTTGAGGTAATCAGTCCCTCAGCCTGGAGTCGATGTAATCAGTCCACCAGTCTTGATTGATGTAATCAGTCCATCAATCTTGTTTGATGGACTAATTACATCGACTTCAGCCTGAGGGACGGATTACCACAAATTCCTTCTGATCTTCACAACTCTTCCTTGTATTGGACTGATGAAGTCACTGTGTGGCGAAACGTTTCCTCACTAAAGATACCCAAGTGTTGCATATACGTGTGATTTATCTATAGCCTCTTTCAATACATCTTAATGACGTATGGAAAGATTTGTATTACTCAAAATATTCTTTAAGAATCTGAGTGACAAACTGAATCACTGACATGAGGTTAGGTAAGATTCGTCAGGAAACAGAACAAGTGTTTCCTGACGTGGGTCTTAGTCATGTGATGACCCGTCACCTAAGCTTTTGGTCATCTGATCGAGGCCTTTCACTGGCTTACCCATCCACGTCTTAAAAAATTAAGATTAATTGGTTAGGATCATTGAGGTGGTCCCGTGTATGTGTGTATATATGAAGAGAGAGAGAGAGAGAGAGAGAGAGAGAGAAGAGAGAGAGAGAGAGAGAGAAGAGAGAGAGAGAGAGAGAGAGAGAGAGAGAGAGAGAGAGAGAGAGAGAGATTTTTAATACTGTCTTGGCATTGTGACAAAGAGACAGGTTATGGAAGTAACCTCCATCAGAGCGACGTTTCGCTGTGCAAAGTGAGAGACTCTCTCAATAAAACCTTGGTGGTCAGCGTGTCTCCGTGTTGCTGTCTTGGCGCTGGACCGACCCTTAACTCGTGTTTTGCCTAAGAGAACCTAACGTATTTCGAGAGACCTGCATTAAAAAAAAATGGAAGAGAATTTAGTTTAAGTTCATATCTCTGCGCGGCCCGGTCTGTGACCAGGCCTTATGATGGATCAGGGCCTGATCAACCAGGCTGTTACTGCTGGCCGCAAGCAGTCCAATGTACGAACCACAGCCTGGCTGGTCAGGTACTGACTTTAGGTGCCTGTCCAGTGCTTGCTTGAAGACAGCCAGGGGTCTCTCCCTTATGTATGCTGGGAGGCAGTTGAACAGTCTTGGCCCCCTGACACTTGTTGTGTTGTCTCTCAACGTGCTAGTGGCACCCCTGCTTTTCATTGGGGGGATGTTGCATCGTCTGCAGAGTCTTTCGTAGGAAGTGACTTTCGTGTGCAAGTTTGGTACTAATCCCTCTAGTATTTTCCACGTGTATATAATAATGTATCTCTCCCGCCTGCGTTCTAGGGAGTACAGGTTTAGGAACTTCAAGCGTTCCCAGTAATTGAGGTGGTTTATCGCAGTTATGCGTGCTGTGTAGGTTCTCTGCACATTTTCTAGGTCAGCAATTTCACCTGCGTGCCCAATGTTTAGAAATAGTTTCCAGTCATTATCTGTGGTCCTCACGGGTTTAGTGGAGTTTCAAGTCAACAAGTGTGAATATCTGTGGTTAGTAGTGGTTTCCACTCACCATTTATACTCCTCAGTAGTTAGCAAATCCTGCGATTATTCCGGAGTTAACTAACGCGTTCTTCCCCTCAAAAAAAATAAAAATAAAACAATATCCCCCAAACTTGTGGTCCAAAACCTAGGCAATGTTAGTCACCTCTGACACTTTACTTATGGAGAAAAATTTATTTTTGCAAATCACTTATGTGGCAATCGGGAGTCTCAGATTGCAGTATTAATAACTTACAGATCAGTGTCAGCTGCTGCAGTGAGACACACACCATCACCCTCCTAATGCATCTCCTGTTGTTCGCCAGGAGAGTTTGTTGCCATCCTCACACACACTGGATTCCAATGGTCACTTCTCGCCTTTCCTGCAGTGTTTACTTCTAGTAATGATCCAGTAGACTGTGTGGTATGCCCAACTGATGAAGCACGACTAACATCTGCCTCTTTGTCACCCTCGATCCTGACTGGGTTCTTTTAAAAGCACCGAGAGATGCCAGAGCCTCGCGAGGATAGTTGGGTGTCTGGTGTTGCAAGATGTTCAGGAAATACGTCGTTATACGTTCACGAATTACAGTTGCTGTCTGGCTCTGGAAAACTGTCATGTCTATTGTGTTTGAACACCGGAGCTGCCTCGGGTGGCTTATCTTTTAATTTCCTGCCAGATATTTAGTACGATTATTTTCATTTACCTTTGGAAAATAATGAAGTGAGGTGAATATTTTCAACCCCTTAACGAGACGCCCTTGGATGTATGTTTTCGTGTCTGTAACTTGGGTATACAGGGACACCTGGGGCACAGCGAGTCTTTTTAAAGACAATGTTTCGCTCAAGTTTAAGTCAAGGAAGAAACTTGTACCGGGTTCATTAACACGAGGTTTAGTAACCCAGGATAACCTGATGAAGTCAGTAAGTCATCGAGAACAGTATCGTATTTCCTTTGTGGTATTTCAATCCTTTCACCGTCCCCGGGGTGCGACCCACACCAATTGCCTAACATCTAAACACCTATTTACTGCTAGGTGAACCAACTGAGCAGTTCCCAAGGGAACATGATCCTCTGATTGTGATTCAGAGATCACGAATGTGCTTAGATTTTAATTTTCTTTCAGTGATTGAAGTACCGAGTCTTATTAGTTTATGGATAAAATCCAATGAAAATCAGAGAGAATGGAAGTGACATGTATGGAATTCTGGAGACTTAGTGAGTCAGGAACTATGACTGTGGTTGACTGGAAGATGGTGCCAACTAATTTGATGAAGGCATGCTGAGCAAATTATTTTCTGACACGACGTTTCGCTCAGTGTTGAGCTTCATGAAGAAAGAAGAAGGCAGAAAAAGCAGCAGAAGCTGCTGGTGGTAGTGGTGGTGGTGGTGGTAGTGGTGGTGGTGGTAGTGGTGGTGGTAGTGGTGGTAGTGGTGGTAGTGGTGGTGGTAGTAGTGGTGGTAGTGGTGGTAGTGGTGGTGGTAGTGGTGGTGGTGGTGGTAGTGGTGGTGGTGGTGGTGGTAGTGGTGGTGGTAGTGGTGGTGGTAGTGGTGGTGGTGGTGGTGGTGGTGGTGGTGGTGGTGGTGGTAGTTTATTTTTACAAGCACATAACACAAAACTTAACACTGAGCGAAACGTCGTCAGGATTAAGACTTACTCTTCATACTGTGTGTCTTTATCATCATACGTTCGATTATGTGGCAATATTACCACGAGATGAAAATCTGTAGCCAGAAGACTTAAGGGCTCAGAATGTGCTCCTCCTCTGTGAAACTTGAACCTAATGAACATTTTACGATGCTCCTTTGTTTGGCTTCTCTTGTGAAGGGTCGCACTTGTCACCACCAACCCTCAGTGTGGCGTCGACATAACGTCAACCCTCAGTGTGGCGTCGACATAACGTCAACCCTCAGTGTGACGTCGACATAACGTCAACCCTCAGTGTGGCGTCGACATAACGTCAACCATCAGTGTGGCGTCGACATAACGTCAACCCTCAGTGTGGCGTCGACATAACGTCAACCCTCTGATACCCACCGTCAGACACCTAGATGCTCACTCTAGATGCTCACCATCAGACGCCTAGATGCTCACCATCAGACGCCTAGATTCTCACCATCAGACACCTAGATGCTCACCATCAGACGCCTAGATGTTCACCATCAGACGCCTAGATGCTCACCATCAGACGCCTAGATGCTCACCATCAGACGCCTAGATGCTCACCATCAGACACCTAGATGCTCACCATCAGACACCTAGATGCTCACCATCAGACGCCTAGATGCTCACCATCAGACGCCTAGATGCTCACCATCAGACGCCTAGATGCTCACCATCAGACACCTAGATGCTCACCATCAGACGCCTAGATGCTCACCATCAGACGCCTAGATGCTCACCATCAGACACCTAGATGCTCACCATCAGACGCCTAGATGCTCACCATCAGACACCTAGTGCTTAGCACCATCAGACGCCTATATGCTCACTATCAGAAGTCCACCACCAGATACACATTACTGCATGTGTGAACAGCTAGAAATAGCTATTGATAACGTTTGTAGCTATTGATAACGTTTGTAGCTATTGATAACGTTTGTAGCTATTGATAACGTTTGTAGCTATTGATAACGTTTGTAGCTATTGATAACGTTTTCCTTCAAGCAAGTGACTGGATAATGAAATTACAATCCTTCCCAAGAATGAACTTTACTGCCTCTACAGGCGCTGCATGACCCGTACGTGATTAGCGCTTCCCTGTGAATATAATACGACTTTGCTTTGCACAGTAAATTCACAATACATACCAGGCTCACGGCCTGGCACCACAGAAGGCTACCCTCACCCACAATACTGGCTTCGATGCAATTAGTGTATTTTTTCTCTATTTGTACTGACACCAGTCCAGCCAATTATTCGTAAATGTATTTACTAAAAGCGTATTGTATTTTTAATAAGCATTCATTAATTAGTTAATCGTAATTACCAGTTTTTAAGCCTTTGTAAAATCGATCAACTGAAATGTATATTATGATGTTCCATTAAAAGTATAACTCTACCTGACAACTTAAAAAGATGACAGATGCAAAATGATTATTTACATTGTTGAATTTACAGGCTAAGAGCTGTTATCTTACCTCATGTTATGTCATAATCTGACTTCATCTTATGCTATATCTTCCCCTAGGATGCCACCCACAACAGATGCCCAACACCCGGTCACCTACTTGCCGCTAGGTGAACATGGGTAGCAGGAGACTTGCTAGTTTGTCTCAACTCGCCCAAGACTAAACCCGGGTCTTACGGTTGCGAGTCGAAGGTGCTCGTATTATCTGAATTGGTCTTCCACTCACACTGGGTCCTCCACCACCAACAAAGTCTACTATACACAACTGCGTCCCCTCATCACCACTTGGTAATGCGATCTGATCTTTGATCTAGCTGTTCCGCCACTCTTCAAACACGAGAGAGACGCTATGGCCGTTTTAATCCTGTCCCATATGACAGACGTTCAGGCAGTCTATTCATCCTTCTTCACTCACGACAGTCAGTTTACCTTCAACCTTCCTCCTCGACAGCCACTCTGTCAGAGACTGTATCCGTTTATCTATTCCTTTTTCTGAGAGACACTGGCTGCTCTTACACGCTCTTCGTCTACCTCTCCAGCGATGTACCACGCTACTTCTCTCCTATTCTAAACTCCTGTCTCGGTGCCGCTCCTACGAGAAAGCTACATTTCTTTTTTTTTTTTACACTGCTGGATTAACATATACAGAGCTAAGGATGACTTTTCAGATTTTATCAAGTCACTATTTATTCAACACAAAGTAAGAAATAATTCATAAAATACAGTATATCATGTAAGGCCCCAGGACAAACTTTACTTCCAGTAATCTACACTCACGCCTCACACCTTTATTAAAGCTTGTCCTTCCCCATGTCTTGCGAGACAACAAAAATTTCTGAATGTTTGTTACAAAAAATACATAATTTTCTTGCGTTAAATTAGGTTATGTTCCATTAGTTACATAATCCTATGAACACGGATGTTTGTCGACAAATGTGAAAATTAATAAAAGACGCGAGATGCGTCTGGTAACGTGATGACTGCACGGGAGTCATTCAGAGTAGGAGAATGGGTCAACTGCAGAGTGCAAGGCATTTATAAAAAAAATCTCGCCTGTGTCACTCCTTGTGACATTTTGGTAAACTGATCCTGGATCAGTCTCCCACTTTTCGCTTTTCCTTATGTCACTGCCTTCGCCTTCCAATGCGAATCTAAGGTCATTTTCAGAATACATTAACTGTATTTATAATATGATATTGAGTTCTTACTTTAAATTGTTTTTCTTTGCTTATTCTGTCTGCTTAACCTTAAAAAAATATACGTTCAGAAATATTTTTCATTAGTTATATTCGGCGAGGACAAATATTAAAATATAATCGTTCTAATCAGAATTTATTGTTGATTTTGAGGAGCATATCAAGTTACAATCCACGATCCACACACACTGGAGTACCTCACTAAGGCTAATAAACTGAGCAAATAACACGCTCATAGGAGAATGAAACCTATTTTGGGCTAAGTCGGACTATTAACTAGTCCAAGTAGTCCTGAGTTTCACTCTTCTATTTATGGGTTATTTGTGTATTCTTCCAGTCACGGAATTATGTTATTAATTCGTTAACAAAATATTCGTAGCTACTACCAAATAGTGTTTCAAATACCACAAGTGTATTTTTTCTTCTTTAAATTATCCACAGTGTGTCTTTGTAGCAAAAAACTCTCTCTCTATCCCTAACAATTCTGTACAAATATAACAAGGTTTAAAAATCTAAGGCCAGCCACCCCCACAAAGACAAATTCTCAGTCACACTAATAACAGGGTCAAGTCATGCTAAAATTCATATCTTTGACATAAACAAGATAAATAAACGATCCTCAGACTTCTTAAGCGGATAAACATTCTTTTCAGCGAGATCTATGATCAGTGTTAACATTCTCTTCAGTAAGTCAGAGAAGATACACAGTAACTTACGGTAATATCGTTTCTGCTGTGTGTGTACACAACATCGATTCTGTTATTTATATGCGTGTTGTATCTAAATTTTCAAATATATCAATAATAACCTTTGTAAAAGGTGAGGGAGGGGGAATGACTTACAAGACTGTGAAAACCCCATCCCCTCTTTCCCCTTGAGCAGCGTCTCTGGTAGGGAAGGCAGAGGGTACAGTGGTGGAAAGTAGGGAAGGCAGAGGGTACAGTGGTGGAAAGGAGGGAAGGCAGAGGCTACAGTGGTGGAAAGGTGTGTAATCTGGTCTGTGTAATCTGATAAAAGCTTTACACTGAGTGAAAAGTAAACAATAGAAGCTGCTTCCGCATCTGTCTTGAGACTACCCACTAGTTCACAACAGCGGAATGAAATGCAGGTAAACCTATTAAGTAGAATGCGATACTGTCTATGAAGGATCGCATTATACCGGATTTGCGTGTCTTTTATCCTAGGTAAACCCAGCTGGATTAAAGCCAGGTGCAGATGACGGAGAAAGCCATGAGCAGTGAATGTACTACAATCTATCGCCTGTCAGCTATTTCAGTAAAGTTCTGCCACTGTTTCAACGGAGGATACTTATCCTAAACTGGGCACTTATCTAGCAAGGTGTTGTGCGTATTGTTCCAACAAGGCCTGACCACTATGAGAGCGCGCGCGCACACACACACACACACACACACACACAAACACACACACACACACACACACACAAGGTAACAGAAGTAAGACACGAGAGGGGTGGATAGACTGCATTTTCTTGGACTGCAAGAAGGCGTTCGACACAGTTCCTCACAAGAGGTCAATGCAAAAGCTAGAGGATGAGGCACACGTAACAGGAAAGGCACTGCAATGGATCAGAGAATATCTGACAGGGAGGCAACAACGAGTCATGGTACGTGACGAGGTGTCAGAGTGGGCACCTGTGACGAGTGGGGTTCCACAGGGGTCAGTCCTAGGACATGTACTGTTTTGGTATATGTGAATGACAGACTTAGAAGTGTCCCTGTTTGCAGATGAAGTGAAGTTAATGAGAATAATTAAATCAGTCGAGGATCAGGCAGGACTACAAAGAGACCTGGACAGGCTACAAGCCTGGTCCAGTAACTGGTTCCTTGAATTTAACCCTGCCAAATGTAAAGTCATGAAGATCGGGGAAGGGCAAAGAAGACCGCAGACAGAGTATAGTCTAGGTGGCCAAAGACTGCAAACCTCACTCAAGGAAAAAGCTCTTGGGGTGAGTATAATACCGAGCACATCTCCTGAGGCACACATCAATCAGATAACTGCTGCAGCATACGGGCGGCTGGCAAACCTAAGAATAGCGTTCCAATACCTCACTAAGGAATCATTCAAGACTCTGTACACCATATACGTCACGCCCATACTGGAGTATGCAGCACCATGTTTGGAACCCACACCTGGTCAAGCACGTCAATAAATTAGAGAAAGTGCAAAGGTTTGCAACAAGACTAGTCCCAGAGCTAAGGGAATTGTCCTACGAAGAAAGGTTAAGAAAAATCGGCCTGACGACACTAGATGACAGGAGGGTTAGGAGAGACATGATAACGACATATAAAATACTGCGAGGAATAGATAAGGTGGACAGAGACAAGATGTTCCAGAGAGGGGACACAGAAACAAGGGGTCACAATTGGAAGTTGAAGACTCCTATGAGTCAAAGAAATGTTAGGAAGTATTTCTTTAGTCATAGAGTTGTCAGAAGTGGAATAGCCTAGAAAGTGACGTAGTGGAGGCAGGAACCATACATAGTTTTAAGACGAGGTTTGATAAAGCTCATGGAGCAGGGAGAGAGAGGACCTAGTAGCAATCAGTGAAGAGGCGGGGCCAGGAGCTATGAATCGACCCCTGCAACCACAAATAGGTGAGTACACACATACACAGCGACCAGTGAAGAGGCGGGGCCAGGAGCTATGAATCAACCCCTGCAACCACAATTAGGCGAGAACACACACATGCACGCGCAAATACTCAAATTACTGCACAGGCACAATCAAGACTGGAGGAATCAAGGTGATAGTGATGTACAACCCTCCACTAAACAGCAGGAGACCAAGACAGGAATATGACAACAGCAACAAAACGACGGTGAACACCATTGCAGAAGCGGCTACAAGAGCCCACATGAGCAATGCAAAGCTGCTGATTATGGAAGACTTTAACCACAAGGAATTAGACCGGAAGAATCCGGAGCCACACAGGGGGACCAGAAAGTGGATGGCTAAGATGAAGGGGGTGATGATTGAAAACTATGTGCGAGCATGTCAACGATACAACCAGAAAACGAGAAGTGAATGAACCATCATGGTTGGATCTAGCATTCACCCTAAGTGTATTTATCTTAAGGAAAATAGAATATAAGAGGCCCCTCGGTGCTAGTAACCATACAGTACTGAGGTTCAAATACCTTGTGGTAGTAGATATGGAGAGAAACACGGCACGGGAATGAAAAAAAAGATCAAAAGAGTAATCTATACAGGCAGTAAATAATTCCTCACTGCTGTTCACTGGTAAAGGGAACGTGAATATGTATTTAGAAAGTTCTGTGAGGCTATTCGTAGATTTGCTATCCTCTCATATGCAGCGATTTGTTCAGTGTGAAATTTACTCATAGATCCTTTGCTTTTTGTCTAATCTCCACTAGAGCAAATTTCATGACCTTACACTTGTTTGGATTAAACTTCACCTGCCACTTATCTGACCACTCTGCAATATAACCAGATCTTAAAGACCCTCACTGTGCTTCTCTTTATCTGCACAGTGTGTGTGTGTGTGTGTGTGTGTCTTTGTTTTCACGTTCAACTGTCAGAAGAACACACGCGAGGTGGGTGGAAAGTGTTCATGGCTTGGCAGGAATTACACTGGCGCTGGAAGACCATTTTTTAAATGATGACCACCGTAATAAAACTCCTATATAAACAATGGGAAGAGGCAGGAGCAAGAGGGCAGGACTGTAGAGGCCGAGGGGAGGCAAGGGGAATGCGATAATAAAAATATGAGAAGAGGGGAGACTGCTAAAGAAAGATTGGAATAGCAGTGAGGAGGTGGGAGACAGAATGTATGTATAGAGATAACGGGGGAATAGAGAGATAACTGAGAAAAAGAGAAATGTGTGTGAAGGGTTGATGTGCTGAATCGCAAAAATGAGACAAATATTGGCCCGATTAAAAGATTAACCTAATAGGAGAAGGAATAATGAATAACTGAATAACAAAAGACAAACGAGGGCGTGAGAGAAACAGTAATTAAATTTCGTACTGTGAAGTGAATGCTTAGAAAGAACATTATGAAAGAAGCGAATATTTTAAGACGGTAGTGAGAAAAAAAGTGAAGATTTTATAGACAGTACTGTGAAAAGTGAATGGTAATGTTGGGTAGAGGTGTGATTTGAAATTCTGTTTATTCAGCAATAAATTGGAAGTTGTCACAGTTGTTGTTTACATATGACGCAGTGCTGTTGGAGAATTGGAAAGATAAGCTGTAAAAGCTGAAGAGGAATTGCCAAAGTCGCGTAGTCGCAGCAGACTTGAAGATGTGATTGACTCTACGTATGCGAGTTAAACGAGTTGAGCAAGAATTCTGTGGTGTGTGTGGGCTCGAACTACCCGCTGTGTATCGTAATTCACCTATTGTATGCACAACCCACCAACTGTGTGCTAGACACACCCATTGTATGCACAACCCACGCACCCACTGTGTGCACTACCAACCCATTGCGTGCTAGACACCCACTGTATGCACAACCCACCAACTGAACAGAGAACATCCTGATAACATACAATCCAAGGGTATACAATATTTTAAAGGTATATCAATCTCTCTCTCTTCTCAGACACAGAAAAACTATTTCACCAGCCAACGAGGTCAATACAAACTCGGCCAGGAATGAATAATACAGCCAGATATCGTGTTGGTTATGTGACGTGATAACTGTCTAGGGGAATTTAGTGGTCTCCATCGACAGGAAAACGATCGAAATCCACTTCCCTATGACACAAAAAGTAATTTTTTTTGTATCATATGGCACCTTAGATATGGTCAGGGACCAATAACTCCTGACGGTCTTACTCGTATGTCGACCCATCACAGAAACTTGTGGTCATGTGAACGAAGCCTTTAGCTGGCTTCTCTTTCAAGAGCTCCTTCACTAGCATCAAGGAAAAGTACAAGGACATGACTCCCCGGAAAAGTACAAGGACATGTCTGCCCGGAAAAGTACAAGGACATGACTGCCCTGCGGGTGAGTGGTGCTGACAGGACTTAGCTTAACGTATTGCATTACTCAGCACTAAAGGTCTTGTTGTTTACATATTTTAATAAAGCCATAACACTGCGAGTATAATGAGATTATTACTGGGTGAGCGCGCGTTAGGCCGGGTAATGAACTCATTATATGACACATTGTTTTTCAAGACCGGCGTCTTGATGTTGGCAAAAAGGCTCTTGATCAAGGGAATTATCAAGTGTCTGGAACCATCTTGGGGAATCTATTTCAGTGATCCACTGTTTCTTTAATGGGGGTAACAACAATGTTATGATACAGGCTAATGAGAATAATAACAGGAACAACAACAGAAGCAACGGTAGAGGCAAGAAATAGCAACAACGTACACAAGAGGGGCAGAAACAACAGAGGGAATTACGGATTTTTTAAGGACAACAGAAGGTATGGGTTTCCAAGACAATTTCGTAGGTCACACGCACACTGATAGATCAGTGGATCCTTAACCACTTAATGACTTATCTGATTAAGATCATTACCAGGAGACACTGGTCTGCTTCTTGACGAACCAAACACCACCACCATCCATTAAAGCTACCCGCTCCTTCCTCGGATCAAACCTTATTTACCCCCCTTCCCATCCCCTAGGCGCTATGTTACGCTGAGGAGAAAACTCACCGCCTCCCCGATTATCACTACAAACTTTAGCAAAAATGTTTGCAACAATTTCTCGGTAACCAATCATGCAATTTTGATCAAACTGGTCTCATTTTGAAGCAAATTTATTGAGGTTTAGGGTGGTATGACCTATGGTTGAATATTACTTTAGAGTAAATGTGGGGGGGGGGGGAAAGGCAGGATAAAAGTGACGAACTAGCCACTCTGAGTAATACTTATGATACATGAACAAATGAGGAACAATTTCGTATAAAAAACGCAATTTTCACTCACTGGCGAGGTGGTTGGTTTTCTTCTCAGTCTCGTATAACACCTACGGGTTTTCCGCACTTCACCAATACTAATAATGTAAATAAAAATAATAAAATTAATGTCTCCATGGGGAAGTAGAAAAGAATTCTTCCTTATACACAATATGGCAACGCTCATGAGGTTAGGTAAGGTTCGTCAGGAAACAGGACAAGTGTTTCCTGACGCGGGTCTTAGATGATGACCCGCCATTGGAGCTTTTGGTCCTCTGACCGAGGCCTTCCGCTGGCTTACCGGCCCAACCCTTTAAAAAATATGGTTTTAGTTATAAGCATCTGTTTATTAACGCTCTTGAGGAATACAGGTAGAACTAATTTAGTCTATTAGGAATAATCGATAACGTCCTGTATCTCAGCGATAATGGTACTTTGTCCCTTCATGAGAATATCCTCCGTTACTATGTTAATTACGGTGGTAACTGGCGCTATGCAACACTACACCCCCTTGCTATCGGAATCTGTCACTAGCGATCTTTGCCTCGTGACTGTAGATCATATTTCTTCCTGAAGCTGTGTAAGACTCTGCAAATCATTAACAATATAATGAATTGCCTTAAAATAACCGAATCAACACCCGTGTCATTTGCAACGTTTACCCAATGATTCAGGAATTTCTATATGTCTTGGTATATTAGTAATGAAATCAGGAAACCAGACATAGTAAGAAAAGATCCTAAATTTGTTTGTAAGATGCAAACAATTGTAACTATAAATCCATACACACACAACCCGCACATATAAAAAGAGAGGAGCTTACGACGACGTTTCGGTCCGACTTGGACCATTTACAAAGTCACACTAACACATAGAACAAGGGGAAGGGGTATATATAGGCAGGCAGACAGGGGAGGGTACAAGAGAGTGGGGTAATAATGGAGGTAGTAGTAGAAGTGGTAGTATTGTGCCTTTTTTGTTATAAATCCATGTGTATTCCTATTAAGCCTTTTGGAGGGATCTAGCTCCTAAGCCTTGTGTGGATCCACATGTTCTTACCCTACCGTCCACAGGATTGTTGTCACGTGTACAATAAACTTGCAGCTTCGCATAATTTTTAAAAGGGGTAAACCAGCGGAAGGCCTCGGTCAGATGACCAAAAGCTCCAGCTGTGAGTCATCATGCGACTAAGACCCGCGTCAGGAAACACTTGCCCTGTTTCCTGACACATCTTACCTAACCTAATTTCCGCGGGAAACTCAAGGTAAATGGTCCAAGTCGGACCGAAACGTCGTCGTAAACATCTCTATGTGTGGGTTATTTGTGTATTGTTCCAGTCACGGTGTTGTGGCTTTTAATTCTTTCAGTTTTGTAATATTGATTTAGGCAGTTGTTGAACAACGAGAACTGTAGCGACGATGTGGCATTAAAGATAAAGTATATGACAGGTCTAGTTTAATGCACACTGTTGCAAGGATATAGTCCGGGGTCTCTCAAGCCAGTGTTCTCATCCTAAGCTATTTAGGGATAACATGTGTTCTCAGGTGTGTTAGTTACCAGTTTTCAAAGTCACCTGTTGATAGACACTCAGCCTGTTTCTTGTGTTAAAAATAATATATATATATATATATATATATATATATATATATATATATATATATATATATATATATGGTCTGTGGGTCGAGGCGTGTGCCAAGGCTGGAGTTGGGAACATCCAAAAGAAAGTCCCCTGCATGAGGAGCTCTCACTGCAAGGAGGCGGGCTCTATCCTTCCCTGACACACTCTGAAGCATTGCTGAGGCTATATTCTCTACTATTGGGCCATCCCAGTGCGACTGTTTGTAGTTGATGGGGGGAGCAGGCCTGGTTTCAGAGCCTGTTAGATTATCCCAGATCCTGGCTCCATCAACGAACTTTTGGTCATGGATTCCAATCGTGTCCCTAAGATGTTCAGGGAGAATTGCTGCTACAAGCTCTCTGGATGCAATGCATGAAGACAGGAAAGCAGGTAGAGCAATCTGAGATGACTTGCGGACACCAATGCCTCCTAGTCTGACTGGGAGTGTAGCTTGGTCCCACTGCCCATCTTCTAGAGTAAGGTTAAGTACTTTAGTAAAGATCTGCCTCAGGATACTGTCATATTCGTGCAGTTTAGGGTTATCATATGAAGGAGCACATCTTAGGAAATATGTCAACCTGGGCAGACACAAGCATTTTGTGAGAAGGTACAAGGCATCATGGGTGTCAAGATTACCTATTCGTTGTTCCATTCTCCTCAATTCTTCCAGTTCCTTCCTGAGAATTGTGTCAATGGCATCGCTTCCCAGAGGTGCTCCAAGCAAGATACTATTAGTAGGGGCAATGACTGATGTTCCTGGTAGTTTTGATATCACTGCATCTATCACTTGTTGATTGACTGATATGATTTCACATTTGGATGGATTCAGGATGAGACCCATTTCCTGTCCCCGTGTCATCACCTGTGTAAGATCATCTAGAATATATATATATATATATATATATGTATGTGTGTGTGTGTGTGTGTGTGTGTGTGTATGTGTACTCACCTAATTTTGATTGCAGGGGTCGAGACTTAGCTCCTGGTCCCGCCTCTTCACTGACCGCTACTAGGACCTCTCCCTGCTCCATGAGCTTTATCATACCTCGTCTTAAAGCTATGTAAGGTTCCTGCCTCCACTACATCACTTGCTAGACTATTCCCCTTCCTGACAACTCTATGACTGAAGAAATACTTCCTAACATCCCTTTGACTCGTCTGAGTCTTCAACTTTCAATTGTGACCCCTTGTTTCTATGTCCCCTCTGTGGAACATCCTGTCTGTCCACCTTATCTATTCCACGCAGTATTTTGTATGTCGTTATCATGTCTCCCCTAACCCTCCTGTCCTCCAGTGTCGTCAGGCCGATTTCCCTTAACCTTTCTTCATAAGACATTCCCTTTAGCTCCGGAACTAACCTTGTTGCAAACCTTTGCACTTTCTCTAATTTCTTGACGTGTGTGTGTGTGTGTGTGTCGTGCTGAATAGGTAAAATTGGTCAATTAGCAAGAACACATTTAAAATTAAGTCCTTTCTAAAATTTTATCTTATACGTTTAATTATATATATTTTTCATTTATGTTAATGTAAAAAATTAATAATTTTGTACCAAAAGAACCTCAGAAAACTTACCTAACCTTATTATAACAAGCGTAATTTAATTTAGCCTAATTAAACTAAATTTATTTTAGATAAGTTTATAATAATTTAATAATAAACAAACACAATGAAATATAATTTTCTTCGTTAGGTTCAGAATATTTTTTGCGAAATTATTGCATAGACATATTTTCGCCTGCCTTATTCGGCAAGAATAGCGTTGCTATTTAAGCCAAAATAGCAAGTATTACCTATTCGGCACGACATTATATATATATATATATATATATATATATATATATATATATATATATATATATATATATATATATAGGATGGGGTCCATCTCTGGTGTAAATTGTGGGACCCATTGCCTCGGAGAAGTGGATAAAAAGGCTTCAAGGAAGAATATTTAAATTTCTTTCTGAAGCCATTTGAATATTTCACTTCCTCTACCACCCCATCTTTTATATATAAACTTTATTTCAAGACAAAATACATTGGCAAAATACATTGACGAGAATACAATAGGGAGTAAAACATAGATAACAACTCAGAGCTACATGTCAAATACTTCGTCCAGCTCCCCGGCAGTGGGCCGCATGCCCAGAACGCTGCAGGCATTTCCCTTCTGGATCGCCACACTGAGTTTCTGAAAGAGGAAGCTGGTCGCCCTGTGGTCCCTGGTTTCTATGATGAGCTTCTCACCCAGCTCTTTGAGAAACTTTAGAGCACACTTGCCCCACGCTCCAAGGGTCTCCGACCCTATTGGGATGAAGTTATAGCAAGGGGGAAGGCCTTCATATTTGCGAGTCTTCTGGGTCTCCCTGTGGCTGGCAGCTCCACCCCCTTCGGCTACGGAGTATGGCAAGTAGGTGTCTGCCATTGTGGCAGCACAGGTGTAGTCCCAAGCAATCTTCTTACCATCCTTCCAGGGTAGCATAGTGGCTCCATCAGGACGCTTTTGACTTCCATCAGACCTCTGCACTTGGGGTTCCCGTTGAGCTGGGCAACGGGCCGTGGCGAGGCTTCTCTTTATGTCATTGACCTCCTCATGTCTAGCATACTTCCCTTCTGATGTGTGACACACGAGACCATGAAGTCCGAATTGATCAGCCGTCGCCCTGCCGCAAATACACCTATGTTCGGTGAGTATGGGGGCGGCTAGGCGAAGAGCAACAAAAATCCGAATGGCCTGTGGGTCGAGTCGAGTCCCCAGAGAGGAATTGGGAACAGCTAGAAGGAAATCTCCTGAGTGTGGTGCCTTCACCGCTAGGAGACGAGCTTTGTCCTTTCCTGAAGCGTTGGTGAGCATTGTGTTGGCAATTTTTTCCATGATCGGTTTGTCCAAGTGGGACTGTTTGTGCTCTTTGGGAGGAGCTGGTCTACTGGAGGAGTCTGCCAGGATGTCCCACTGCAATGCTGCTTCAATGAACTTGGGGTCTTGAGCTCCCACCACACCTCTCAAGCGTTCAGGGACAATCTTCTTGACTAATCCACAGGAGGCCAAACATGATGACAGAAATGCAGGTAAAGCTACCTGCGTTGTTTTGCGCACCCCTATACCTCCCAGTCGCACTGGGAGGGTTGCCTGTTCCCATTGCCGTCACACACATATATATATATATATATATATATATATATATATATATATATATATATATATATATATATATATATATATATATATATATATATATATATATATACATACAACAATGTTAAATCCTTTTGATGTATTCCTACCTCTAGTGTTTCAGTCTCTGACTACACGTGCATTTATAAACTTAATATTCCTTGTAACTAAAATATATATGTCGCAAATCATCTTCGTCTCGTTATTATTCATGAGTCTCCAGCCTCGTTGCCGCCTGCAGTGCTTTCTCACAAGGTAGATTTAATTCATTTGGCTGAGACAAACTAACCGGATCATCCAGCGATATAAATAGCGCCAGTTACCTGAATTACAGCATTGCTACCTTTGGCTGCAGCCAAAGGTAGCTTCAACGTCACAGCTGACATTAAAATTAGATATTAGTGCTTTTAAAAACAGGTAAAAACTGAGATTCTTCCCAGTATTACTCGAGGTCACCAGTTTGAACTTCAGTGACCTTTCGACCTTTACGGGCCCTTGCTGGTAATAGAAAATATTATTCAGTAAAGTGTAAAGATCCTGTTACATATATACAAAGCTGTAATTCTTATTTTTCTATGTCAACAATTATTTGTTCTATGTTATCAATGTTTTCTCATTTTCTATGCTATCTTTCTCTACAGTTATGCTTTGTTTTTATTTAGCAAAATTGGATACATCAGCAGTGTGTTGCTGCACTATTCTACATGAGAGTTACACAGTGGGAAGACCAGCAGTGTGTTGCTACACTATTCTATATGATAGTTACACAGTGGGAAGACCAGCAGTGTGTTGCTGCATTATTCTATATGATAGTTACACAGTGGAAACAAAGAATATATGATGGACAATCGAGTGAATTGCGTGGGATAACTCAAGACGTATGTAGCCAGTAGTATGATCGTTGGCAAGAGGTATATCCAATGGTATGCTTACTATAGGTTTATGCAGTAGAATGATCGCTGATAGGAGGTATATCCAGTGATATGATCGCTGATAGGAGGTATATCCAGTGATATGATCGCTGATAGGAGGTATATCCAGTGATATGATCGCTGGCTGGAACTATATCCAGAACGCTGTCGTTGACAGTGAGTGATAAGTTACGTATATTTCCTCTCCCCTCCACGCCCCTCCCCTCCACGCCCCTCCCCTCCACGCCTCTCCCCTCCACGCCTCTCCCCTCCACGCCTCTCCCCTCCACGCCCCTCCCTCCACGCCCCTCCCCTCCACGCCCCTCCCCTCCACGCCTCTCCCCTCCACACCCCCCCCCTCCACGCCCCTCCCCTCCACGCCTCTCCCCTCCACGCCTGTGAAGTGCTCCTCAATCACATCATTTCCTCTGCTAATCACTGACGACACGATCTCTGGAAAATCAATTGATCCTGACACACAACTAAATATTGTTGCATTTCTCGAGGCGCAAAACCCTTGTGAGCCATTCACTACACTGGTTTCTGATTAGCCAGGTTGTTGGTGACTGCAGACAGCGCTAGATGCCAGGAAAAAAGACTACACATCATTGTTCGGTTAGGCACTCATGCTTGTGTTAGTTTGTGTGTGCTTACTAACGCAAGTGTAATCCTGCGTTGACGTGGCCGCAATTTTGTAATCCCTCGGTAATAAAGACCAGGCAATTATTTACCATCGAAATTAATAATAATTTAATATTTTTGTTTAGCCCCGGAAGGGAATGACACAGTTCGGCTTTAACGTGGGTAACAATAGAGTAGATAATGAAACTAGAATGCTAACTGTAAAAGTTGAGAGCAGTTTGACAAATTTATAGCGGCCATAATATGTCATAGAAGAATTCAAAATACTAAAAATTCGAGTCTATGTGGTTATGGAACATTAATTACGGGAGCACTTGTGACAAGGGTAACTATTTTATCAGCCCGCAAACATTATCATTTATTTTTTGCTCTGTGAATGTGTTCAGCTGGTGAGAGAGTGCGTGGGAAAGTGCACGCTTGTTGTTGCTCGTCCCTTCAAGGGAAAGGGGAGTGTGAAGGTGCTCTTGTTTCAAGGAAATTAAAGGAATTTACTCTCCTTGATGTTCCAAAGAACTTAAGTGTCTTTACTTTCCATAAATCAAAACATTATCTCCCATTTTCAATGAGCTGTACAACCCTTACGATTTTAAGAGCTTCTAAATGAAATAATAATTATGCAAAGATAATGACAGACAAAGACGGTGATTATGTATTAGTGATGGTGAAAGTGTTGAATGATGATGAAAGTTGTTTTCTTTCTTTTCGGGTCACCTGCCTCAGTGGGAAACGGCAGACGTGTTAAAAAAATAATTATGAATTATTATTATTGGTGTTAATCATCCCAATCAAATGCAAAGAATTTTGTTATACAGAGTTTAATTTACAAGCTGAAAGCTATTATAATACCTCAGCTAAAATATCAGATATATTAAGCTAGCTTCCTAAATGTGCTTGTAACAGATAAGTCAACTGTAGATATAAATCCAGATGTACTCCTGTCAACCCTTTTGAGGCGTTTTGTGTATCGATATGCTCCTGCGCTACCCTCCACAGGATGGATATGGGGTGCACATTAAATCAGCCACTTCTAACACCTCACCTCACTTCAGTACCCAGCAGTAAGATACCTCCTCATCCCTCTCCACGATGGCCCCACCTCAGTCAACTAACACTGCTAGCTGAACACGGCAGCTTGTATGTTTTACATGCAACGATCGTGACGCTATTTATTCTGTTTTCCAATACTACATTGCTTGAGTTCACCTTCTAAGCGTATGACAGTTTTCTATCATTCAAGTAAACATGCTTGACAGGGTGTTGGCTACACACTGGTGCTGCGTACTCAGCGATGGACCTGACATACGACGTGAGTTAAACATAAAGACGCTCTTATGCGTTTGTTAAGGATGTCTTCTTGGAAAGAGAGAAGATTCATCCCCAGAACAATGCAGTGGATATCAACCACAACGAATGGAAACTGGTGGAAAGGAAGGCTGAAAGCGAAACATGAAGCAAACAGCAGCTGTTAGGTAAAAGAACAACTAATGTGACATTTTATTGTGGCAACGTTTCGCTCTCCAGGAGCTGTGTCAAGCCGTTACAAACAATACATGGATACAGAGGGTATATATAGGCTTAAGAGTGAGGTGTAAGGCAGAATGTAATCGTTGTATAGTGGTAGTAGTAGCAGCCTTAAAATGGGTTGGGCTACCAATTTCTCAGCTGTGTTATTGAAAGAATATGGTCGGGTCATGGAAGACCTAAGCCGCTAGTGAAGGTAAGAAAGTTCTACCAGTAGTAGGCGATCCCCAGAGTAGATTTACCAACACGACTTTTTTGTAAAAAGGATAAGAAGAGAAAGCAGAGGATGTGTTTATTTCGGATCTGTAATGAAGGATATAGTTAAAAGATTAAAAAAATAAAAAAACATCATGACGGGTAGTGAGAATCATCGTATTATCTGCCTCAGCGCTGGAGATGATAATGTTAGGAAGCCTCCAAGTATAGGACAGCGACAGACACAATCAGTACGAAGGAAGCGATTAAATAGGTGTCCAAGACAATTGGTATTAATTACTGGCTAGACAGGCGCTGCAAAGAAATGCACTACACTTCATTGACAAATGTTAACTCTTCTATAGCAAGAATGTCATACATGCCAGGGATTGGATGCATTTACCGAAAGCAAAGCTCGAAGCGATAGCAACTCCAGTTGACGGTGATTGCTTTAAACTAAATAAGGTTAAATGAATGGATGTGTGTTGGATACAAGGCGATAGTTTTTCTATGGAATTTGGCAATAAAAGTTATACAGCGTGAAATATTTTGATGAAATCAAGCAAATCGGTTAAAAACGTTTCAGAAATATAGTATAATGATAAGAGGAGATTAAATACCGGAAAGGCAAAGACAAACATTGCAGGTGATCTAAAGTTCTTGAGAGAACGCCCTCACACTAGACCCTCTTAAGTGTCGAAGGGTTATACCCTGAACCAGAGGCAAATGCTTCATCAAACACTGCATACTGATTCGTGTGGGTAATGCCATCAAGGTGAGGGGAAAGACCGATGACGTGCATGTTTTAGTGTACCGAGGGGAGAGGGTCCCTGTACGCTGAGGGCAGCGGAAGACTCCCCGCCCTTCACAGAGATTGTCAGGGAACCCCTTCCACAGAAGTAAGGGAAGAGAATGTTTACTGCGTTAGACTTGACAACAGTGGTCCTAAACAGTGGCAGTGACTAGTTTAAGGTGATTGTTATCAACAAAAATGCGCCAAACCCGTGTGGATCATACTGCACAGGTGTAAGATGCAGAGACTGTTTCAGAAAGCTTGTAAGTGTATTACTAGCTAACTTATAATGCGAACTGTGGGACCCACAGCCTCGAAGTAGATAAAAACCCTTCGAGAAAAAATATTTGGATTTCTTCCTGAAGCCCATCTTTTGTTAATTTTTACCAATACGTGTATATATATATATATATATATATATATATATATATATATATATATACAGGTGTGTGTACTCACCTAGTTGTGGTTGCAGGGGTCGATTCATAGCTCCTGGCCCCGCCTCTTCACTAGCCGCTACTGGGTCACTCTCCCTGCGCCTTGAGCTTTATCATACCTCTTCTTAAAGCTATGAATGGATCCTGCCTCCACTACATCGCTTCCCAAACTATTCCACTTCCTGACCACTCTGTGACTGAAGAAATACTTCCTAACATCTCTTTGACTCGTATGAGTCTTCAACTTCCAAGTGTGTGTGTGTGTGTGTGTGTGTGTGTGTGTGTGTGTGTGTGTGTGTGTTGCCGTATAGGTAAAACTAGTCAATTAGCAAGAATTCATTTCAAATTGAGTCCTTTCTCAAATTTTCTTTTATACGTTTAAAAATATATTTTTTCATTAATGTTAAAGTAAAAATTAATAATTTTGTACCAAAATAATCTTAGAAAACGTACCTAACCTTATTATAACAAACGCAATTTAATTTAGCCTAATTCAAATGAATATATTTGATATAAGTTTACATTAATTTAATAATAAACAAAAACAATTAATTTTTTTTCGTTACGTTCAGAATGATTTTTGAGAAATTATTGCATATACAAATGTTCGCTTGCCTTATTCGGCAAGAAGAGCGTTGCTATTAAAGCCAAAATCGCAAGTTTTACCTATTGGGAAGATGTTATCTGTAGTCTGCTCAGGTGGGGTCGAATACCACTTCAGTGGGCCTCGTGTACTACTACTGTGGGGATCCCCAACAACACTACTACTGTGGGGATCCCCAACAACACTACTAGTGTGGGGATCCCCAACAACACTAATAGTGTGGGGATCCCCAACAACACTACTAGTGTGGGGATCCCCAACAACACTACTACTATGGGGATCCCCAACAACACTACTAGTGTGGGGATCCCCAACAACACTACTAGTGTGGGGATCCCCAACAACACTACTAGTGTGGGGATCCCCAACAACACTACTAGTGTGGGGATCCCCAACACTACTACTACTATGGGGATCCCCAACAACACTACTAGTGTGGGGATCCCCAACAACACTACTAGTGTGGGGATCCCCAACAACACTACTAGTGTGGGGATCCCCAACAACACTACTAGTGTGGGGATCCCCAACAACACTACTTTCAAAGATTATACATTAAGATTCTACAGGCAGCTCATTCTCCACCCAAGAAAGATGAACATTCAGATATAAACCTTTCCTAATTTCCCTCGACCACTTCACTGCCAGACGCATTTCAGCCTGTTTTGCTAATTCGCTTTTTTTTAATATACATTTTTACTAGGTTCATGTAGCCTAACTTACCCCAACCCAACCTTACTTATCCGAAATTAAAGGAATAAAAAAAAATGCCTAGTGGAAAAAGGTGAAAATTCAAGGTTTAGTAAAATGTCAACAATTGACGTTAATATCGTCAAAAATTGACGTTATCAAAAATTGACATTAAAATAGAAAAAGGTTGCTAGAGGGGTCTTTTGAGACTGTGCACAAAAGCAATTTCAATTCATTTATAATAATACACTTCAAGTATATTAACCACCAGTACTCTCAGGGAACGTCAGGACCAGTCTCCAAAAATATAGAGCATTTTGGTCTCTAAAAAGCCTAAAATGCCTTGAAGGTCTCCTAGGACAGCACACTCTCTTGAAGCCTCAACAGCAGTGGTGGAGGATCTGATTAAGTCCTCTCATGAATTTCCTCTACAGTGGAGGTAAATGGTATGGATTACAGACACGATGGAAAAAAATAAACACGAATTCAGTATAATGCGATCCTTTGTGACTTGATTAAGCCCACACACTGGGCTTTATCAAGAACACGTGCAGACGACCACCATGGGACCTAAGAACACGTGCAGACGACCACCATGGGACCTAAGAACACGTGCAGACGACCTCCATGGGACCTGAGAACACGTGCAGACGACCTCCATGGGACCTAAGAACACGTGCAGACGACCACCATGGGACCTAAGAACACGTGTAGACGACCACAATGGAACCTAAGAACACGTGCAGACGACCACAATGGAACCTAAGAACACGTGCAGACGACCACCATGGGACCTAAGATCACGTGCAGACGACCACAATGGAACCTAAGAACACGTGCAGACGACCTCCATGGGACCTAAGGACACGTGCAGACGACCTCCATGGGACCTAAGAACACGTGCAGACGACCACAATGGAACCTAAGAACACGTGCAGACGACCACCATGGGACCTAAGAACACGTGCAGACGACCACAATGGAACCTAAGAACACGTGCAGACGACCTCCATGGGACCTGAGAACACGTGCAGACGACCTCCATGGGACCTAAGAACACGTGCAGACGACTTCCATGGGACCTAAGAACACGTGCAGACGACCACCATGAGACCTAAGAACGAGTGCAGACGACCTCCATGAGACCTAAGAACACGTGCAGACGACCACCAATGGGACCTAAGAACACGTGCAGACGACCACCATGAGACCTAAGAACGAGTGCAGACGACCTCCATGGGACCTCAGAGCTAGAGTGTTTAGATTAATGCAGAGTTTGGCTGCACCTGAGGGTGAGTGGATCCACTAATCTTACGCGCCGCGGCACATACAACTCGTTAGCATTACCAGAGAACCCAACAGCATATTAAGATGTAATTTAGTCTGCCATTTTATGTTAGCAACGCCGAGGAAAAAGAGGCGACTCCAGCGATTTTAAAACAAACCTAACCCGAAAATATCTACTATTGAACATGAAGACGCTGTTTCGATCCATCCTGGACCATGGCCAATGGTCCGGGACCGACCGAAACGTCGTAACTTTCTTTTCAAAGCAATCTAATTGTTACATCCACAACGCTAAACCCAGAGGGGTTATACGGCGCCTGGAGGTGTGGTAGGTTATGATATTTGATCCCGAAAAGGGGAGTTCCAGCTCTCTGGATCAAGAGCCCTTCACCAGCATCAAGACACCTTCTCGAAAGGGAAGGAGCAATCTAATAACAGATGCCATAAATGTAAATTCAGCGCTCTTGATCCAAGTTGTTGGAGTCGACAAATATATATATATATGAAAGAAAATTACAGAGTTACCCATCATTCAAAATAAAAAAAAAAATCTTAACCCAATACAAAGTTTTCAAAAAAAAAAAAAAAAAAAAGAATCCTCTACTTTCTGCAATTTCAACTCTTCCTAATTTCAACTTTACAATGATCAACTTTACAATGATCAACTTTACAATGATCAACTTTACAATGATCAACTTTACAATGATCAACTTTACAATGATCAACTTTACAATGATCAACTTTACAATGATCAACTTTACAATGATCAACTTTACAATGATCAACTTTACAATGATCAACTTTACAATGATCAACTTTACAATGATCAACTTTACAATGATCAACTTTACAATGATCAACTTTACAATGATCAACTTTACAATGATCAACTTTACAATGATCAACTTTACAATGATCAACTTTACAATGATCAACTTTACAATGATCAACTTTACAATGATCAACTTTACAATGATCAACTTTACAATGATCAACTTTACAATGATCAACTTTACAATGATCAACTTTACAATGATCAACTTTACAATGATCAACTTTACAATGATCAACTTTACAATGATCAACTTTACAATGATCAACTTTACAATGATCAACTTTACAATGATCAACTTTACAATGATCAACTTTACAATGATCAACTTTACAATGATCAACTTTACAATGATCAACTTGACAATGATCAACTTGACAATGATCAACTTGACAATGATCAACTTGACAATGATCAACTTGACAATTATCAACTTGACAATTATCAACTTGACAATTATCAACTTGACAATTATCAACTTGACAATTATCAACTTGACAATTATCAACTTCATCAATTACAGAATGTCTTAGGTAAAATTCTTTGAAATCATTATTTTTTAAATTTTCATAATCCATAGTTCGTTTCTTGTGAGACGTGTCAGCAAATTTATGCAAATGGGAAAATATCCTCACCGTTTATGCCGAATGAATATAAATAACAGAACTGATGATATAATGTGTAGAAAAACACTATCACAATTTCAAACTTGCTCTCTGAAGTGCATTTTAAGTGGAAAACTGAACCAAACACTAGGCAGCCTCCCAGGAGGCCAGTTAAACTCTCGATGCTCTAGACCACTACACCACCATGGCTCATAACATTAGGTATCTAGTGAGAATAGACGTGTTTTCCCTAACGTCGGCTGGCTTTCTGGGAGGCTGCCTAATGAATGTTTCAGATTACATTCTCGGTCGATTTGTTGATATATATATATATATATATATATATATATATATATATATATATATATATATATATATATACAAGACAAAATACATTGACAAAAATAGAATGGGGAATAGAACATAAATAACATCTCAGAGCCTACATCTCTAATACTTCGTCCAGTTGCCGGCGGTGGGCCGCGTGCCCGGAATGCTGCAGGCATTTTCCCTCAGGATCGCAACACCGAGTCTCTGAATGAAGCTGGCCGCTCAGTGATCCTAAAGTTTCTGTGACGAGCTTTTCACCCAGCTCTTTGAGGAACTTTAGAGCACACTTGCCCCATGCTCCAAGGGTCTCCGACCCTTATAATATATATATATATATATATATATATATATATATATATATATATATATATATATATATATATATATATATATATATATATATATGTATATGTGTGTGTGTGTGTGTATAATACTGTATATAATCTTTAAAATAGAAAACTCGTCCAGTTTATTTCTATCTTTTAAGTTTCCTCTTTTTTTCCACACTCAACATTTTCCTGGATGTTGAATCTGGCAGAAACTTGCATTTGACAGCAAGATTGGAAGTGGTTCAGGCGATCGGATAAGCTTTATTGCAGCATTATTAAGGCCTTCAATATTCAGTGTTATGAAATGGGATAGAGTGAGACCAGGTCTCCGTCAATATTCCAGGATATTGAGGCGCTGTTGAGTGACGGAATGTGACGCACTGATACCAGAGTGACGCACGTCACCTCCACGTTTCTTCTGCATCACTCAGTGCATCACTGTCTACTGCGTTACTCCTGTACCACTGAGTCACTTGGACGTTACCCGTTGCGTCATTTACTCTATCATTTTTCAAGTTAGTTACTACATAATTTCAACATCACTCAATGTGTCATCTCTCTCTCTCTCTCTCTCTCTCTCTCTCTCTCTCTCTCTCTCTTACTGGGTACTTTCTAAACTCCAACCATCCACTCTAAATAATTGCAATAAGTAAATTATTTCGTAAAAACAAAACTGAAAGCAATCACATTGCTAGGCTTCACAGTCCCTGGCCGGGAAGCCAGGCAACACCAGCACCTTCTGCCTAGGTGCTTACAAATACTAAATTATGTATTACATTCAGCGTAGTGAGCCAGATTCAAGCGAGCTGTACAGTTGTCCCGAGACTGTTTACATTCGTTCATTACCAAGTTTCAGCACTGAATGTTTATACAACACACACACACACACACACGTTAGGAAGTATTTCTTAAGTCATAGAGTTGTCAGGAAGTGGAACAATCTGGAGAGTGATGTAGTGGAGGCAGGATCAATATATAGCTTTAAGAAGGAATAGGATAAAGTTCATGGAGCAGGGAGAGTGTGGACCTAGTAGCGACCAGCTTAGAAAAGGGGCCAGGAGCTGTGAATCGACCCCCTGCAACCACAAATAGGTGAGTAAACACACACACGGCAAATTGTGCCACCAGTCTCGTAAAAATTATCGATACACCCACAATAAAAAGAAAAATGGCTGGCAAAGATTTTCAGCATGATTTCGGATCCTTCAACAGGCCAAAATAGTCGCAACCAGAAAAAAAAAATCAGATTGCTTTAATCAGGTGATCCAGTTATTATTGGAAAAATATTTAAGATACTTTAACCACCAGGAACTTCTCACTCAAATACATGCAATCAGAAATAATATAATATATATATATATATATATATATATATATATATATATATATATATGTCGCGCCGAATAGGTAAAACTGGTCAATTATCAAAAACTCATTTAAAATTAAGTCCTTTCGAAAATTTTCTCTCACACGTTTATAGATGTATATTTTTATTTATGTTAATATAAAAATTAATGATTTTGTACCAAAAGAACCTTAGGAAACTTACCTAACCTTATTATAACAAGCGCAATTTAATTTAGCCTAATCATTAGAGACTCATCAAGACCCATCATTTTTATATTATCACGCAGAGTACACCCACAGGAAATCCTTATTACCGATGTTTTGTCCGTTTCTCATAACTTCTTTACTGTTCGTAAAAGGTGTTCATGGGGGTAAGAATGTATGAAATAAAATTACTTATAACTCGCCGCCCTCTTTCATGTACTTTACCTGACCGACATATCTTCATATCTGTCAAACATTACTAGGATTATGTTGCAAATGGTACAAAATACCGATGATTTGGAAATTAAGACACCTCTCCAACTGTTGCACAGGTGTCAATACTAGGATTCCATTTACAGGCATTATGAGGTTTCATGGGGGCCAGACTACACGGTTCATCAGCCCAGCTGCAGCCACTGTCACAATATCTGGTGTTACTGTGTGAATAAGACAAATGTGAGATTTACTGTATACTATTTCTTATTCACATGTAGGTATATTTTACCATTGGTGTACATTCGGACGTTTACTGCCTGGAAGCGTAGTATTTTTCTGCACTAATGCGGCTTCGTTTCCCTTACTGGAGATTTCGTTTTCATCCTGTAATGAACGAAATAATCACATTACCGTAGCTGGAACGATTCACCGAAAAAACTAGCGCACTTAGTAGAGGAACCTTTGGACGAGGCTTTGTTCCGCGCTGGACCACTGTCAAGTTCCCTTCCTAAATGATTCTTTCCAGCGAATTCTCGCTGTAATGATGCAAACACTGCATACTCTTCGTACCCAAGTTCTTGCTGATATCTTTCTCTTGCTCAGTGATTGTTGTTGTTGTTGATTCGCCGGTACACTCCCGGCCCGGGTCTTTTCCAGATGGTGACCCGGCCTTGGCTTCCTCTCTTGGGAGTGTCAGACCTATGTCTGCCATGGGAGGAGGTACAAGTACCTCCTCATCTTCGTTTGCTCAATGACTAAAAAGTCTGCTATATATATTCCTATGCTTAATAATCTACATGAAGACAGAAACTCAGAAGATTAATTGGTCTGTATATTTCGACCCCCTTCTGGGATCCTCTTCAGCAGAGGAAGAGGATCCCAGAAGGGGATCGAAATATACAAATCAATTAAACTTCTGAGTTTCTGTCTACATTTGGGTAATTTAGCATTGCCAAAGTATTCATTACACTTCAGTTATCCATAATGTCCTCTATCTGCTACCTGTATTATACCACAAACGCCTTAACTACATCTAACATTCCTCAGTTTACTTATTCTCTGATTTTTACTTAATTCTCAAGCTACTTTCTTTCCAATCTCTCTTCCCACTATGGTTTTTTTCTTTCTCGCTTTCTCTTTTGCTTTCTTCTCTCCGTGTCATATCTTAAAAATACTGATGAATAAGACACATGATCAACACTTGGGTATCTTTATCGCAGAAACGTTTCGCTTACACACAGACTTCTTCAGTCGAAACGATTCAGCAGTAAAGATACCCAGGTACATGTGCCTGATTCATCAGCTTGTTGGTAATGTGTAGGGTATTATCGATGTTATGATACCAAGATCGGCATTTGCATAATAGTTTATAAATGCAATTTAATGAGAGGTGTAACAGAAGTAATGTTGGTTGCTGGTGTTGTTGCTTGTGTGGCAGGCTTGCAGTGTGGGTTGCTGCGTGTATGGCAGGCTTGCAATGTGGCTTGCTGGCATCGCTACTTGTGTGGCAGGCTTGTGGCTTGCTGGTGCGTCTTGGTCCCTGACAGGGAGGTGGTCCAAATTACTTATTGATCCCGGCTATCACAGGAGTCTGCAATCCATTGCTCTGCTTGTAATGCATATTGGATCTAGGTCCCGTGGAGTGTGTGTGATATATCCTATACTACCTCAAATTAGTTTACGTTCCACTGTATACCATGAGTGTTCACCTACTAGGTGAATCCGAAACCTGATACACAAGTATGCAGCCAGGTGACTCCTACACCTAATTTACCATTATGCAGCCAGGTGTCTCAGGCACCTAATGAAACGTTATGTAGCCAGGTGAACACCAGACACCTAATGACACCATATACATGAAGGCCCCGCTTATACAGCAGGTTAGGCTAAAGGCTACTACTATAAACCTAAAATCGCTGTAAAGTGAATCGTTGTTGTTGTTCACTTTCAAATGCATATAAAACCTGATAACATGTTTACACTATCATATATTAAGTGAACAATATTACTAGGCCTAAAAAATGCATATACAGTACACACATTACCTACTTTAAAATATTTTCGTCCTTAGCTTATAGTGAGTGGTGAATATATTTATTGTACGAAGTCTGAATAAATTTGGAATGTGTATAATTGAAAACCGCCGTATTAGTGAAACGCTGTAAAGTGAAGCACTGTAAAGAAGGGACTGCTTGTAATTCTTTTTGGCTAAGAGTTATCTTGTCATTAAGGTCAATCTTAGAGAGTGAGGTCATTTAGGTGAGTTTATCACCTGGATATTATATACCAATGCAGCCTCGTGTTATTATAATCATAACTAAGCGCTAAATCCACAAGGGTCATAACGGCACTCCTGAGGCCTCGTGTTGATACCTGGGATCTGTCACTCAAGGTTCGACTTCCTCACCTTGCAAGCTCCTTAAGACTAGAGGATGCCAAAGTTAAAACTCAGGGTTCAAGTTCCGCAAGATCGTCACTGCTCAGGGTTCTCAAGGTTCAAGTTCTTTAAGGTTCGAATCCTATAGGGTTCAAATTTCTTCAGGGTTTGATTTCTTCAAGGTTTGAATAAATAGTGTTAACAGCAGTGAATAAATCTAGTGTTAGCAACAATAGTGAAATAAATCCAGTGTTAAAACCGGCAAATCCACCATCTGCACGAGACCAGATTCCTGTAAAAACCAAGAACTATTTAGATAGTTTCCCCGGACAAGTGCACAATTAAGGCGGGTTTCTTTCCTGGTACTAGACACAGTAATTTGAGCTTCTTTAATCCATATTTAAATAATTCACAAGATATATGTATATGTGTGTATGTGTTTGTTTCTGAGTGTGTTTAACCTGTGCCCACATACACTGTCATAACTGCTGCTTGGCTACATTCAGTACCTTCATATGGAAGCACTATAGCACATTTCTCTCTCTCTCTCTCTCTATATATATATATATATATATATATATATATATATATATATATATATATATATATATTACGCTTGCAGTTACATCTTTTTTCCCTCCCTGAAAGTTCTTATGGAAAACTCTTGCGTGTGACGCTGTCAATATTTTCTGATTCACTGGGGATACAGGAGTAGGGTAAAGAGAGTTTTTATAATGGGATAGCGGAAGAGCGAGTGTATTTAATCTGTGTACAGGGGTGGCGTGCGAGGGTGTCAAGTTGAAGATTTACTCTGTCAGTGTCAGTACTGCAGGTTGTGTTGGAGGGGCAAACTGAGGAGGGCCAGCAGAGTGACCTGCTGTAGTAGAGGTGGTGGATGACCTGTGGTGGGTGTGGTGGATGACCTGTGGTAGATGACCTGTGGTGGGTGTAGTGGATGACCTGCGGTGGGTGTGGTGGATGACCTGTGGTGGGTGTGGTGGATGACCTGTGGTGGGTGTGGTGGATGACCTGTGGTGGGTGTGGTGGATGACCTGTGGTGGGTGTGGTGGATGACCTGTAGTGGGAGGTGGTGGATGACCTGTGGTGGGTGTGGTGGATGACCTGTGGTGGGTGTGGTGGATGACCTGTGGTGGGTGTGGTGGATGACCTGTGGTGGATGACCTGTGGTGGGTGTGGTGGATGACCTGTGGTGGGTGTGGTGGATGACCTGTGGTGGGTGTGGTGGATGACCTGTAGTGGGAGGTGGTGGATGTAAAATACATGTGTATATCATTTGCAATGCTTGTATAGGGTTATATAATATTCCCTGCTGGTATTATCACCTGGGTTATCTTTCACTGCCAGGTAACCTCTGAGTCCTCTTATAATAAGCTATATTATTTTCTATGTATAACTTTTTTTCTCTCTATTTACCATTTTGTAATATAGTGACAAGGTCACCAGTTGAACTATTTACACTAACATTGTTCTCTCCCCTGTTTGGGATTTTTTTTAGGTCACCTCACCAGGCTGGGATGGACATGCGAGTGATCGGGTCACCAGCAGCAACAGCCTAGTTGACCAAGCAAGCACCAGACGAGCCTGGCCCAAGGCTGGGCTCTGGCAGTAGAAAAAATCTGAGAACTCATCAAGGGTACGTTGTGTGGTCCAATATATGCTTATATTACTACGTACCTGGTACACACACACATATATTATAATATATATATATATATATATATATATATATATATATATATATATATATATATATATATATATAAGCGAAAAATAACGAACAATCGGTATAAGATGTAAGACAACCACGGGGGGAGTTGAATGATAGCTCTAGACTAGGGGGAGAGAGCACAACTTTGTAGTACCCACAGTCAGTGGCCAGGCTTCAAACACCTTTTATTGTACAGCAATAAAGGAATGGAACAGACTGCCTGCACATGTCAAAGCCAGTCATAGAATGAACCAGTTCAAGAAGAGAGCCAAAAGGTACCTAATGAATGTAGCGACAGAAAGGGAGGAGAATTATTTTTATTTTTTTTAGTTACCATACATGTACATGTAAATAACTCTTTTTACCTTATTCCTTTTAATTATAGTATAATAACTAGTATCTACTAAGGTGTATAATATTAAGGTATTAAATGGACCCCAATGGAAATAAGTCACTCTGTCTGACTTTTTAGGGTTAACTTAGGTTTTTCTACACATATGTTGCTATGTATGATAATCTATGTAACTGTGTATACCTGAATAAACTTACTTACTTACTTACTTATTGCTATCAACACATCATCAGGAGCTTGCAATGTTGCAGAAAACAGGATGAAATCCGAACAGACACGTTCAGAGTGAACGTTTTTGCACAGATACAAACGAAGAGAATTTTGTAGGTAAGCCAATAAGATGTTAGTTTACGATACACTGAAATGCTGAAACTCATCACTGGGACTCACAAGAATGTCAAGATAAGCCCATGTTCAATTTGTCTCTACTTCAGATGTAAATTCAATATTAGTGCGCTCTGAATTTAGATATTGCAAGAATAATGGTATATGGTCAAGTGATTTAAATAATGGAGAGGAATTGTCAATATAGTTGTCTATCTTCACCACATAATATATACATGTGAATGATATTTGTACACAGTTCCCAACACATCTTTAGATATACATAGTACCTATACATTGAGATTCCTTACACTGCTAAAGGTAGAAAAATACTTATGTATACACGATGCTTACATGGTTGCAGGTACGTACACAATAAAACGTCATGAGCATACATAAATTACCCCTAAAAGACGCACTAAAGCAGGGAAATAACCCACCAAACTTTCCCCACTGTGAAAAGTATGAGAAAAACCTGCCTGGGCGGCAGTTGTGGCAGGGAGTGAGCACCACCACACCCACGCTCAAACCCCGGTTTACCTCTTCCCTTGCACCCACACTAACATACCAGTGACAACGGGAAGCCGGACTTGCGTCCTGGAGGTGTGAAGTACAGTGTCTGTACTCTTTACAAGGGGTCGTGACAATCCTCTGCGTCAGACCGTTGCTTCTGTATCAGTGAAAGTGCAGTGTGCATGTTGGGAGTTGGGGAGTAGTGGTGGTGTTGAGGGGGTCCTGCCAGAAGAGGTGTGGAGGAGGTTTGTTTACCCTCTGTGTTCGTTTGGTATATCTGTGTCTAGCATTAGGAATAATATTAGGAGAGAAGTAAATAATGAAAATGATTGTTATAGGAATGCAGTTAGAAGCCTGAGTAGATCTATAACCCTCTATGATAAAATGAACATAGATAAGTATGTCTATGGAGCAACTTGCAATGTGAACAGACTGACTGATGTTGTAGTGGCCAGGCTTAGGCTTGGCTACAAGTACTTCTGGCAGTTTGGGAGACACAGATGATGATCAAACTAAATGCAAATTATGTGATCAGGCATATGGTCACTGTCTTGAACACTATGTGCTGAATTGTCCACTTATTAAGGAATACAGAGATAGACAGTATAATAACTTATGTGACATGTCAAGATATCTTATTAATGAAAATAAGATACCAGATATACTAAGCAAATTTCCTAAATTTGCTTGTAACAGATAAGTGAACTGTAGATATAAATCCATATGTACACCTGTTAACCCTTTTGGGGCCTAGTTCCTAGGCCTTTTGTGTATCCATATGCTCTTGCGCTACCGTCCACAGGATGGATATGGGGCGCACAATAAACTAGCCACTTCGGTGGCAAAATCTAATCTTACCCTCTGTTTGGCCGGAGTGGGGGAAGGGGGAGTCGCTCAGAACTCCATCATTGGATGCTGAACAGAACACCTCTTTTAACAGTGAGAACATGGTGATTAGTGTGCCAAATGGTGAGGGTTTCTCTAAATACAATAATAAGTGTATAACAATCAGCCACCCATCCCTGGTCCTCTCCCCACATCCCTGTCTAGGCCTAGTGCCCCACCAATTACTCTCACTACCGCTCGCTACTCCCCACCCTCATCCCCTATGCATCCACGCTGTCCTTCACCCGTCATCCCACAGCTGGCGCCCTCCCACGCCCACGATGTCAGCAATGTCACAAGATGACCTTTGAAGAAAGTCAACGATGCCCCTGCAAACAGCGGATCCTGGTACAACCTACTGCTATTTGGCAATGCTTGTCTGGCTGTCCCACCAAGGAGGGACACGTCACTAGCAACATCTGTTATTAGGGCAATAAATGCATTCCCTAGAGCTGACAACCTCGTAAAACTCCCCTCTAGGGCGACAAACACCCGCCGGCCAAATGCCATCAACAGGACACCTGACGCCTCAAAAATCAGAGCCCAAATTAGGAAAAAAAAATAAAAAAAATAGAAGAGGGTAATACTATTGGAGCACCGAAGTTCATAACCAGTGAGGATACCATCGCTCCTAAGGACGTCATTACAGCACAAGCCCTGAAGGACAAACATCCACCCAGGGCTCCCAGTACCAACATTGACCTCCCTGACATTGCAGCAGGTGAAGAACATTTAACTCTACAGGACGCTGATGTGTAAAAAGCTGTTATGTCATTTTCACAGGGCTCAGCAGGAGGTTTCACCGGTTTAAGGCCACAACACTTAAATGCTCAATCCAGCACTTGGTGATGTTTCAGAGAGGTTGCTGTCTGAACTCGCCAAATTTTCCAATGTGTGCCTGGTTGGCTGGCAGTGTCCCAGAGGCCATTAGACCTCTCTCCTCTTTGGTGCCTCACTGTGTGCCCTCCGGAAAAAGGACGGAGGAATCAGGCCCATTTCAGTGGGCAATACTCTTCGGCGCCTAGTCGCCAAGGCTACAGTAAGAATGGTGAGTCAAGAGGCTGCCGCAATGTTGAAACCAACTCAGCCAAAGCAGCTGCCCATTCAGCACGAGTATACATCAACAACATGTCAGTTGAAAAAAGCCTTGACCAAATTGGATTTTGCCAACGCTTTCAACTTAGAAGGGATGCTGCTCTCCAAGCAGTTTCTACACTTCCCTTCCCTCTATCCCTTCATACAATCGTGTTATAGTGTGACTTCTAAAGTATTGTTTGGGGACTATGAAATTGACTCGTGTGAGGGTGTGCAACAGGGAGACCTTCTCGCTCTCTTTCTATTCTGTCTGGTTATCAAGGAAGTCACTGAAGCGCTCTCCAGTGAGCTCAATATCTGGTTCTTGGATGATGGTACCCTAGCTGGCACTAAAGAATCTCTCCTAGAAGACATCAGAAAAATTAAAGACATGGGAGAGAGCCTGGGCCTATCTTTAAACCCCACCAAATGTGAAATAGTTTCTACCAATCGACAGAGGATCCAGAATATTAGTGTTGTTTTACCAGGAGCATGAGCCATTGATCCAGCCAACAGCACTCTCCTTGGTGCTCCTCTTGGGCCCAATGTCATTGATCTGATCCTAGAAAAGAAAATCTCAGACCTCAGGACGATGGAAGGCAGGATGAAATACATCGATACACATGATGCCTTCTACCTACTCACGAGATGACTGTCCATCCCAAAACTTACCTACTTCCTGAGATGCTCCCCAGCCTTCAGCAGTCCAAAACTCAAGGAATATGACTCTCTCCTCAAGACTATGCTAGAGAGTGTACTGAATCTTTCCCTTGAAGATGGACAGTGGTTGCAAGCCTCACTTCCAGTCAGCCTTGGAGGGATGAGAGTATGCAAATCCTTCCAGATTGCCCTACCAGCTTTCCTATCCTCTTCCATAGCATCAAACGAGTTGATAAAACAAATTCTTCCGGACATCCTCAGTGATTCAGCAGGAATACAGGACCCTAAGCTATGCCAGTGCCATCACTGAATGGGAGACTCTTGCTGCTCCAGCACCAAAACCTAGTGCAGCACTGGCCTACAGTCAAGCTGAGATGGTCCCATCGCTGAAAAGGTGCTTGCCAACATGCTTAGGGATGTAACATCAGACAGGGAGACTGCCCGTCTTCAAGACTGAGTGCACATCACTCTGGTGACTTCCTCCAAACAGTCCCCATTTCGGCAATGGGAACATGCCTCGACCCTAAGAATCCATATTGCAGTGGCTCTGCGCCTTGCTTCATCGCCGCAAATACGTCTTTGGGGCGATGCACAAGCCGACCAATATGGTCTACATCAGTGATTCTCAACCAGGGGTAAATCTACCCTTCAGGGGTAAAAAATTACATGGAAAGGGGTAAAAATTTGATGTACCTGATAATTTAATAATAATTCAATTAAATTTTTCTGACCTTATTTTTCTGTCCCTTTATGATGGCGATAAATGTTTTGTATGGAAGTGAGGGGGTAAATGGAAAAAATACATCAAGCCAAGGGGGGTTAATGATGGAGGAAAAGTTGAGAATTCCTGGTCTACATGGTCCAAAACCAAGGGTTGGCACACAAGACAATGAAGTCAACGACACCATAAAGAGAAGTCTTGCTACAGCTGGATGCCCAGCCGAGAGAGAGCCCCGATCACTAGCAGCCAACAATACCCACAACCCAGCAAACCGGCAAGCGGAAATTTGTGTATGCAATAATTTCGTAAAAATCATTCTGAACCTAACGAAAAAAAAATATATATATCGTTGTGTTTATTATTAAATTATTGTAAACTTATCTAAAATACATTTAGTTAGATTAAGCTAAATTAAATTACGCTTGTTATAACAATGTTAGGCAAGTTTTCTAAGGTTCTTTTGGTACAAAATTATTAATTTTTACATTAACATAAATGAAAAAAATATATCTTGAAACTTACAAGACGAAATTTTATTAAAGGACTTAATTTTAAACGAGTTCTTGCTAAGTGACCAGTTTTACCTATTCGGCACGACATATATAACACAAACCATGAGCTTTGCAACTGTGTGTATATACACTGAGCTGAGTATCTATAAGCATATATACACTCCAAGACGTATATTTCCACTGAGTGTACTTTCATCCCCATTATAGGTCTATAAGTATCCATGACTGGTGGTGTACAGGTGAAGTGCAACCATCATGACTCAGATAACATTGTCATTCATCTTCTGCAAGATTAAGATTTATTCAACTGTAAACGTTTATACCAAAGCCATATTAAAACCTGAATAATGCATCGCGATTTAAAACGGTTTATCGAAAGCAAAAAAAAAAAAAAATCAGATCGTAAAAGAGAATGTTATATATTTATGGGGAAGCGCTAATCCCGAAAGGGTCATAGAGCGCTTGGGGAATGGGAGGTAATCAGATTTCGTCAGGGTATGGGTAAATCAGGTTCTGTTCCTTGCTTCCTGAGCCCGTAACCTGGGTCAAGTAACAAACCCAAGCGCAGTAAGACCCTTACGGGTTTAACACCCCATGGTCACTTTTAGCAAAATTGGATACATCCGCAGTGCTTTGTTACCTTATTGTATAGGACACTTATTTACCACGACTGGCTCTGAAGATGACCCACATGGGTTTAGCACTTAACATGAATTAAATACACACAAAACATACTAGGAAGGAAAGCTAGCTTTGTTTCCTGGTGATATTCCATCACATGAGATGTGTTAGTGCTGAAGTGTGCCAGACTGAGCTGGCACACTTCACTATGGCTCTTTAACTACTCACCAGCAACGGCTTCTAAATTCTTCTTCCGACAGAGCTGCTAGTTACTTATAATAGCAAGGAATGAGTTGGATTGTTTATCACCACAGTGGGACGGTAGACTGGTCCTGGTGATCACCACAGTGGGACTGTAGACTGGTCCTGGTGATCACCACAGTGGGACGGTAGACTGGTCCTGGTGATCACCACAGTGGGACGGTAGACTGGTCCTGGTGATCACCACAGTGGGACTGTAGACTGGTCCTGGTGATCACCACAGTGGGACGGTAGACTGGTCCTAGTGATCACCACAGTGGGACTGTAGACTGGTCCTGGTGATCACTCACCACAGACTGACGGTAGATAGAATTCCCCGTGAAGAAAACATCACCGGGCTTTACCATGCGTCATCTTGGGATCATTCACACACCAAAAAATAAAATCACTCGAGGGATGGACGGGTAGCCGGACCCAGGGTGGTCTCCACTGTGGTGTGGACAGCCGTCAGAAGGCTGACAAAAACTGAGAGGAACGTGAAGGAGTAAGAAATGCCGCAGAAGAGCTTCACCATCATTAGACTCTCCGTCAGGGTGGGGAAGATCACCTGCAGCACCTCCCACATGCTCGGGTGCACCCCGCACTCCTCCTGAGCATACCTGCTTGGTAGGGTGAAGCTACAGTTACCGCCGTCATAGCAGCCAGCGCGGGCCTCCACAGGTACTTAAAGCACACCTGTGTAATCGATTCTAGCAAAAGAGCAGTGGAGGCTACGCAAGTGCAGGTAAAGCATCACCAGTACCCAGCTCATAATTAAGAGGCAGCTCAGTATGGCAAGCACTCTTGGGCACCAGTGACTCTTAAAGTAAACGATCAGGGCCACGATGGAGTACGCTATGGTAAACATCACCAGTATAACCCAGGGGAGGTGAACCTGCAGGAAGGTGGGAAGCAAGCCGGCGGGATAGAAGGTGTACACTACCAGCATCCCTAGCAGTAATAACACCACAGCCAGTGATACCAGCACGAGGAGGAAGTGGATACCTATCATCACCCATCTTATTCCCACCCGTACATCCTCATAACTACCCACACTGACACTCTCACCCACACTCGCACCCTCATCCTACTCACCATCCTGTGGCTGCTTGTTACGCATGAGTCAAGTGCAAAATATTTTGAATAAGGAAAATGTATAATTACTGAAACAAAATGTTTGATCACTGAAGGTAGAAACACTTGATCTAACACTGTTGTTAACGGAAGTAAGAGGTTACCAACTTGCAACACAACGGTACACCCAGCAGGTACAACGGTACACTCAGCAGTACAACGGTACACTCAGCTGTACAACGGTACACCCAGCAGGTATAACGGTACACTCAGCTGTACAACGGTACACCAAGCAGTACAACGGTACACTAAGTAGTACAACTGTACTAATCTTTGGCCTGTTTGTTAGATACGATGCGAGTATGAAAAAATAAATAAATACAGGCAATGAGAGACGAATATCAGATGATAGGGAGAATGTAGGGAGTAAATGTGTTCAGATAACAGAGTGGACTGGTCGGGAGATATGAGAGACGATGTGAACCACTACACTGAGGAAGGTGGGTGGTGCACTGAGGAAGGTGGGTGGTGCACTGAGGAAGGTGGGTGGTGCACTGAAGCATCTGTGGAGACGAAGAATTTTATTCCTGGAAGCAAAAAGGAAAACGCAGCAGAGTACAGAGGTGGCAACACTGCTGTATGGGTGTCAAGCATGGGTTGTGAATGTGGCAACACTGCTGTATGGGTGTCAAGCATGGGTTGTGAATGTGGCAACACTGCTGTATGGGTGTCAAGCATGGGTTGTGAATGTGGCAACACTGCTGTATGGGTGTCAAGCATGGGTTGTGAATGTTGTACCTGAGATGAGGCTGGAGACTATGGAGATGTCGTGTTTAAGGGCAATGTGTGGTGTGAATATTATGCAGAGAATTCGGAGTCTGGAGATTAGGTGTGGACTGTAGTTTTGTGAAACGTCCAACCCGTGTGGGTCTAGTGCAAAGCGTGGTAGAAGCTTGATCCTCCGTCTGCCAAGTGCAAGGAGGTGTGGAGTTACCAAGATAATTATACAGAGGGTTGAGGAGTAGTTGTTGAGGTGGTTTGGACATTTAAAGAGGCTGGAAAAATATGACAACTAAGGAGGGCACACAAATATGAAATGGAGGGAAGCAAGGGTAGAAAACGGTGGAGGTGGTGGTGGTTTTGCGTGCTAGGGTCTTGGACATCCAGTAGGCGTGTGTGAGCGTGCTAGAGCAAGTTTTTTTTTACGAATTGACGTGTTGTTGGGGTGTGAGGAAGAGGATAATTATGAAAGGGTTTAGGTACACTGATTAGCTGGGGAAGAGTCGTGGAGGTGGGAAGTACAGTGCCGGCACTCTGAAGGAGGGCTGGGAATGTTGTGATTTGGAGGCTCATCGGAACAGTGATATTGGCGCCCTTCTGACAAGATACTAAACAAATGACAGTGAAAGTGTTTTCTTCTTCTTTGTGTGTGTGTGTGTACGCAAATGAGCGTGTATTCATATGTGCGTGTGTTACATTTTGAAATGTGTTTACCCGTGAACGCGAGATTGTGTAAACAATGTCATCGATGCATCACACAAAGCGACAAAACAACGAATTTCATATTTCGAATCAAATACAAAACACAAATTTTTACTATCAAAATTGTTTTGAAAAAAATGCAAAGCTTATTTTCCTTAAGACAATTTGCATACACAGCATACAGATCTACCACCACATAACGTTCCACTGCCAAGCCAATTTATACACCCTCTCTGTATTACCGCCGCTGCCCGCAGAAAATTCAATTCTCATTCCTATTTCAGTGTTATACAGTGACACCAGCTGCCAGGGAGAGCGTTCGCTATAGTGTCCTACACATTGTTTAGTACGGGTTTTGTACCGGTGGTGAAGCTAACACCCGCATGTATTGACAGTTGTCAATAACTTCCCTTTGTTGCGTGGGTGCCTGCCCCGATGTTGTTACTGTTGCGTGGGTGCCTGCCCCGATGTTGTTACTGTTGCGTGGGAGCCTGCCCCGATGTTGTTACTGTTGCGTGGGTGCCTGCCCCGATGTTGTTACTGTTGCGTGGGTGCCTGCCCCGATGTTGTTACTGTTGCGTGGGTGCCTGCCCCGATGTTGTTACTGTTGCGTGGGTGCCTGCCCCGATGTTGTTACTGTTGCGTGGGTGCCTGCCCCGATGTTGTTACTGTTGCGTGGGTGCCTGCCCCGATGTTGTTACTGTTGCTTTGTTGCGTGGGTGCCTGCCCCGATGTTGTTACTGTTGCGTGGGTGCCTGCCCCGATGTTGTTACTGTCGCGTGTGTGCCTGCCCCAATGTTGTTACTGTTGCGTGGGTGCCTGCTCCGATGTTGTTACTGTTGCTGTTGCGTGGGTGCCTGCCCTAATGTTCTTACTGTTGCTGTTGCGTGGGTGCCTGCCCCGATGTTGTTAATGTTGCTGTTGCGTGGGTGCCTGCCCCGATGTTGTTACTGTTGCTGTTGCGTGGGTGCCTGCCCCGATGTTGTTACTGTTGCGTGGGTGCCTGCCCCGATGTTGTTACTGTTGCGTGGGTGCCTGCCCCGATGTTGTTGCTGTTGCGTGGGTGCCTGCCCCGATGTTGTTACTGTTGCGTGGGTGCCTGCCCCGATGTTGTTGCTGTTGCGTGGGTGCCTGCCCCGATGTTGTTACTGTTGCGTGGGTGCCTGCCCCGATGTTGTTACTGTTGCGTGGGTGCCTGCCCCGATGTTGTTACTGTTGCGTGGGTGCCTGCCCCGATGTTATTACTGTTGCGTGGGTGCCTGCCCCGATGTTGTTACTGTAGCGTGGGTGCCTGCCCCGATGTTGTTACTGTTGCGTGGGGTGCCTGCCCCGATGTTGTTACTGTTGCGTGGGTGCCTGCCCCGATAATGTTACTGTTGCGTGGGTGCCTGCCCCGATGTTGTTACTGTTGCGTGGGTGCCTGCCCCGATGTTGTTGCTGTTGCGTGGGTGCCTGCCCCGATGTTGTTACTATTGCGTGGGTGCCAGCCCCGATGTTGTTACTGTTGCGTGGGTGCCTGCCCCGATGTTGTTACTGTTGCGTGGGTGCCTGCCCCGATGTTGTTACTGTTGCGTGGGTGCCTGCCCCGATGTTGTTACTGTTGCGTGGGTGCCTGCCCCGATGTTGTTATTGTTGCTTTGTTGCGTGGGTGCCTGCCCCGATGTTGTTACTGTTGCGTGGGTGCCTGCCCCAATGTTGTTACTGTCGCGTGGGTGCCTGCCCCGATGTTGTTACTGTTGCGTGGGTGCCTGCCCCGATGTTGTTACTGTTGCGTTGGTGCCTGCCCCGATGTTCTTACTGTTGCGTAGGTGCCTGCCCCGATGTTACTGTTGCGTGGGTGCCTGCCCCGATGTTACTGTTGCGTGGGTGCCTGCCCCGATGTTGTTACTGTTGCGTTGGTGCCTGCCCCGATGTTCTTACTGTTGCGTAGGTGCCTGCCCCGATGTTACTGTTGCGTGGGTGCCTGCCCCGATGTTACTGTTGCGTGGGTGCCTGCCCCGATGTTACTGTTGCGTAGGTGCCTGCCCCGATGTTGTTACTGTTGCGTGGGTGCCTGCCCCGATGTTGTTACTGTTGCGTGGGTGCCTGCCCCGATGTTGTTACTGTTGCGTAGGTGCCTGTCCCGATGTTACTGTTGCGTGGGTGCCTGCCCCGATGTTACTGTTGCGTGGGTGCCTGCCCCGATGTTGTTACTGTTGCGTGGGTGCCTGCCCCGATGTTGTTACTGTTGCGTGGGTGCCTGCCCCGATGTTGTTACTGTTGCGTGGGTGCCTGCCCCGATGTTGTTACTGTTGCGTAGGTGCCTGTCCCGATGTTACTGTTGCGTGGGTGCCTGCCCCGATGTTACTGTTGCGTGGGTGCCTGCCCCGATGTTGTTACTGTTGCGTGGGTGCCTGCCCCGATGTTGTTACTGTTGCGTGGGTGCCTGCCCCGATGTTGTTACTGTTGCGTGGGTGCCTGCCCCGATGTTGTTACTGTTGCGTGGGTGCTTGCCCCGATGTTGTTACTGTTGCTGTTGCGTGGGTGCTTGCCCCGATGTTGTTACTGTTGCTGTTGCGTGGGTGCTTGCCCCGATGTTGTTACTGTTGCGTGGGTGCTTGCCCCGATGTTGTTACTGTTGCTGTTGCGTGGGTGCCTACCCTAATGTTCTTACTGTTGCGTGGGTGCCTGCCCCGATGTTGTTACTGTTGCGTGGGTGCCTGCCCCGATGTTGTTACTGTTGCTGTTGCGTGGGTGCCTGCCCCGATGCTGTTACTGTTGCGTGGGTGCCTGCCCCGATGTTGTTACTGTTGCTGTTGCTATCATCAAAGGCACTTATCAATAGATGCTTAACCTTTTGTGTGTGTTAGTTACCATTTTGTCCTAGGCACATGTCGATTAGACACTAGGCCTGTTGTATGTGTGTGTGTGTGTACTCTCCTAGTTGTGTGTGCACGTGTGTGTGTGTGTATGTGTACTCTCCTAGTTGTGTGTACACGTGTGTGTGTGTGTGTGTACTCACCTAGTTGTGGTTGCAGGGGTCAATTCACAGCTCCTGGCCCCGCCTCTTCACTGCACCCACTACACCCATCACTACACCATCACTACACCCATCACTACACTACACCATCACTACACCCATCACTACACTACACCATCACTACACCCATCACTACACCATCACTACACTACACCATCAATACACCATCACTACATCCATCGCTACACCCATCATTACACTACGCCATCAATACACCAATCACTTCACTACACCATCACTATACCCATCACTACACTACGCCATCAATACACCCATCACTACACTACACCACTACACTACACCCATAAACTACACTACACCATCACTACACTACACTCATCACTACACAACACTCATCACTACACTACATCATCACTACACTACGCCATCAATACACCCATCACTACACTACACCATCACTACACTACACCCATCACTACACTACACCCATCTATACTACACCACTCACCCATCACTACACTACACCATCACTATACTACACCATCACTACACTACACCATCACTACACTACACCACTACACCATCACTACACTACACCATAACTACACTCATCACTACATCCATCACTACACTATCACTACACTACTCCATCACTACACTACACCATCACTACACATACACCACCACTACACTACACAACTACACCACCACTACACTACACCATCACTACACTACACCCATCACTACACTATACCATCACTACACTACACCCATCCTCACTGCATCACTACACTACATCACTGCACTGCACCCTCACCATCACTACACTACCCGTCGCTGCATTGCACCGTCACTACACTGCACCCTCACCGTCACTGCACCCTCACTGCACTCCCCATCCTGCACTGCACCATCACTACACTACACCATCACTATACCCATCACTACACTCATCCTCACTACACCCATCACTCACTACATCACTCACTACACCCATCACTCACTCATCCTACACTCACCATCCTACACTACACCGCTGCACCATCACTACACTACATCACTACACTGCACTCACCATCCTCACTGCACCATCACTACACTCATCACTCACTACACCCATCACGACACTGCACCATCACTGCACTGCACCGTCGCTGCACTGCACCATCACTGCACCCTCCTCACTCATCCTGCACTCACCCATCGCTGCACTGCACCATCGCTACACTGCACCATCACTGCACTCACCGTCACTGCACCCATCACTGCACTGCTCCTCACTCCCCATCACTACCTCACCATCACTCACTACACCCATCACTACCTCACCCATCACTACACTACACCATCACTACACTACACCATCACTACATTCACCATCACTACACTACACTACACCATCACTACACTACACCACCACTACACCATCACTACACTACACCCATCATTCACTCACCATCACTACACATGACCTCACTACACCACTCACTCACTGCACCATCCTGCCACCACTCGCTACACCATCACTCACTGCACCCATCCTACCTCCACCACTGCCATCACTACACCACCACTACACACCATCACTATACTACACCCATCACTACACTACACCATCACTACACTACACCATCACTACACTACACCCATCACTACACTACACCATAACTACACTACAACAACCACTACACTAAACCATCAATACACCATCACTACACCCATCGCTATACCCATCACTACACCCTTCGCTACACCCATCACTACACTACGCCATCAATACACCTATCAGTTCACTACACCAATACACCATCACTACACCCATCACTACACTACGCCATCAATACACCCATCACTATACTATGCCATCAATACACCCATCACTACACAACGCCATCACTAAACTACACCATCATTACACTACACCATCACTACACTACACCATCACTACACTACACCATCATTACACTACACCCATCACTACACTACACCATCACTTCACTACACCCATCACTACACTACACCATCACTACACTACACCCATCACTACACTACACCATCACTACATCACTACACTACACCCATCACTACGTCACTACACCCATCACTACACTACACCATCACTACATCACTACACTACACCCATCACTACGTCACTACACCCATCACTACACTACACCATCACTACACTACACCATCACTACACTCACCATCACTACACTACACCACCATTACACTACACCCATCACTACACTACACCCATCACTACACTCACCATCGCTACACTGCAACACCACTCATTACACCATCACTACACTACACCTATCACAACACTACACCATCACTACACTACACCATCACTACACCCATCACTCACTACACCATCACCTGCACACCATCACTACACTACACCACCACACTACACCATCACTACACCCATCACTACACTACATCACTACACTACACCCATCACTACACTACACCACCACTACACTACACCATCACTACACTACCACTACGCTACACCATCACTACACTACACCACCACTACACTACATTACTACACTACACCACCACTACACTACACCATCACTACACTACACCATCACCACACTACACTCATCACTACACCCACTCCTACACTACACCATCAATCACTATCACCATCACTACACTACACCACCACTACGCTCACCGTCACTGCGCTGCACCATCACTGCACTAAACCCATCACTGCACTCCACTCCTGCACCGTCAGATACACTCACCATCACTGCACTGCCACTGCACTGCACCACCGCTGCACTGCACCATCCTCACTCACCATCACTACACTACACCCATCACTACACTACCACTACACTACACCCATCACTACACTACCACTACACTACACCATCACTACACTACACCATCACTACACTACACCATCAATACACTACACCACCACTATAACTTTTATTTATCCCAATTTTCATTTTTTTCCTCGGCATGAATCCATAATATTTTTAGCATATTTTCTTCCTAGGAAATATGTTGCCTAATTTTAATTACAATCCCTAATTACTCCTCATTTTTCTCAATAATTAGACGGTCTTTGTTTAATTTTTTTATTGGAACATCGTAGCTCATTTCGGCTCTGTTTTTTTCATGTTGTTCCTGCGTATTTTCTTCATCGTTAGAAGGAAAGAATGAAATTTTTTTTGTGGTTTGTGTCTACATGATGTATCTCACCTGTTAGTTAGTTACCATTTTGTCCTAGGCACATGTCAATTAGACACTAGGCCTGTGTGTGTGTGTGTGTGTGTGTACTCACCTATTTGTACTCACCTATTTGTGGTTGCAGGGGTCGAGTCATAGCTCCTGGCCCCGCCTCTTCACTGATTGCTACTAGGTCCTCTCTCTCCCTGCTCCATGAGCTTTATCAAACCTCGTCTTAAAAATAAATAACAAAAAGACACAATACCGTGACTGGAACAATACACACACAACCCGCACATATAAAAGAGAGGAGCTTACGACGACGTTTCGGCCCGACTTGGACCATTTACAAAGTCACACTAACACACAAAGACGGGGGAAGTGGTATTTATAGGCAGGCAGACAGGGGAGGGTACCAGAGAGTGGGGTAATAATGGAGTAAGTAGTGGAAGTGGTAGTAGTAGTAATAGTAGTAGTTGAGACACCCATCTTAAAACTGTGTATGGTTCCTGCCTCCACTATGTCGCTTTCTAGGCTATTCCACTTCCTGACAACTCTATGACTGAAGAAATACTTCCTAACATCCCTTTGACTCATAGGAGTCTTCAACTTCCAATTGTGACCCCTTGTTTCTGTGTCCTCTCTCTGGAACATCTTGTCTCTGTCCACCTTATCTATTCCTCGCAGTATTTTATACGTCGTTATCATATCTCCCCTAACCCTCCTGTCCTCTAGTGTCGTCAGGCTGATTTCCCTTAACCTTTCTTCGTAAGGACAATCCTCTTAGCTCTGGGACTAGTCTTGTTGCAAACCTTTGCACTTTCTCTAGTTTCTTGACGTGCTTGACCAGGTGTGGGTTCCAAACTGGTGCTGCATACTCCAATATGGGCCTGACGTATATGGTGTACAGAGTCTTGAACGATTCCTTAGTGAGGTATTGGAACGCTATTCTTAGGTTTGCCAGCCGCCCGTATGCTGCAGCAGTTATCTGATTAATGTGTGCCTCAGGAGATGTGCTCGGTATTATACTCACCCCAAGATCTTTTTCCTTGAGTGAGGTTTGCAGTATTTGGCCACCTAGACTATACTCTGCCTGCGGTCTTCTTTGCCCTTCCCCGATCTTCATGAATTTACATTTGGCAGGGTTAAATTCAAGGAGCCAGTTACTGGACCAGGCTTGTAGCCTGTCCAGGTCTCTTTGTAGTCCTGCCTGATCCTCGACTGATTTAATTATTCTCATTAACTTCACATCATCTGCAAACAGGGACACTTCTGAGTCTATCCCTTCCGTTATGTCATTCACATATACCAAAAACAGTACCGGTCCCAGGACTAACCCTTGTGGAACCCCACTCGTCACAGGTGCCCACTCTGACGACACCTCGTCACGTACCATGACTCGTTGTTGCCTCCCTGTCAGATATTCTCTGATCCATTGCAGTGCCTTTTCTGTTACGTGTGCCTGATCCTCTAGCTTTTGCATTAACCTCTTGTGAGGAACTGTGTCGAACGCCTTCTTGCAGTCCAAGAAAATGCAGTCTATCCACCCCTCTCTCTCGTGTTTTACTTCTGTTACCTTGTCATAAAACTCCAGTAGGTTTGTGACACAGGATTTTCCTTCCCTGAAACCGTGCTGCTGGTTGTGTGTGTGTGTGTGTGTGTGTGTGTGTGTGTGTGTGTGTGTGTGTGTGTGTGTGTATGTGTACTCACCTAATTGTACTCACCTAATTGTGGTTGCAGGGGTCGAGACTCAGCTCCTGGCCCCGCCTCTTCGCTGTCTGCTACTGGGTCTCTGCTCTCCCTGCTCCATGAGCTTTATCATACCTTGTCTTAAAACTATGTATGGTTCCTGCCTCCACTATATCTTTCTCTAGTCCATTCCACTTCCTGACTACTCTGTGGCTGAAGAAATGTTTCCTGACATCCCTTTGACTCATCTGAGTCTTCAGCTTCCAGTTGTGTCCCCTTGTTTCTGTGTTCCCTCTCTGAAACAACCTGTCACTATCTACCTTGTCAATTCCCCGCAGTATTTTGTATGTCGTTATCATGTCTCCTCTGACCCTTCTTTCCTCCAGTGTTGTTAGTCCTATTTCCCTCAACCTTTCTTCATAAGACAGACCCCTGAGTTGTGGAACTAACCTTGTCGCAAACCTTATCACTTTCTCTAGTTTCCTTACGTGCTTGACCAGGTGTGGGTTCCAGACTGGTGCTGCATATTCTAGTATGGGCCTGACGTACACGGTATGTGTGTGTGTGTGTGTGTGTGTGTGTGTGTCCTTGATTCACACATCTAGATAATAAACGTTAATCTAGGAAGAAGTACACAGATCTTCTCAGAAGCCATCTCTGAGTGAACTTCCAAATCCTCAGTTATCTCTCTCTCTCATGGTGTTCTCTCTCTCTCTCTCTCATGGTGTTCTCTCTCTCTCTCTCATGGTGTTATCTCTCTCTCTCTCTCTCTCTTTCTCTCTCTCTCATGGTGTTGTCTCTCTCTCTTATGGTGTTCTCTCTCTCTCTCTCTCTCTTATGGTGTTCTCTCTCTCTCTCATGGTGTTCTCTATCTCTCTCTCTCTCTCATGGTGTTCTCTCTCTCTCTCATGGTGTTCTCTCTCTCATGGTGTTCTCTATCTCTCTCTCTCTCTCTCTTTCATGGTGTTCTCTCTCTCTCTCTTTCATGGTGTTCTCTCTCTCGAGCTAAATGCCGTCATATAAAGTAAAGTTGTCAATTTTAAGAGAGATGAAGTAGGTGAGGGCATCGTGGATGCTGAGCCTCATCTTCAACTCCAGTCATCTCCCGGACACCTTCATCGCTGATAATGATGCAACTCCAACACTGACTTCAACACTTTCTTCAAAACTTACTTTTTCATTACTCGGTGCATGGTGAGTATTCAGCTAAATTTTGGGTTTTATTAACTTGACAATATATATAAGTCGATGTATAAGACACGTATGTGACACTCAGGTATCTTTACCGCAGAAACCGTTTTCATTAATCTATTCAATTTGATTATTCAGATGAATTTTGTGTTTCATTAGCTTTATGTAATTCCCTGTACTGTTCTGCTTTTTACTTTACTAAGGACATGAAAAACCAACTGATTCTTGGCACTCAAATTTACATGTGCAGTTTGATCAAAATCCAGTTCCCGGAGATTACTCTTGACTGATGACTTGTTTAATGGTGCTCATATATCTTGAGTGCGTGTGCGTATGTGCGTGCGTGCGTGTGTGTACACATTCTCGTGCCTCGATGTTTCGAATAAGGTACATAACGTAAATGAATGGTTCAGAGAACCGACAAGTTGATAAATTAGACACATATGCAACACTTGGGTATCTTTATTGAGGAAACGTTTCTCCACACAGTGGCTTCATCAGTCCATACAAAGGAGAATCATGAAGAACAGTCCATCAATCTTTCAAGATTGATGGACTGACAACATCGACTCAAGGCTGAGGGACTGATTACCTCAAACTACTCCTGTTCTTCATGATTCTCCTTTGTATGGACTGATGAAGTCACTGTGTGGCGAAACGTTTCCTCAATAAAGATACCCAAGTGTTGCACATGTGTCTAATTTATCAAGGTACATAACACCGACAAGGTACGTTAAATTATAGAAACTCTTCGTTCACCTGATGAGCGAAATTTCCCCCAATAAAGTTACCACCAGTTGCTAATATATGTCCATGTTGAAGGGTTCTTGATCCAACGTACTGGAGCTAGCATTTTTTTTCTTGGATCATACCTAATTACTAGCCATTCCTCAGGAGCTTCGTCACCTCAGCAAGTTAAGTACTTTGCCATGAATATAATAAGAGTAAAAACAATAATAAAGTAATTATGATAACATAAAAACGATAATAGTAACAATAATAATCACAAAATTATAATATATCATAACGATATTATTAATAATAATAATAAATATAACAATAACAGTAACTAATAATAATAATAAATCACAAAATAATAACTATCGACAAGTTATGAATTAGTCTCAACGCTGGTCTATGATAGAGAAATTACCTCAACAGCTGTAATTAATTCGGTCTTGTTTCTCCCCCACCGACCCCATCAACCTTGCTTGTGATGCTAAGTTAACTCCTACACAGGAAACAGAAACATCTGAATTTCCTAAAAAAAAAAAAAAAAAAATACTTGAAACTACAAAAAAATGAAAATTTTGCCAAATATTTAGGTTTTTCTCACTGTATAAAATCTGGTAAATTTCCCCACCTTATAATGCAGTTGAAAGTAGGTTTGAGCGTTTAAATGTGATTCGTTATATTACTGTTTCCTCTGTTATGGTCATTCGTTATACTACTCCTTCGTCTATGATCTGCTTACGTCTCATTGCTTCGTATGTGTTCGTTGTCGATGTTCCCGACTTGATAAACAGCGGGTGGTTTGGACACGAAAGCTTACTGTCAAAAGTAATGAAGGAAAGTTTGGTACAGAGCAAACTTCTACTGAGGCGACGTTTCGCTCCCACGTAAAGATTTATGAAGCTAAGTGAACTGATGAAGCCCTAGAGTAAAACGTTGTCACAGTTGAAGGTATCTCTGCTCCTGCGTGTTTGCTTCAGTGAGTTCATGTGCGACAACATTTTACATAAGAACATAAGAAGGGAGGAACACTGCAGAAGGCATATTGGCCCATACAAGGCACGTCCTTATCAAAACCACCCCTTCCCAAAGCTACCCATGAATTTACTCCCGTACCCACGACACCAATCACACCCAGCCCCTCCCACTCATATATTTGCCCAACCTCTTCTTAAAGCTACCCAGGGTCTCAGCCTCGATTACCCATATTCCGCTTAGGAGTTACCTTTATCAAATGTTAATAAATTAGACACATACGTAACTTGTCGATCTTCTGAACCATTCGTCTACCTTAACAAGTGTTGATGAAGCTTAATCATGAGCATAATGCATTTTGTGTGATAAATGGTTTTGAAAACCAACACGTTGAAGAATTGAGACACTTATGCAACATATGGGAATCTTTATTGAAGAAACGTTTCGCCACACAGTGGCTTCATCAGTCCAATATAAAGCAGCAAGGTATAAGGAGAAGAGGAGTTTGAGGTAATCAGTCCCTCAGCCTGGAATCGATGTGTTCAATCCATCACTCTTGTAGTCCATCACTTCCTACAAGAGTCCAGGCTGAGGGACTGATTACCTCAAACTCCTCTTCTCTTTATACTTTCCTGCTTTGTATTGGACTGATGAAGCCACTGTGTGGCGAAACGTTTCTTCAATTTAGATTCCCATATATTGCATAAGTGTCTCAATTCTTCAAAATGTATTTCAACACAGCCTTCCTCTATATCACGTCTTCACAACCACCGGCCAAATATACCAGGAGTCTCGGGGAAAAAGTTAAAGAAAGCAGAGAGCAGTAAGAGAAAGTTTCAGATATTGTGGCCAAGACAGTGACAACACGGTACAAATGAGAGAACTTCGTCCGTGTCTTGTTACACCGGAAGCAGCTTGTGGTACTTCCAATCTCCAGATGAAAGGAAAGAATCAGATATTAAAAGTAAACAGAAAAAAAGGGAAGGTACAGAAGAACAAGATATGTGGAACACTTTTTTATCATTGAACTTAAGAATGGAGAAACACTGCAGCAGGAGTATACATGGAGAGGGTTTCGGGGGGGGGGGGTCAACGCCCCCGCGGCCCGTTCTGTGACCAGGCCTCATGGTGGATCAGGGCCTGACCAACCAGGCTGTTACTGTTGGCCGCACGCAACCCGACGTACGAACCACAGCCAGGGTGGTCTGTCAGTAGTGTTACTGAATCCTTATGTAATATACTTGTGTAGTATATCGTAGTTAGTATCAGCTATGTTATATATATGATCCCTGCTCAGCTAGGCTCCCTAGCTAGCTGTGACGTCAGGAGTCCCGCTCTGGCGCTGGGCCCCAGACATACCCTCTCAGTTCCCGTTGTTACGCCAGACTAGAGAAGGCATAGGCTGCTGGGCTTCCCTCATAGACTACCAATATATAGTTACCAACCGCCTTGTATGTTTCACTACACCGACCATATCTCCAGAACACCCACCCAACAGGTCACGTCCTATTATCAAAACCACTAATATGTCCAAGTTTTCCCAAGGATACGCAGGGAGCTGCCAGCGCATCAGGCTTCTTCAGTTGAATACAGGAGGTGACTAGTATACAGGAAACAGATGGAGAAAACATTTTGGAATGTTCAGTCCCTCAGCCTTGAAAGAAGTATTGCAGCCTGCTGCGAGGGCGAGAGGCTTCGGAAATAAATATATAGAAGTGTTATACATATGTCTTAATAAAATACTTGTCGGTATTGTTTATCACTGATATAATGACTGGGTGGTAGTGGTGAGTGGTTGAGAGAGAGAGAGAGAGAGAGATGAATTACCCCCAACTGGAAGCTCTAGAATCGTTTTTTTTTAAAAGCTTAAGTTCGGGAGAAAATATTCACATAGGCAGTTAAATCTTGTTTTCCGGAGAGAATGTTGAATGAACTTAGCGAGAACTTATGGAGGGAGTTACATGTGGATACGGGGAACGCTGACACGAACTCAATATTAAATATCGCGGTATTTATGACCATTTCATGAATATTATGTCGGGGATTAGTGAGCCACGTCATTCTGGGTTATTCTAGATTATAATCTAGAATAACCCGTAGGATTATACAGCACCCTGGGGGGGGGAGATGAAGGTATTCAGGCTTAATTCACGGAACTGGAGCACAGATCCAATTCCCTAGATCAAGAGCCCCTCAACAGCGTCCAGGAACCTCCCTTGGGGGGGGTTATTCTAGAACAATTTGTTGTACCTGAATGGTATATAACATCGACAAGGTGAAGAATTAGACACGTGTGAAACATCTGGGTATCTTTATCTGTAGACGTTTAGCCTTCCAGTGGCTTCATCAATACAAGGAAGTAATGTGAAGAATGTAGAACTACGTACAAAAGATGTGGTAACCAGTACTCCCGCCTTGGAGTTGGTGAAGATCACCGTAGTCTTCTAGAACCTGACAAAATCTTCAAGACTACGGTGTTCTTCACCAACTCCAAGGCCCAGGGACTGTTTACCTCATCGTTTGTATACGGTTCTACTGTCTTCAAATGATGTCCTACAATTTGTATTGATAAAGCCACTGGATGGCGAAACGTCGACAAATAAACATAACCAGATGTTGCACATGTGTCTAATTATTCATCAAAACAATTCATGCCTACCTGTCGCTCATGAGACTGACACATTTACAACTGCACGAGTGACACATTTACAACTGCACGAGTGACACATTTACAACTGCACGAGTGACACATTTACAACTGCACGAGTGACACATTTACAACTGCACGAGTGACACATTTACAACTGCACGAGTGACACATTTACAACTGCACGAGTGACACATTTACAACTGCACGAGTGACACATTTACAACTGCACGAGTGACACATTTACAACTGCACGAGTGACACATTTACAACTGCACGAGTGACACATTTACAACTGCACGAGTGACACATTTACAACTGCACGAGTGACACATTTACAACTGCACGAGTGACACATACAACTGCACGAGTGACACATACAACTGCACGAGTGACACATACAAATGCACGAGTGACACATACAAATGCACGAGTTGGTTTAGATAAACACGTAAGCAAACACTAGGACATATTAGAAAACGTTTCGGTCCTGGCACCTTGATCACTTCTAACAGAGAGGTATTACAAAGAGTGAGGTGTGAGTGACGCATTACCTCTTCTAGATTTCATCAGTCTAGTGGATCTGTGTGTTAATTCAACTTCGGCAAGTATCAGGACAACTGCTACACCCTCATTCCCAACACTATTTCCTGGCTAAGATACGTTGAATATATATTGGTTTTCTATCCCAAACGTTTCAATATCCAGGTCCTCCTCAAGATCAATGCCATCGAACCATCAATAAAGTTTACACTTGAACTCGAAAAAGATGGCAAACCTCCTTTCCTCGACGTCCTACCGCGCAAGTCTCCCGACAGTGACAAACTTATCTTCAAAGTGTATAGAAAACCTACCAACAAGGACGATCTTATACACTTCTATTCGCACCAAGACACCCGCACTAAGAGGTGTCCTCACTGGCTTCTTGAGAACTCTTCGCATCTTCAGCCCTTGTTTTCTTGAAGAATGTATCTATATAACACAAGTCTTAACACATTTTCAGTTTCCATCTTTCTTCATACGGAATTGCAGACTCAAGGCATAAGCTATCCTCAACAAATCCCTCATGGAACAGCCCAATAAGCAATAAGCTACCATGTGGTCATGTTGCCACGAATATTCGCCAAGTACTTACTAAGAGTAACAAATATTTCCACTATAAACACATCTATCATCTACGAAACGTAGCCCCCACACCTCTAACTTCCACAGCAGGCGTCTACACCATTCCCTGTGGAGCCTGTACCAAGAAATATGTAGGTACGCCTGTGTCCTCCACAGGGACTCCACGGGGCACTTGAACTGGGATGAGGCACAACTCGTCCTCACTGAACAAGACCTTAGACGCCGACGATGTCTAGAAGCCTCGCTAATCGCCGTCACCGACACACCATAGAACCCAATACTGGAAATCACAAAATTTCTAAAACATTAGCATACATGATACTCAACCAGGCAAAGCACCAGCAACACAGGAGTCACATGGTCACATCGTCTACCCATCCTCATCCCAACATGGCATTCTTCAGGTCACCAGCGTCACTCACACCTCACTCTCCGCCTATATATAATGTCTTTCAACCTCTGTATGTTAGAAGTGATCAAGGTCCCAGGACCGAAACATTTTCTAGTAACTGACTCACGAAATCGTAATGACACGATTGCAAACAAACCATACCGCGGGTTCGAACCCCACCCGTGGTATGGTTTGATTTTCTAGTAAATATGTCAGTGTTTGTTTACGTGTCTTTCTAAACCAACTTGTCGGTATTTATTACCAAGGTTTATACCAACTGCAGGAGTGACACATACAACTGCATGAGACTAACACATACAGTTCTTGGAGTCTGATTCATGCAGCTGCGTGAGAATGACTCTTACAGCTGCAGGAGGGAGGTAGCAGCGTAGCCAGGGAAGTTGCACATCTTTGTCTTCCAGAAAAACTTTAGTCTTGAAACACAAATTGTCTTTTGTTTTTTTTGAGTGTGTGTGTGTGTGTATGTGTGTGTGTGTGTGTGTGTGTGTGTGTGTGTGTGTGTGTGTGTACGTACACATTTAAACACTATTTCCATTTCAATTTATTTTTTAAATTTATTTTGTGATTAAATATACACATTTTAGAAAACATTTTATCACCAAAAAAATCACAGTTACGTGACTGGACCAATACACCTCAATCCCGCACTTTTGAACCTCAAGAAGACGTTTCGGTCCATTCTGGACCATAGTGACTTTGAAAATGGTACAGGACTGACCGAAACGTCGTCGTAAAGCTTCTCGCCTCTTCCTATCAGGTAACTAACAACCGCCAACTAACATCCCTACACCTATACTAAAAATAGTTGTAATAGACTATAATTTTTAAAGGGGTGGACCGGTAAGCCAGCGGAAGGCCTCGGTCAGGTGACCAAAGCTCCAACGGCGGGTCATCATCTGACTAAGACCCGCGTCAGGAAACACTTGTCCGGTGTCCTGACGAACCTTACCTAACCTAACCTACACCTATCCTCAGATGAACACAAGTGTAGATAAATGGTTGAGAGAACCGACAAGTAGACAAATGAGACAGATGTGCAACATTTGGGTATCATATTGTGAAAACGTTTCGCCCCACAGTGGCGAATGGTCCTCTGACCCATTTGTCTACATACCCGACAAACACAGCAACATCCTGGGATCTTGATACAGGGAATTCTTCACTTGCCTAACCTAAAAGTATGACCTACTGCCACCTGTGGATTTGTCCAAGGTGACACCGCCTATCCCTCACTGCTTCACCTCGCCTGTCTGCAGTATATAAGCCCCTTCGCGAATATGGTGTATATGAAGCCTGGTCTCAGACCGGGCCGTGGGGGCATTGACCCCCGAAACCCTCTCCAGGTATACTCCAGGTATAAACAATTTATAAATGGCTATAAGGATAACCATAATTTTTAAAGGGGTAGAGGGGTAAGCCAGGGGAAGGCCTCGGTCAGATGATCAAAAGCTCCAGCTGTGGGTCATTATATGACAGACCCGCGTCAGGAAACACTTGTCGTGTATTCTAACAAACCTAATACCTAAGCATATGCTATATTCTTAAGAAGACTGATGGACTAATTACATGGACTCCAGGCTGAGGGACTGATTACCTCAGTCTCCTGCTCTTTATTATTTTTCTTTGTATTGGACTGATGAAGCCACTGTGTGGCGAAACGTTTCCACAAAAAATATACCCAAGTGTTGCACATGTGTCTAATGAATGAAGTGTAAGGAGGCTTGCTCATACGTGTTGGTTAGATCAGGGATCGATCCCGTGTACTTTACACTGTGAGCCTTGATGCTAGTGAAGGGCTCTTGATTCAACGTAGTGGAGATATCTTACCCTGGATAAACACTGATACTCGTAGAGGCAATTAGGACTTAACCCATCGTAAAATCAGATATTATCCCAACGTCAAGGGTTTAAAAAGATATCCCTAAACTAAGGGTTTAAAAATCAGATATTATCCCTACGCTAAGGGTTTAAGAATCAGATATTATATCCATGCTAAGGGTTTAAAAATCAGGGTTTATTCCTACGTTAAAACAACAGTGACCAAGGAATGGCCTTGACGGGTTTAGCGCATACTCCTAAATCTACACAATTTATTACCACCCAAACACCAATTTTATTCTTATATATTTGTGTACTTTGTGATTTTTTTTAATCATTCACAACGAAAAAAAAATCCAATAAAAATGCTCTAAATTATTTTTTTCATCTAAAAGTTTACTGGAAATATTAAATATTTTAGTTTTCTAACAGTTCCACTAAACATCAGTAGTCTGTAGTTTGCTGTTACAGCATTTTTTTTACGAAATAATATTTACAGCAGAGTCGAGTGAATTGTTTACTGAATGCATCATAAAATATTTTCATGATTTTATGAATGATTGTGTAGTTATTTATTTGGCAACCAACCAGTGGTACTGCATTTTAAAATAGTTCCCTGATTTTCCAATTTAAACTTTTTCAATTTAGTCATAAGGTCTGCTATGCGAAATCAGGTTGAAAACGCAGTGGTCAAAGAGAGAGAGAGAGGGGGGGAATGGTCCTTACAGTAAATGCCCTTCAATCAATTCTCACAACTTTGAAGTGACAGTGAACACGTGAGAGAAACACCAGAATACACTAGAATCATAACTCCAGAATACACTAGAATCATAACACCAAAATACACTTGAATCATAGCACCAGAATACACTAGAATCATAACACCAGAATACACTAGAATCATAACAGAAACACCAGAATCATAACACCAGGATACACTAGAATCATAACAGAAACACCAGAATACACTAGAATCATAACAGCAACACCAGAATACACTAGAATCATAACACCAGAATACACAATAATCATAACACCAGAATAAACTAGAATCATAACTCCAGAATACAGTAGAATCATAACTCCAGAATACAGTAGAATCATAACTCCAGAATACAGTAGAATCATAACTCCAGAATACAGTAGAATCATAACTCCAGAATACAGTAGAATCATAACTCCAGAATACAGTAGAATCATAACTCCAGAATACACTAGAATCATAACTCCAGAATACACTAGAATCATAACTCCAGAATACACTAGAATCATAACACCAGAATACACTAGAATCAAACACCAAAATACACTAGAATCATAACACCAGAATACACTAGAATCATAACACCAGAATACACTAGAATCATAACACCAGAATACACTAGAATCATAACACCAGAATACACTAGAATCATAACACCAGAATACAATAGAATCATAACAGCAACACCAGAATACAATAGAATGATAACAGCAACACCAGAATATACAAGAATGATAACAGCAACACCAGAATACAATAGAATCATAACAGCAACACCAGAATACAATAGAATCATAACAGCAACACCAGAATACAATAGAATCATAACAGCAACACCAAAATATACAAGAATCATAACAGCAACACCAGAATACAATAGAATCATAACAGCAACACCAGAATGCACTAGAACCATAACAGCAACACCAGAATATACAAGAATCATAACAGCAACACCAGAATACACAAGAATCATAACAGCAACACCAGAATACACTAGAATCATAACACCAGAATACACTAGAATCATAACAGCAACACCAGAATATACAAGAATCATAACAGCAACACCAGAATACACAAGAATCATAACAGCAACACCAGAATACACTAGAATCATAACACCAGAATACACTAGAATCATAACAGCAACACCAGAATATACAAGAATCATAACAGCAACACCAGAATACACTATAATCATAACAGCAACACCAGAATACACTAGAATCATAACACCAGAATACACTAGAATCATAACACCAGAATACACTAGAATCATAACAGCAACACCAGAATACACTAGAATCATAACAGCAACACCAGAATATACAAGAATCATAACAGCAACACCAGAATACACTATAATCATAACAGCAACACCAGAATAAACTAGAATCATAACAGCAACACCAGAATATACAAGAATCATAACAGCAACACCAGAATACACTAGAATCATAACACCAGAATACACTAGAATCATAACAGCAACATAGAAACACTAGAATCAAACAGCAACACCAGAATACACTAGAATCAAAACAGCAACAACAGAATACACTAGAATCATAACAGCAACACCAGAATATACAATAATCATAACACCAGAATACACTAGAATCATAACAGCAACACCAGAATACACTAGAATCATAACAGCAACACCAGAATATACAAGAATCATAACAGCAACACCAGAATACACTATAATCATAACAGCAACACCAGAATACACTAGAATCATAACACCAGAATACACTAGAATCATAACACCAGAATACACTAGAATCATAACAGCAACACCAGAATACACTAGAATCATAACAGCAACACCAGAATATACAAGAATCATAACAGCAACACCAGAATACACTATAATCATAACAGCAACACCAGAATAAACTAGAATCATAACAGCAACACCAGAATATACAAGAATCATAACAGCAACACCAGAATACACTAGAATCATAACACCAGAATACACTAGAATCATAACAGCAACACCAGAATACACTAGAATCAAAACAGCAACACCAGAATACACTAGAATCAAAACAGCAACAACAGAATACACTAGAATCATAACAGCAACACCAGAATATACAATAATCATAACACCAGAATACACTAGAATCATAACAGCAACACCAGAATACACTAGAATCATAACAGCAACACCAGAATACACTAGAATCATAACAGCAACACCAGAATATACAAGAATCATAACAGCAACACCAGAATACACTATAATCATAACAGCAACACCAGAATAAACTAGAATCATAACAGCAACACCAGAATATACAAGAATCATAACAGCAACACCAGAATACACTAGAATCATAACACCAGAATACACTAGAATCATAACAGCAACACCAGAATACACTAGAATCAAAACAGCAACAACAGAATACACTAGAATCATAACAGCAACACCAGAATACACTAGAATCATAACACCAGAATACACTAGAATCATAACAGCAACACCAGAATACACTAGAATCATAACAGCAACACCAGAATATACAAGAATCATAACAGCAACACCAGAATACACTAGAATCATAACACCAGAATAAACTAGAATCATAACAGCAACACCAGAATATACAATAATCATAACAGCAACACCAGAATACACTAGAATCATAACAGCAACACCAGAATACACTAGAATCAAAACAGCAACAACAGAATACACTAGAATCATAACCATGTTTATTTATTTGACACAAACCCAGTTCATTCGTCAAGAAACTGGTTAAACGTCTGCTGATCCAACTGTGAACGGTGTCTGCCAACTTACGCACCTACGGGTTCACCCCACCTATTTTTTTAAATACACACTAATGCTGTTAACCAACCAGTTACCACAAATTATAGTCATGGGAAAGCTCTAAATCCATAGAGATAATACGAAGAAAGGATCGTGTATGTTTGTAGTCTTCAGACAAACTAACAATGTCTTTAAAAAGCGATTAACATTATTTCAGACACACATGTTACATTTACATTATTAATGTTAACAAACGGTATCTGAGGACCGTACTCGGTTTTTAACAAGTTTCAATTGTATGTACTAAATACGTGTTGATTAAACTTTCTTTTACATACACGAAAACAGACACACACACAAAAAAAGATTAAAACCCACGACGTGTAGACAAGCTCGATACATGTCCCACACAATCCAGACTCCTGTGCTGTGTGTCAGCAATCGAGGAGACCTGGGTGTACGCGCAACCTCTCCCGCAAGAGAAGTCTTCACGAGGAGTGTCTGGTTGAGAGAGCCCGTGGGCGAGCTATAGTGTGTGACCATCCGAGGGAAAGACTGACATGTCATAATGAGTGGATCAAACCTGCCAAACAAACAGCCTTTCACTGGACGCAGTCATGCGTAGCATCAGCACTAAGTCGAATGGATTTCTCAACTCTTTACTATCTCATACTCTTTTGACATCCAGATCTGGGATAAAATAAGGAGTCAAAATGTTTTGTTTAATACAGATAAATTTTAATATATATATATATATATATATATATATATATATATATATATATATATATATATATATATATATATATATATATATATATATATATATATATGTCTAAGCTAAAGACCTTGTTAAAAAAATTTAGTTTGTCTCCTCTTGGATTGAAGGAAAACAATCGGTGCGCACCCACACAAAAGGAACTATCCCCACAAAGCAGTTTTCGGGATAATCTGAGGACAAAAAATATATATACATGTAAATATATAAAGCTTTCAAAATAATTGCTTTTCAAATTACTTTCATGTCATCTGTAGGGAAAACAAAAGCAAATCTGGTTGACACGTTATAAAATAACACCAGTAAGTGATATCCTAATGAAGTTTTTGTGGCAGGGGCTCTCCCATTAGTTGGTTGCTCTGGGGCCCCAACAAGTTGGTTGTTATGGGGCCCCTATCAAGTTGGTTGCTCCTGGGGGCCCAGGAGCAACCCCCACAGGGACTTTTCCAGGGAGACCCCACACAACAGTGTAGCTGGCTCTGGTGCAGCACCACAATCTGAGATACGATTGGAAGGGACAGGTGAACAGGAAGGGAATACGAACAGTATGTAGATAAAACACGTATGAAAAATTCAAGACAATTATTGACGAAAGAATCTTTTCCTCCATAAATATCATGAGCTGTGTATATATATATATATATATATATATATATATATATTTTTTTTTTTCAACAAGTCGGCCGTCTCCCACCGGGGCAGGGTGACCCAAAAAGAAAGAAAATCCCCAAAAAGAAAATACTTTCATCATCATTCAACACTTTCACCACACTCATACATAATCACTGTCTTTGCAGAGGAGCTCAGATACGACAGCTGAGAAAAGTCCCTCCCAGCTGTCACTATCTCAGACCCCTCCTTTAAAGTGCAGGCATTGTACTTCCCATTTCCAGGACTCAAGTCCAACTAAATCAATTAACTGGTTTCCCTGAGTCCCTTCACAAAATGTTACCCTGCTCACACTCCAACAGATCGTCATGTCCCAAAAACCATTCGTCTCCATTCACTCCTATCTAACACGCTCACACATGCTTGCTGGAAGTCCAAGCCCCTCGCCCACAAAACCTCCTTTACCCCTTCCCTCCAACCTTTTCTAGGACGACCCCTACCCCGCCTTCCTTCCCCTACAGATTTATACGCTCTCCAAGTCATTCTACTTTGATCCATTCTCTCTAAATGACCAAACCACCTCAACAACCCCTCTTCAGCCCTCTGACAAATACTTTTAGTAACTCCATATGTATATGAAAGCACGAGTGGCCTCTTCAGTGCTGAAGATGCCATTCGTATCAAAAAGTTTTCTCTGATAAATATTCTGTACTGTAAATAAGTGTCTTTATCCAGATGTTATCTATTTTACTATTCCATTTGCAACCAATGTTTATCTTGCTTAAGAGAATGAAAAAAAAAACAGAAGTGAATACAAACAAGATAACGACGGCTTGAAGGTTCTGACAAGTTATTCTTCATGTGAAGACGGGAAGGTTTTAGGTTAGGTAAGATTCGTTAGGAAATAGATCAAGTGTTTCCTGACGCGGGTCTGAGCCACTGGATCTTATAGTCATAAGAATGAGGCCTTCCGCTGGCTTACCGGTCCACCCCTTTAAAAATTATCGTTATGATTATAATCACATTAGTTTTAGATGACAGATAAGAATGAAGCTTCCCCATGAAGCATCCCCATGAAGCATCCCCATGAAGCTTCCCCATGAAGCTTCCCCATGAAGCATTCTCTTATAACTCGAGGCGGCACACTATCTCCGCTATACACATTTTTAATATTCATTATTTTCAAAGTTTTTAAAGACTCCAGATGTGGCGTTCAGAGTTGGACAAAGAGAATTCGCGATTTTATTTTTATTTTCGAAGAGAAGCTTCGAGTGTGCAAAGGCTAGACATACCACAATTTCTTGCAAAGAAAATGGTTAACTGCTACCGTATTCTTTAGGCCGTATTATAATCATAGCGAAGCGCTAAACCCTTAAAAGTAGCTCGGTTGATAGGGCCCTCTCACACAGAGGTCCGTGGTTCGATCCCCGGTACGGGTGAAAACATTAGGACGTGTTTTCTTAAGACACCTGCTGTCCCTGTCCACCTAGCAGTAAGTAGGTACCTGGGTGTTAGCCGATGTTGTGGGTCGCATCCTGGGGACAAAAACTGACCTAACCAGGGGCTTTCTATATAGTATATCACTGATGTCAGCTATGGTCTGTATAAGTTGTATCATGTACTTGTAGAAGATCATCACATCATCACCCAGCGCTATTTGAGGCCCAGTAATTATTGAAAACACCATGATTTATAGATGGAGGTTTGAAGATTTAGGGAAGGAGTGCTATAGAACTAGACACTGAGCCAACGTTGTCATCACGTCATGATAAAGACGAATAAACATTATAATTATAAGGGATAAGATCATTATGGATCTTTTCATCCAGTGAAGTAAAATTCTGACACAGATTAAAGTCATTGGAAGCCATGGCTTATTAGTCTCATGAAATAAGATTCCTCCTATGAAGGATTGCGAAGGTTCTCTCAAAGACGTCGTAACACTAACTACACACTCTTGATCAACTACACTACACCAACCTTAGTGAAATTTCTACAAATTTTAGATTTTAAAATTCTCTAATATATGATAAAAAATATTAATTCTCATTGCCACATCATAGATAATCCCCTGATGATTACCACTGCGCACCCAGTGAATTTTCAGACATTATGAATCAAATATACCGAAGCCGGACCAATAATAGTGGATACATATGCAACTCAGATGCAACAAGCACTGTTGCTGGCTCGTCACTCGGTGCTCAGCATCCAGGCGAAAATCTGCCTTGACGACCTTTAGTGTGTGTGTGATGAGCACAATTGGCCTTAAAATGCAACGCGCATCACTAGTAATAAACCCTCCATCAAACAACTGGAGGTCGTGCAACTGGATTACGGAGTTCATCTTTGCAGCCTAAATCTGTTATTCTGCATTGGGTTCTTTTTAAAGGCTGACTGCAACAAAAATTTACCTCCAAACGAGTTAATGGTCGCAAGGGTACCTATTTACTGCAAGGTGAACAGAGGCAGCAGGTTTAAGGGAACCTACCCATACGTCTGGTCACAGCTGAATGCTGTGACCACTGAACTACAAGTCTGACAGCTCTACTCAGGGACTACTTCGAACGTGGCGTAGAACTGGAAAATTATAGAAAACGAGGTCTTTGACAACCTCTTGGGAGAAATCAAGTGTTGCACCAGGAGCGCTGAGAGTAAGATCAATCGCTGTAAACATTGCAGTCTAGAAAAATAAATGGAGTGGGCTCCCCAGTGTTTAAAATGTTCAAACTAAAATTCTCAGCTTAAGAAGCAAAGTCTTGTCCTGGGATGGAATTTTTTTTAAGCGTTTAACCCGTGTGGGTCATTCAGCGAAAGGATTGGTGAATCCTTGGCCCCTCGCCCGCTAAGTGCTAAAAAGACGTTAGCTCAATACACCCAATTCCCTTGGGATGGATATAACTCTTATCACCAAAAAAAATAAAGGGGGGGATGGGGAAGCAACTTTTTCAGAGCATCAAATAAAATAAATGGACGAGGGAGCTGAAAAAAAATGTGTTCATTGTCGCGGGAAATATAAATATTAGGAGACAGGTAAACCTAACAGTGAATTTTCTTGCCCAGCGAAGCTGCGGTCACAACTTGAAGATGCAACTTAACTGGGAAAGTTGTGTAAGAAATATGACAAAGAGACAGAACATCACACCAGCGTCATCATGCTCTCCAACTGAACATGATTTAATTCTGGTTATTATTATCTCGCTCGGAGCTTGACAACACTATTGAGTACCATTGTTTCTTGCAGGAAAAACAATCTGACTAATGATTATGGAGAAGCAATCGAAGTTCTTTCCAGCTTACAACTCACGATATTTTCATTGCAACATCATAAACAACCAACTTATTTCGTTTTGCAACATTAATGGTATTCTATACCGACAAGTATATGGCTTAGACATGTGCAATACCTGACTATCTTTAGTGTCAAGATGTTTCTCTAGTAGCTTTATCAATTAAATACAGAAGTTACTATTAGGAGACTGTAGATGAAGTAAGATATGTGAAACAGTTGGGTATCTTTATTAATGAAGATACCTGTTCATCACTTGGGTATCTTTATCAATAAAGATACCTGTATACGTTTCGCCATCCGGTGGCTTTATCAATACAGATTCAAGGACATAATGGAAGACAGTAGAACTATATACAAAAGATGAGGTAATGAGTTCCTCAGCCTTGGAGTTGGTGTGAAGAGCACCGTAGTTGTGAAGAGTCTGGTGCACAGTTAGTTCAGACTCTCAGGTAAGGACCCACTAGGTGCGAGGGGGAAGTGAGGACTGAAGAAGAATAGCCGGTGAGAGGAAGAGCTGAAGTAGAAGAGAAAGAGTCAGGACTAAACCCAACAGTCTAACTACTGGAGCACAGGCAAGAAGGCTGGCGCTTATATACTGGCGACAGGTGAAAAGGGGACGGGTAGCAGACGAGGGCAGTCACTGGTAGGCGGGATTCCCCAGTGGAAGTAGGTCATACCCCAGGCACGGTACTGTCGGTACTGTATACCATGTATGTACAGACGAGGTAATAACTCTCTCAGCCTCCAAGATGTTTAAAGTGGAGAGAAAGCAACAGAGGATATCTTCTGTAATCTATCTGGTGCAATTTGTTTGGGTGACCTTCCTCCACTAGTGAATTCCACCTACCGATGACGTCTTCAACTGCTGAACCTCATCTGACTTTTCCCCTGCTTCCTGCCTGTGCTTCAGATTCATCAAGACTAAGGAGTTAAATATCATCACTTGGGCTGAGGGACTGATTACCTCATCTTCCAGAGTCTCTAATTAATAACATCTGTATTGAATTGATAAAGCCAATGGCTGGCAAAAAGAACTTCAGTATAAAGATGCCGAAGCCAAGGTCTAATTCATCCTCTTATTTCGTGTTGTCCCTGACAAGACCCAATACATGGATTTTTCATTTTTCTCGAAAGTCCCACTCCCCCCCTCTTGGAACTTCCCAATACTTTAATACTGGATATTCGGACTCATTAGAATCATCAAAGTTTTACACGGCATCATAGTCTTGTGGGTCTGGGTAGAGTACCGGAAGTATCAGTGGGTATCGTCACTTAGCGAGTCACCAGAGAGTCAAGAAAAAGTCCTGCAGGTTGATCCTAGTTAGGCAGTAACTCGATAGTGGAAATTCACTTAACAAAGCTCCTGTGCGAGGTGAGCAAGAAGCAATACTCTCAAGAAATCACATCAATTAGATACCGAGAACCTGAATGAGAAGCGCAGGAAAGAATTTTGAGAAAAAACTAGACGCAAGATATTTTTTTGATGCCAGGGGAACACACTAAGACTTTTTTTTCCCCCAATAAATCCGTTTAATTCCCATTGACCTATTACTCAATATTATTATTTAAATTGCTAATATTGTTAAAAAATAAAATTCCTCGACATTTAAAGCCTACGAATTCATAAAATCAAGCCTCCGGCTGGTTATTACCTTCCTTTGGTACGGGCAACGATGATCCTCCTTTCTCCTCTGGGTTTCTAAAAAACGTTTTCTTGCCAAAAAAAAAAAGTTTTGATTTGCATCGTTACCAAAAGATATCCCCCTTTATGTGTCAGGGGCCCAAAACTGTTCAAATACCTCCCAGCATATATAAGGGGGATTACCAATAGACCCCTGGCTGTCTTCAAGAAGCTGGACAGGTACCTAAAGTCAGTTTCTTGACCAGCCGGGGTTACTGCGGCCAGCCAGCAGTAACAGCCTGGTTGATCAGGTCCTGATCCACCACGAGGCCTGGTCACGGACTGGGCCGCGGGAGCGTTGACAACCGAACCCCCCTCCAGGTATGATTCAATTGTTACTACTACTACTATAAAAAATCAGCATCTCTTGATATTTAAAACCCATGAATTCGTAAAAAAGAGTCGGGTAAATGTGATGTCCCACATTCACACAGTTCCTTGATAATGTGAGAAATCACGAAAGCGCTTAGAAGTTCGCTATTGTTTTCACAGTGGTTGCTTTGCATATTGTGATCTTATTGCAAGTACGGGTATGTTCATGCCCACACACCGAGGGAATCAGACACACGGGCACGATGAAAACATTCATTGAAGGAGACGTTTCGCCACCAGTAGCGAAAAGTCTCCATCAGTGTCTTGATTGATCATATGTGTTCTTTATTAACTGCAACAGTTAACAACTCCTCTACAAGTTGGAGATGAATTTTTGGACAGTTTTGGTCCATACGGGACTATTATCAGGTCGAAAATAATGTGACATGATAATGGTGATCTATTTAGCACTTGAATGCATATAATAAAGCTATCTCTTTCAAACATAAAACAGCGTACAAAACGTTTATACTACACAAAACAATCTTCAATTAGAAGGGAGAGTAACAGCGACGTTTCGGTCTTACTTGTACCACTGATGAGTCACACGATCCTGTGACTTACTCATGATATTGGGTAAAAGGACACAAGTGCAACTAATGTGACATTCTATTGTGGCAACGTTTCGCTCTCCAGGAGCTTTATCAAGCCGTTACCTCATGGTATTATTCAGAATTACTGAAGCTATATTCAACAGTATTGAGCGCTGCTACATAGAAAGCACAAGAAAAAACAATCTCTCGTCTCTTCTTGAGGCTATAATAATCTCTCAGTGTGTAGAAGAGACACTCAGCACCTGGTGAGCGAGACATCAACCCTGGATGACGAGGAAAGTGATGGTGGTTAGGAATTTTTTGTCTCTGGTAAAATGCCTTGTGTAAAAAGAGATTGGACAAATATATGAGTGGGAGGGGCTGCGTTTGATTAGTGTCGTGAGTACAGGAGTAAATTCTTAGGTAGTGGTGGTTTTGATAAGGACCTGCCTTGTATGGGCCAGTAGGCCTTCTGCAGTGTTCCTCCATTCTTATGTTCTTATGTAAGCAAGGAGGTCGTAAGTAGGTGTTTTCACGCTAGATGAAGTAAGCAAGGAGGTCGTAAGTAGGTGTTTTCACGCTAGATGAAGTAAGCAAGAAGGTCGTAAGTAGGTGTTTTCACGCTAGATGAAGTAAGCAAGGAGGTCGTAAGTAGGTCTTTTCACGCTAGATGAAGTAAGTAAAAGGACACAAATGCAGCTAATGTGACATTTTATTGTGGCAACGTTTCGTAACGGCTTGACAAAGCTCCTGGAGAGCGAAACGTTGCCACAATAAAATGTCACATTAGTTGCATTTGTGTCCTTTTACTTAACATATTGTCGGTAATTCTACCAATATTTATACATAGATGAAGTAAGCAAGGAGGTCGTAAGTAGGTGTTTTCACGCTTGATGAAGTAAGCAACGAGGTCGTAAGTAGGTGTTTTCACACTAGATGAAGTAAGGAGGTCGTAAGTAGGTGTTCCCAAACTAGATGAAGTAAGCAAGGAGGTCGTAAGTAGGTCTCTCCACACTTAAGGAAGCAAGCAAATAGGTCCTAAGTGTTCCCACACTTGATGAGGTAAGCAAAGAGGTCGTGTCTCCACACTTGATGAAGTAAACAAGGTCGTAAGTGCTTCAAAACTTAAAAACATAAGAAAGGAGGAATACTGCAGCAGGTCTGTTGGCCCATGCTAGGCAGGTCCAGCCCGACAGCAGTCACCAAAATATCTAAACCTATTTGTGTATTGTTCTGTGAACTGAACAATACACAAATAACCCGCACATGGGAGAGAGAAGCTTACGACGACGTTTCGGTCCTACTTTGCCTCTGTAAATGGTCCAACACGGACCGAAACGTCGTGGTAAGCTCCCCTCTTCTATGTGCGGGTTACTTGTGTATCTAAACGTTTAACTCGTGAAATTATTGACATTTATAAACAACTCACTGAAGCCATGACTAAAATTATTAAAACAGCATGATGCAGTGGATAACGCGCTATGGTCTGGAACGACATCGTTCCAGACCATAGAGCTGAACTCTTTTCCAGGCTGAAGGATTCACCACCTCAAACACTATTTTTCCAATGTTGATGGACTGATTACATAATCTTCATTTCACTAGCATACCTGCTGCGTACATGACTGAAGAGGCCTACTGTGTAGGCGAAACGTTTCAACAATAAAGATACCCAACTGTCGTACGTCTCTCTTAATCATCAACTTTGTCAGTATTTTATACCATTTTCAACATATTAGACTTAGATCTCTCGCCAATCAGAATCTAACCCAATAGAAAGACCTTAAGGCTCCTGGAATATACTCTAGAGCGGAGAAGAAATGGTAATATACTTGAGGGAAGATACTTGAGGGTCTCGTGGCAAATCTACACACTTTTTTAACTTACTGGAATGATAGATCTGGGTGGAAGTGTAAAATAAACCCAGCGAAAAGCAGGGGCGCCACGAGCACAATAAGAAAGCACTGTGTTAACATCCGTGGTCCAAGACTCTTCAACCTGTCTACTAGAAGTTATGTAGATGAATGGTTCAGAGAACCGACAAGTTATAAATTAGACACATATGCAACACTTGGGTATCTTTATTGAGGAAACGTTTCGCCACACAGTGGCTTCATCAGTCCAATACAAAGTAGAAAGGTGTAAGGAGAGGAGGAGTTTGAGGTTATCAGTCCCTCGGCCTGGAGTCGATGTGTTCAGTCCATCAATCTTGTTAGAAGTGTAGCACAAGGCCGTAGAGGTGACTTATATGCTGTAATCAGGTGAGGTGAAGCAGGAGGAGGCGGGGTCATAGTAGTACCATCCACTATTCTAAGTAGGTCTTCGTCCAAAGGTTGGACAAGTGTAGAATTCGTTTGTATCAAGATCCCAAGCTGTTGCTGTGTCAGACAGGATGTAGATGAATGGTTCAGAGAACCGACAAGTTATAAATTAGACACATATGCAACACTTGGGTATCTTTATTGATGGACTGAACACATCGACTCCAGGCCGAGGGACTGATAACCTCAAACTCCTCCTCTCCTTACACCTTTCTACTTTGTATTGGACTGATGAAGCCACTGTGTGGCGAAACGTTTCCTCAATAAAGATACCCAAGTGTTGCATATGTGTCTAATTTATACTAGAAGTTATCAGAAATATTGCCGGAACAAATGGATCACCACCTCAGCCAAATACCAGATCAACCAGGCTATGAATGCAATCTGGGCCAGTGAGGGAATAATAGCAACAGCCTACCCGTCCTTTTCCACCTGACGTTAGTATATAAGCTGTGCTCCAGAGTCTTCACGACTACGGTGCTCTTCACACCAACTCCAAGCTTAAGGGACTGATCACCTCATCTTTTGTTTATAGTTCTACTGTCTTCAAATTATGTCCTAGAATTTGTATTGATAAACCACTGGATGGCGAAACGTCTACAATAAAGATACTCATATGTTGCACATGTGTCTTAATTTTCATCAGCAATAGCCTGGTTGATCAATCGTCAACGTACGAGAGTACTAGAACGCTCGAAACCCATCACACGTATGTCAAAGGATCCTAAAATAAAAGACATTAACATTAACAATAGTGAAAAAAAAAAACTTGGGAAAACAAGCTTTTATTGAGACAACGCTTCGATCTAAACAGATCGAGATGTAGTCCTAATAAAAGTGTCTACTGCAGCATGTTTTTACTTCATCCTCAGGGAGGCTGACGCATTAAAAAAATATGAGTCGGCGTGAGATACCCCTCCCCCAAGCCACAGCCTCCCTGACTCTCTCATCCCTCACAAACCTCTAACTTACCCCTCACGTTTCTCTCTTAGCAGCTCGAAATGCTGCCCCTATAAAATCTTGCTCTGAAACGCGTCTTGTCTCCATACTCAGAGAGACTGACGGAGTAAAAAAAATAGAAAATATCAGTGGAAATGTAGACGTCGACGTGAGATATCCCCCACAGTCAGTCTCTCCCTGACTTTCTCATCCCACACAACCCTCTGACTTTCCTCTCTTTAAAAACCTCCATCTCGGAGTATTGCATAAGGGTTCTGAGAGAGAGAGGAGGGGGAGAGACAGAGCCGGCGACCCCTGGTTCCGTGTCGCCCAATACACATGCAAGATAAACACAGCAAGAAATGAGCACCAGGAACTTTCCAGCCGACTGCTGTGTTGATGTGTTTTCTGAACGGAGGGTTGAGAGTGCATGCCTGCCGACACCAGCTGCACTGCCACCCGCTAGAGCCACCTGCCAGCGCCACCTGCCAGCTCCTTCAGACTCGCTAACCATCTTAAAGTTTCGGCAGCATGTACTGATTTCAAAGTCGAGAAAGGTACAAAATGCGATTATAGCTTTTCTCTCCTTAGCTGTTTGTTTTAGGGTGTAATGAAAACTCAGGTTTACCAGATTAGAGAGAGTGAGAGAGAGAGAGAGAGAGAGAGAGAGAGAGAGAGAGAGAGAGAGAGAGAGAGAGAGAGAGAGAGAGAGAGAGAGCAGAGAGAGAGAGAGAGAGACAGAGACAGAGAGACAGAGAGAGACAGAGAGACAGAGAGACAGACAGACAGAGAGACAGACAGAGACAGACAGAGAGAAAGACAGACAAAGAAAGACAGATACACAAATAGAGAGAGAGACACAGAGATAGAGAAAGAGACAAAGGGGAAAGAACACACACACACAGATGGGACACAGAAACAAGGGGTCACAATTGGAAGTTGAAGACTCAGATGAGTCAGATGTTAGGAAGTATTTCTTTAATCATAGAATTATCAGGAAATGAAATAGTCTGGCAAGTAACGTAGTGGAGGCAGGAACTATACATAGTTTTAAGACGAGGTATGATAAAGCACATGGAGCAGGGAGAGAGGACCTAGTAGCGATCAGTGAAGAGGCAGAGCCAGGAGCTATGTATCGACCCCTGCAACCACAAATAGGCGAGTACACACACACATTGTCAAGGGAGTAGCAGATGAACCAATTTTTTTTTCCCCTCGATTTAAGATATTTTTTCCCCCCAGTAAACTTTATATCCAACAGCCAGGATTCATATGCAAATTTATGCCGGTCCATCGAGATCTGGCATTCAGACCGCGATATCAGCGCTAATGAGTGCTTCAACCGTCGCTACCGGTGTCACCTCTGCTACCCATAGTGTGGGTCAAAGTACCCTTTTTTCATATACTAATTTCCTTTCAATTACCGGCGATCAGTCACACTGATTTAACCTGAGTTACCTCAGGTTAAATCAACATATTTTCCTTTTGTTGTGTCCATGACACCTATGTATCCTCAAGACCAAGGTAAAAAAGTATATTTATATACCTTAGAATTAAAAGGCAGAATACCCTGTCTGGAACAACGTACATATATCCGCACACAGAAGAATGAGACTTATTTTTGCTAGTGGGTTTGGGTTTGAGAAGGATCTGCCTAGTATGGGCTAGTAGGCCTGCTGAAGTGTTCCTACTAGCCCAAACTAAGCAACTCTTTCTCTAAACTAATTATTAACACCCACCCACCCACTTGGCCAGCCTTTTAACTCAAGGCTTCTCAAGAAGCTTCTCAAGAAGCTTAGGGTTAAAAACCTGGACGAAACATTAATAAAAGTGTCATACACACTTGGCGACGCTAAGTAATAGTCCACAAGGATTTGTTTAATTCATGTTAAGCGCTAAATTCGTATGGGTCATTCAGCGCAGGACGTGACGGAGGCTTGATCCTCCGTCTGCTGAGAGTGAGACAGACGCGCTTCCTATATGTCCACTGTTTCTAGCCCACGAGCAGAGACAAGCAGGGAAAATAAAGTTGGTCTGTATATTTCGAGCCTCAACTTGGGTCCTCTTCAGCTGATAAAGAGGACTCCAGCTGGGGGGGAGGGGGGGATCAGTACATACAGTGCAGCTTTATTTTCAGAGTTTCTGTCTCCTGTGTTATTACTCATTGTTGTTCCATTCCCCGGGATGTTAAACATGAATTACCGATAACATAATAAACTATACCTAAGTAACGTTTGTCGAGTAAATAAAAGCAATTGCGTAAAAAAAAAAACTTTTTCGTAATACTTTTAGTAGTTTCGTCATTTATGTCTTGAGACGCAAGTGACGTGTTACATTTAGACTTAAAACGAATGTTGGAGATTGGGAAACCTATTTGAGCAAATAACCTATTAATTTACAGAAACGTTGAGGAGCTGATGCAATCTGCACACCGCCAGTCAAGGATACTTTAATTCCCACTATAGGAATTAATTGGAAAATACTGATACGTGTACATGTCAGTGTATGTACATGTGCAACAGTCAGGTATCTTTATTCAGAAAAGTTTCGGAATAAAGATACCTGACTGTTGCACATGTGTCTTACTTATCCACATGAAGAAATATATACTCCTCAGTATAGATACAAAGTGCCATAACTTTTTTGGATAAAGGCAGAATAATTTGAAGGATCTTCAAAGTGTGGCTGTGTATTTGGTATATATAATATACATTAATATATTTCTGTTCAGAAGGACTGATTATCTCGTCTTCGGTCTTTGGTATATAGTTTTACGAGGCTGAAGGACTGATTACCACCTCTTCTATATTCTTCTGTTGATGTCCCTGCATTGTACTGATGAAGACACTGACCCCCGTAAAGTCTACATTTCCATTCTTTTTATTCTGAATTTACTAAACCTTGCGCATATATGTGTTAAACACTTGCTGGTACAGATAAACACTTGCTGGTACAGATAAACACTTGCTGGTACAGATAAACACTTGCTGGTACTGATAAACACTTGCTGGTACAGATAAACACTTGCTGGTACAGATAAACACTTGCTGGTACAGATAAACACTTGCTGGTACAGATAAACACTTGCTGGTACAGATAAACACTTGCTGGTACAGATAAACACTTGCTGGTACAGATAAACACTTGCTGGTACAGATAAACACTTGCTCGTACAGTGTCCATAATTTCAGCCTTGTAATATTGTGGTATTAGAGTGCCAGGAGTCAGCAACCTGAGGCTTGGAAGCATTAACCCCGTAGGGGTCATACAGCGTCTGGGGAGAGAGATAATCAGGACTAATCCAGGAAAGTAATACCAATTCCTTCAATCAAGATCCCTTCACCAGTACCAAGGTAACCCCTACTACTAGAGGTCTTCCTTTGCTGTGTTTCTTCTACAATTTGGCGTCTACTGCTTCAGCCCCACACTTTTCCCATGTCTTCACTGTCTTCCTTTCCTTCGCTATTCTTTAGTAATTGAAGTGCCTTTCCTGCTATGACGAACAAGACATGTACCGAAACATTCCGCCAGCATACCAGGCTTCTTCAGTCAAGTGAAGGTAAATATAACATGCATGTATTGTTCTTTATCTTGTCCGTATTACATACCATCAGTAATGATACTTTCCCTCTATAACTGTCGATTTTTCTCCATCTTGTGGAGTAATCTCTGGTGTGGTGTTAAACGCCTTCTTGCAATCCAGGAAAGTGCAATCCACCCATCCCTCTGTCTTACCTTACCTCTTCACTCCGTCGTAGAGTTTCAGTATGTTAGATTTAAAGTCTCTGAAAAAGTACTAGCAGTCTTTTATGAACCCAGTGTGCTTACCGTGGACCACTCTCTTACATACCTATTCTTAAAACTCTGGATGGAGTTTGCCTCCTCCACTTCATATAACTTACTTTGTGTTTTTTCCTCATCATTTTTTTCGGGTTTGTACAGCCATCTTTGATGCTGGTTCCCTGGTCTTGTCACTCACGTCAGTGTATACCCGTCCGCCTTGTCACACCCTCTGCATGTCATGTAATTCATTCATAATCACTGGTTGAAGCAGTGAATTCTTGAGTACAAATCGACAGTGTGACTGTCCCACGGATGGCGTATCAAGACTCCAACACTTCTTACGCTAACACTTTATATAAATAAACATCGAAACTGTTCTTTCGACCGACCAATGTTTATATTCACTGCTTTTTTTTGGGGGACCCGAAACTCCAAATATTTCGCATGGTTTTCCGCTCGAGCATCTCATTTTTTTTTTAACGTATTAGCTTCGCTACTCATTTTTTTTTTCGTTCACTGTCAGTAAAGTGGTTCGTGCCCACGAAGGCGTGTTGCGTGCCCACGAGGGAGTGTTGCGTGACCACGAGGGCGTGTTGCGTGACCAAGAGGGCGTGTTGCGTGACCACGAGGGCGTGTTGCGTGACCACGAGGGCGTGTTGCGTGACAACGAGGGCGTGTTGCGTGACCACGAGGGCGTGTTGCGTGACCATGAGGGCGTGTTGCGTGCCCACGAGGGCGTGTTGCGTGCCCACGAGGGCGTGTTGCGTGACCACGAGGGCGTGTTGCGTGCCCACGAGGGCGTGTTGCGTGCCCACGAGGGCGTGTTGCGTGATGGTATCTTATGCCGATCTTTCTTTCTTACGAAGATGTTACTTTCAGTTATTTTAAGTTTTCTGGTAATGTTCATTCTCCCCACACACACATCCAGCAGCTTATGTGAGCGTGTTACATGGGAGTGAGTGGTTTTTGTGACGACGCGCTGTTGGAGTGTAATCAAAGTAACATTTATGAAGGGATTCAGGAAAACCGGTTAGCCGGACTGGAGTCCTGGAGATATAAAATACAGTGCCTGCACTCTGAAGGAGGGGTGGGAAAGTTTGTAGTTTGGAAAGGCATCCCATCTGTAGTATGGGAGAGCCTCTAGCAAGACAGTGGAGTGATGAAAGTTTTTATTAATTTTAAGATCACCATGCCTCGATGGGAGACTTCCGGCGTGTTTATATATAGTATATAATTGTTTTTAACGAACCGGCCGAATCCCACCGAAGCAGGGTGATCTAAAAAGAAATATGAAAGCTTTTCTTCTTTAAATATAGTAATGTATATAGGAGGAGGTACTAGCCCCTTGCTCCCGGCATTTTAATCGCCTCTTACGACACACATGGCTGACGGAGGAAGAATTCTTTTCCACTTCCCCGTGGAGATAAGAGGAAATAAAGAACAACAAGAACTATTAAGAAAATAGAAGAAAACTCAGATGGATGTGTAATTATATATGAGTGTACATGCCTGTGTAGTGTGACCTAAGTGTAAGTAGCAAAATATACCTGTTTTCCCGCGCGTTTATGATAAAGAAAAAAAGACACCAGCAATCCTAAAATCATGTAAAACAATTACAGGTTTCCGTTTCACACTCATTTGGCAGGACGGTGGTACCTCCCTGGGCGGTTGCTGTCTACCAACCTATTACCTAGATATATTTACACACATTATGGAATGGACGAAATTAGTCAGTCCCCAACAATCAATGGATAGTATATAAAAAGCTTAAACCCAGTGAATCATACCGCAAAGGGGAGAAACAAAGGCTCGATCCTACGTCCGCTCCAGGCCAGGAACAAACCTACTGTTCTAGCAGCTAAGTTTTCTCCCACTCTAAATTCTAATTAGCTCTGGATCTAATCCAAATTCGAACCATTGGACTTTTTCGAGGTGTAATACATGCTTGATTAGGAGTGTTTTGCTTGATGGTGCTGCATATTCTGCCTTGTGTGTGTGTGTGTGTGTGTGTGTGTGTGTGTGTATGTGTGTGTGTGTGTGTGTATGTTTGTATGTGTGTGTGTGTGTGTGTGTGTGTGTGTATGTGTGTGTGTGTGTGTGTGTGTGTGTGTGTATGTGTGTAGTCTCTCAAACGTGCTGTTTTTATTTAAGTTTCCTACAAAACAAGAGGTAGGTAAGCGAAGGAGAACGAGAGGTTATCAGGGTTGGCTCGGAGGAAGGTAAAGGGTAGCTCCAATTTCTTGGACCTCGAGCCCTTCACCAGCATCAAGCCACCCCACATGAAGGGTTGTTCAGAACCCAATGAACAAGTGAACAGTGTTCACATGGCTTCCATTAAGACGCACTGAGGACAGATTAGTTCATAAATATTACTTGCCAATTTAATATGAAATCCTGGCATTTTGGGGGGACATAATTCTGTAATTTTCTTTTACAAAACATTAAAAAGTCTATTAACTTTTTTTTTTTAGTATAACGATTATAGCTTTTCTTTTTCTTCTTGAAAGTCGCAATGATCACCGTAGTCTTGAAGGCTACGGTGCTCTTCAACTTCAAGCCTGAGGGACTGATTACCTCATCTTTTGTATATAATTCTACAGTCTTCAGATTATGTCCTTGTATTGTACTGATGAAGCCACTGGTTGGCGAAACATCTACAAATAAAAATACCCAGAAGTTTCATGTGTCCAACACTTCACCTTATCAATATTGTATACCATTTACATACACTATTAAAAGTAGTTTTTATAAGGAAAAGTCTTAACAGCTATAAGGCACCAGCAACTCCCTCCCCAACGCTCTGCATCACTGACCTGTTTTACCAGCCAACACTATCTACGCCTCAACTACCAACACCACAGTAGTCTTATCTACTGATCTTATCTTGCTTAGTCTTCATTAAGTCTTATCAACACTACCCATTTTATCTAGCTCAAGCTTCATCTACCTACTTCCACCCAAGCTTCCTGTCTCGTCCACCAAACTTTACGAATAAAGCAACCTCCCATGAATAAAGCAACCTCCCATGAATAAAGCAACCTCCCATGAATAAAGCAACCTCCCATGAATAAAGCAACCTCCCATGAATAAAGCAACCTCCCATGAATAAAGCAACCTCCCATGAATAAAGCAACCTCCCATGAATAAAGCAACCTCCCATGAATAAAGCAACCTCCCATGAATAAAGCAACCTCCCATGAATAAAGCAACCTCCAACAAATAAAGCAACCTCCAACAAATAAAGCAACCTCCAACAAATAAAGCAACCTCCAACGAATAAAGCAACCTCCCATGAATAAAGCAACCTCCCACGAATAAAGCAACCTCCCATGAATAAAGCAACCTCCCACGAATAAAGCAACCTCCCATGAATAAAGCAACCTCCAACAAATAAAGCAACCTCCAACAAATAAAGCAACCTCCAACGAATAAGGCAACATACATACATACATACTCCACCACATCTGCTTTTCATTGTGAAGTCAGATCCATTATGCATTAGTATTTTCTTTATGCTAATTACCTTCTTTACAATGCTAAATATATTTTTAACATCTTTTTGGACGTTAATTACCTTTACTGTTTCTCTTAAGTGTTTCTTTTATGTAAATCATCTTTTATAATATTAATCATTTTAAATGTTAATTAGATGGTAATTACCAAGGTAATTAATTTTATAATGTTAATTGCCGTGTGTGTGAGGCTACACACCTTGACAGATGTGTGGTGGGTTAGTAGCGTCAAGACACTGCTGCGTAGCGTCAAGACACTGCTGCGTAGCGTCAAGACACTGCTGCGTAGCGTCAAGACACTGCTGCGTAGCGTCAAGACACTGCTGCGTAGCGTCAAGACACTGCTGCGTAGCGTCAAGACACTGCTGCGTAGCGTCAAGACACTGCTGCGTAGCGTCAAGACACTGCTGTGCAGCGTGCTTACGTTTAAGTCAGTATGTGTGACTGGGTTAAGGACACAGGCTGTCGGAAAGAGTGAAGAACTTAATTGAATATATCCGCAACGTGCTGCTATCCTATTCTTTACACGGTGACACAGCGGGAACTAAGCTAGCTATGTGTCCGTTATATTCCACAACACATGGTGGATTTTACAGTGTTGAAATCTTTCAGTCTTAGCTATCAGACTGCAGTGAGGACATCGTCAAGTATTCCATTAGAGAACCAAAAAACATAATACCGTGACTGGAATAATACATAAGTAGGAGAGAGAAGTTTATGACGAAGTATCCGTCAGACTTCGACCACTGAAGGTTCAGTAGCTGCGGCAGTGTCAAAACACCCTGGGGAGGAGGGAAGTGGCCTTTTCCTTTAAAATTAACATAATTGGATTAGTAAGCAGGGTACTGTACCTTATTCTAAATGACAGTGCCGCGGGATGTAGATGGTGGGAAGACGTATACCCAGTTTTATGCATTCCACTGAGCTACCATTGCACACTCCCTCATCCACCACAGTAGAATTGATCATAAGACAGCTTGAATAATATTATTACTGTTTTGATTTTAAATTCTGGTGCAGAAAAATCATCAGAGTCCAGTGGACTGCCCACTCTCCTTCCTCACCCATCTCCTTTCTTCCCTCGTGCTCCACGCCACCTGGGTAGGGCACAGTACCTTTGCCAGCACATTTCACCCACCATACCCTAACTGCATCCACCAGGTTCGAACCCCTTCCACACCCTTGGTTAACGCTGCATGTCGAACCATATCTATACACATCTTATCCACACTGATATTGATCAGATTAGGATATAGGACAGGTCATGATTAATCCTTCCAATCACTCCCTACGAAAGCAAAAGATTCGGTAGATGGTGCAACATCCCCCCAATGAAATGGAGAGGTGAGTACACTTAGAGAAACAAACAATAAGTGTCAGGGGGCGAAGATGGTAGATGGAAGATGGTAGCTTCTCCCTACGAGCCCTGTGAGGGCGGGGAATATAGCTAGTCCTGGGGACTATTGGTCCCAGAAGATGAGGAGGTACTTGTACTTCCTCCCATGGCAGACATAGGTCTCAGACACTCCCAAGGCAGGGAGCCAAGGCCGTGTCACCATCTGGAAAAGACCCGGGCCGGGATATTCCCGGCGCATCAATAAGAAGTGTCAGGGGCTCAAGACTGCTGTCGTGCAGCCAGCAGTAACAGCCAGGTAGACTCCATGTAGCTATCGGGCAAGCAATCGAGGTAGTTAGATCTATTATGCCATGTGTGTCAACAATTTCCCCACCGAAAGTATCCTTCTTGGAGCCCATCTAAGAACTTACATCACTGACGTAGTTCTCGAGGACAGATTGGACGATTTGAGAAACATGGAACGACAAATAGAGCGTCTATTAGTCGTTCCGTACCCTCCGGTACGGCTGGAAACATTAGGACGTATTTCTTTAAGACACCTGCTGTCCCTGTTCCCCTAGCAGTAAATAGGTACCTTGGTGTAAGCAGACTGGTGTGGATCGCATCTTGGGGTCAAAATGAACCTAATTTGCCCGAAATGCTCTGCATAACCAGCAGCGTTTTATATAGTATGTCATCGATGTCAACTAGGTCTGTGTAAGTTGTATCATGTACCTGTAGAAATAAAGATGGTTATGATTATTATTATTATTATTAAAATGAATAAGACACTCCTGAGCTTGATATTCAGTACAGTACTCAATCTTACTCCTTAAGCTGGGCAGAGGGACCAAGCTACTTTTCCAGACTAAGGGGCATTGGTGTCTGTAAGGCATCACAGATAGCATTCTCTACATTTATGTCAAGTGTGGTATCCAACGAACTTGTAGCAATGATTCACGTTGAACGCCCAACACAATGTTGGTGTTGACGACCCAAAGTTCATTAATGGAGCCAGGAACTGTGATTATTTAACAAAGATAAGTTTTCCTAACTAGAAACAATCGCACTGGGAGAGCACAGTGGTGGAGAATACAGTCTCAACAATACTTGATTGTGTGTGTGTGTGTGTGTGTGTGTGTGTGTGTGTGTGTGTCGGGTAAGGACAGAGCTCACCTCTTGACAGTGAGAGCCCATCATGTGGGAGACTTTCTGTTGGTCGTCCCTAATACCTCTCTTGCAGCCCATATCCTGACCGAACACAAGTAAATGAGCAAGATACTACATGTATAACAGGTTGTACATGTCTATATTAGGCTGTGGATCTGAACACCAATTCGAGTACCACAGTCATGTGTGTCACAGATCTGAGCGAAAGATAGCTAGGCCTTATTCTTTTATTTGCAGAACAAGCACCTACGTAAGCACATAGTGTAACTTCTCTAGTAACAGTGTATTATCAACCTGCTATTTTCGCAACCGATTCACTGTCATAATTACATAGCAATGATCAGTATTTATTCAGTGTCACTGGATTAAAGTGTCAGTAAATTTAGGCAACGTGGGAAATATCACCACTATTTATGTCGAAAGAGATGCTGGGTTCTTTGTCAGGCAAGCATCCTGTGGAAAGAGGGGAACCCATCACAGAGGGGCGGTCCCTATCCTAGTTACAACAGCATGGGGTTAGGTAACACAGCATTGGGAAGGGTGGGCCCCTTGTTGCATGGCATGAAGAAACTAACATCAAGAGAAGCTTTAAAGCAGAAAAAAATCCTAGCAATAAGGGAGCTGCCCCAACTATGCAAATCTAATGGAGGCAAAAAGTGTGAAGGTGGAATAACCTCACAATCCTGGCCAGATGGCAAGCAACTGGTATGGGACTGCACATGCACACCCACACTGGCTAACATCTCAAGCAGGGATGAAGGAGGGGCAGCTGCCATCTTCAGGGAGTCCCAAGAGTCTAGAAAATGCAGTGAAAATGCTCCTCATTATACGTTCGTTTCCACAGGTTCAGAAACCCTCGGTTCAAGTAGATAAATGGTTCAGAGAACCAATAAGTTGATAAATTAGGCATATGTGAACACTGGGGTATTTTTTATTGAGGAAACGTTTCACCACACATTAGCAATCAGTCCCTCAGCCTGAAAGAATTAGGAATTAGGTAAAAAGCTCATCGGGAACTTAAGAATCTCAGAGCAACTAGTTTGCTGTTTCAGCATCTCAGAGTTGCAGTTCAGAGGGTAATGCCTGTTGCAACCTGGGTACGCACACCAGTTCTAAGGAGCTGAATGAATTATTTATAAAGTAATTAACATAAACATCTGTGAAATTTGTCAAGTATCCATTGAACCTTTTGTACCCTATTACTTTAAATAATATATTACATCATTGCAACTAACCGAGGACTCGAACCCGTGTCGTTTTGGCCCGCCTCATGGTGAGTGAAGATCACACGAAGCTCTAACCCACAGGACCACCTAATCCTACAAAGATCACGCACCCAGCAGAGCTAGGTGTTTTACCGTGATTCGAGGACATACGATGGTGTGGGTGCCTCAGAGCTAATATCATTCTACTCTCCGTTTGGTGTACTATCCTCCACAAGCAGTATATTATTGTAACCAAGAACGAATGGTATTTAATCAATAACACTGCGACTAGCTCTGCTGGGTGCGTGATCTTTGTAGGATTGGGTGGTCCTGTGGGTTAGAGCGTCGTGTGATTTTCGCTCACCATGAGGCGGACCGGAACGACACGGGTTCAAGTCCTCGGCTAGTCGCAGTGTTGTTATTGATTGAATACCACTCGTTCGTGGTTACAATATATATATATATATATATATATATATATATATATATATATATATATATATATATATATATATATATATATTTAATATATTCAAATCATTTACCATTTATAGGCTGTGGTTGCTCACTGACTTCACTAGAGATGCATTCAGTTATTCTTTCATTCTAAGAACGTTAAATGGTGTACTGTATAATCCATGTGGAAAAAAAATATTGTTACAGTCTTGTCATGTTTATACAGAAAAGTTTTCCCGGGAGACTCCCTGGCAGAAGCGCATCAAAGAAAATGCTTGTATAAAGTTTAATTAAAATTTGACTTAGAGTACAAGGGAATAAAAGCGCATGATTTAACATAACTCAGTTTGTGGAAAAACATCGTAAAATCTAAAGGCATCTTGAACAGATTATATGTATGTGTGTGTGTGTGTGTGTTTGATTACAGAAGTCGAGTCACAGCTCTTGGCCCCGCCTGTGTGTGTGTGTACATTTATCACTTTCCTCACGCTCGGGACAGGTTTCTCACGTACATAAACATACATCCGCGTGTGCAGCAAGTGCACCCATGACAGAGCGAGCCAGGCCAGCGTGGGTGCACCCATGACAGAGCGAGCCAGGCCAGCGTGGGTGCACCCATGACAGAGCGAGCCAGGCCAGAGTGGGTGCACCCATGACAGAGCGAGCCAGGCCAGCGTGGGTGCACCCATGACAGAGCGAGCCAGGCCAGCGTGGGTGCACCCATGACAGAGCGAGCCAGGCCAGCGTGGGTGCACCCATGACAGAGCGAGCCAGGCCAGAGTGGGTGCACCCATGACAGAGCGAGCCAGGCCAGCGTGGGTGCACCCATGACAGAGCGAGCCAGGCCAGCGTGGGTGCACCCATGACAGAGCGAGCCAGGCCAGCGTGGGTGCACCCATGACAGAGCGAGCCAGGCCAGCGTGGGTGCACCCATGACAGAGCGAGCCAGGCCAGCGTGGGTGCACCCATGACAGAGCGAGCCAGGCCAGCGTGGGTGCACCCATGACAGAGCGAGCCAGGCCAGCGTGGGTGCACACATGACAGAGCCAGGCCAGCGTGGGTGCACCCATGACAGAGCGAGCCAGGCCAGCGTGGGTGCAACCATGACAGAGCCAGGCCAGAGTGGGTGCACCCATGACAGAGCGAGCCAGGCCAGAGTGGGTGCACCCATGACAGAGAGCCAGGCCAGCGTGGGTGCACCCATGACAGCGAGCCAGGCCAGCGTGGGTGCACCCATGACAGAGCCAGGCCAGCGTGGGTGCACCCATGACAGAGCGAGCCAGGCCAGAGTGGGTGCACCCATGACAGAGAGCAGCCATGGACATGCAGAGAGCGGTGCACCCATGACAGAGAGCTGAGAAGCCAGGCCAGCGTGGGTGCACCCATGACAGAGGGGCCAGGCCAGGTGGGTGCACCCATGACAGAGCGAGCCAGGCCAGCGTGGGTGCACCCATGACAGAGCGAGCCAGGCCAGCGTGGGTGCAACCATGACAGCGAGCCAGGCCAGCGTGGGTGCACCCATGACAGAGCGAGCCAGGCCAGCGTGGGTGCACCCATGACAGAGCGAGCCAGGCCAGCGTGGGTGCACCCATGACAGAGCGAGCCAGGCCAGAGTGGGTGCACCCATGACAGAGCGAGCCAGGCCAGCGTGGGTGCACCCATGACAGAGCGAGCCAGGCCAGAGTGGGTGCACCCATGACAGAGCGAGCCAGGCCAGCGTGGGTGCACCCATGACAGAGCGAGCCAGGCCAGCGTGGGTGCACCCATGACAGAGCGAGCCAGGCCAGCGTGGGTGCACCCATGACAGAGCGAGCCAGGCCAGCGTGGGTGCACCCATGACAGAGCGAGCCAGGCCAGCGTGGGTGCACCCATGACAGAGCGAGCCAGGCCAGCGTGGGTGCACCCATGACAGAGCGAGCCAGGCCAGCGTGGGTGCACCCATGACAGAGCGAGCCAGGCCAGCGTGGGTGCACCCATGAAAGAGCGAGCCAGGCCAGCGTGGGTGCACACATGACAGGGAGCCAGGCCAGCGTGGGTGCACCCATGACAGAGCGAGCCAGGCCAGCGTGGGTGCAACCGACAGAGCGAGCCAGGCCAGCGTGGGTGCACCCATGACAGAGCGAGCCAGGCCAGCGTGGGTGCACCCATGACAGAGCGAGCCAGGCCAGCGTGGGTGCACCCATGACAGAGCGAGCCAGGCCAGCGTGGGTGCACCCATGACAGAGCGAGCCAGGCCAGCGTGGGTGCACCCATGACAGAGCGAGCCAGGCCAGCGTGGGTGCACCCATGACAGAGCGAGCCAGGCCAGCGTGGGTGCACCCATGAAAGAGCGAGCCAGGCCAGCGTGGGTGCACACATGACAGAGCCAGGCCAGCGTGGGTGCACCCATGACAGAGCGAGCCAGGCCAGCGTGGGTGCAACCATGACAGAGCGAGCCAGGCCAGCGTGGGTGCACCCATGACAGAGCGAGCCAGGCCAGAGTGGGTGCACCCATGACAGAGCGAGCCAGGCCAGCGTGGGTGCACCCATGACAGAGCGAGCCAGGCCAGCGTGGGTGCACCCATGACAGAGCGAGCCAGGCCAGCGTGGGTGCACCCATGACAGAGCGAGCCAGGCCAGAGTGGGTGCACCCATGACAGAGCGAGCCAGGCCAGCGTGGGTGCACCCATGACAGAGCGAGCCAGGCCAGCGTGGGGCACCCATGACAGAGCGAGCCAGGCCAGCGTGGGTGCACACATGACAGAGCGAGCCAGGCCAGCGTGGGTGCACCCATGACAGAGCGAGCCAGGCCAGCGTGGGTGCACACATGACAGAGCGAGCCAGGCCAGCGTGGGTGCACACATGACAGAGCGAGCCAGGCCAGCGTGGGTGCACACATGACAGAGCGAGCCAGGCCAGCGTGGGTGCACCCTCCGTGCACTCAACACCAACACTAAGAGAAGAAACACCAGTCCACGTCTGAAAATGTTTTCCTAGTAAAGTTTGCTAACAAGAAACAGGTTAGTGAAGGCCAAAGCAACACAAACTCTTATCTTCCTATGTTACAGGAAGACTGGCACTGATAGTAATATAACCCCCACCTCGAGACCAAACTAAAACTAGACATTATGAAAGATGTCTTCTGGACTGAATGAAGAATTAGACATGTACATGTCTAATTCTTCATCTTGTCGGTACTGTATACCATTATTATACAACATCTTTTGGACTGATACCCTCAGCCTTCAACCTCCAAGGGTATACAACCCTACTAACCTGTTTCCACAGTTCTGCCTCCATTTAATGTTACATCATCACATAGTTTTGGAGCTATGTAGCGAGAAGGATTTTTCTCCAAATCCCAGCTATCCCAAAACCTGGAGACTGAATCTCAGACGACGCTGTATCTCCATCATGTCTTTTAGTTGCAAATTGCTTGGCACCTTTGTCATTTCATCGCTGTCGGCAATAGGCCTTTGTAAACAACTACACCTCCCAACTCAAGACCATAATATATACCCTATCACTGTTAAATAAAAATAACGGTAAACTTAACAAAACCCACAAACAACTTAAAAGAGAAATAACGAATAGTCTGTTCTCATCCAACTTCAAAGTATTTCTACTTCTTTGTTCTGCAAACTTTTCTTTTTCACGCTCCAACTGCCCATGTAACCATCCTTTGATACCGTCCTTTGGCAGTGGCGTAGCTCACTAAACACCGTCCTTTGAGTTTGTCTGTATGCATACGGTCGTCTAACTGGAAATTCTTCGGCACACGCGTTCCACCAGGAGGCCACAATAACCCACCCACAGAGTAGGTTGCAACGTTCCACCAGGAGGCCACAATAACCCACCCACAGAATAGGTTGCAACGTTCCACCAGGAGGCCAGAATAACCCACCCACAGAGTAGGTTGCAACGTTCCACCAGGAGGCCACAATAACCCGCCCACAGAGTAGGTTGCAACGTTCCACCAGGAGGCCACAATAACCCACCCACAGAGTAGGTTGCAACGTTCCACCAGGAGGCCACAATAACCCACCCACAGAGTAGGTTGCAACGTTCCACCAGGAGGCCACAATAACCCACCCACAGAGTAGGTTGCAACGTTCCACCAGGAGGCCAGAATAACCCACCCACAGAGTAGGTTGCAACGTTCCACCAGGAGGCCAGAATAACCCACCCACAGAGTAGGTTGCAACGTTCCACCAGGAGGCCAGAATAACCCACCCACAGAGTAGGTTGCAACGTTCCACCAGGAGGCCAGAATAACCCACCCACAGAGTAGGTTGCAACGTTCCACCAGGAGGCCAGAATAACCCACCCACAGAGTAGGTTGCAACGTTCCACCAGGAGGCCAGAATAACCCACCCACAGAGTAGGTTGCAACGTTCCACCAGGAGGCCAGAATAACCCACCCACAGAGTAGGTTGCAACGTTCCACCAGGAGGCCAGAATAACCCACCCACAGAGTAGGTTGCAACGTTCCACCAGGAGGCCAGAATAACCCGCCCACAGAGTAGGTTGCAACGTTCCACCAGGAGGCCAGAAGAACCCACCCACAGAGTAGGTTGCAACGTTCCACCAGGAGGCCAGAATAACCCACCCACAGAGTAGGTTGCAACGTTCCACCAGGAGGCCAGAATAACCCGCCCACAGAGTAGGTTGCAACGTTCCACCAGGAGGCCACAATAACCCACCCACAGAGTAGGTTTCAACGTTCCACCAGGAGGCCAGAATAACCCACCCACAGAGTAGGTTGCAACGTTCCACCAGGAGGCCAGAATAACCCACCCACAGAGTAGGTTGCAACGTTCCACCAGGAGGCCAGAATAACCCACCCACAGAGTAGGTTGCAACGTTCCACCAGGAGGCCAGAATAACCCACCCACAGAGTAGGTTGCAACGTTCCACCAGGAGGCCAGAATAACCCACCCACAGAGTAGGTTGCAACGTTTCACCAGGAGGCCAGAATAACCCGCCCACAGAGTAGGTTGCAACGTTCCACCAGGAGGCCAGAAGAACCCACCCACAGAGTAGGTTGCAACGTTCCACCAGGAGGCCAGAATAACCCACCCACAGAGTAGGTTGCAACGTTCCACCAGGAGGCCAGAATAACCCGCCCACAGAGTAGGTTGCAACGTTCCACCAGGAGGCCACAATAACCCACCCACAGAGTAGGTTGCAACGTTCCACCAGGAGGCCACAATAACCACCCACAGAGTAGGTTGCAACGTTCCACCAGGAGGCCACAATAACCCACCCACAGAATAGGTTGCATTTCTACTAGCGCACAATACTGCCCAGTCTGCTGAATTATCCGAAGTAGAATATGTTGATAAGACACTTGTGCAGCATTTGGGTATCTTTATTCTGGAAACGTTTCGACCCGTAGTGGCTTCTTCAGTCCAATGCAGAGAAAGATGGAAGACGAGGATTAGTTTGAGGTAATCAGTCCCTCATCCTGGAGTCAATCTTGTCAAGAATGATGGATTGAACACATCGACTCCAGGCAGAGGGTCTGATTACCTCAAGTTCCTCCTCATCTTCCACCTTTCTCTGCCTTGGACTGAAGAAGCCACTACGTGGCGAAACGTTCCCAGGATAAAGATACCCAAATGTTGCACAAGTGTCTTATTTATCAACTTGTCGATTTTTTAACTCACTAGAACAAGTAAATACGAAATAAAGTGAGTGAGACCTAGATGTCTTGGATGCCTTTATTAACGGCAACGTTTTGCCCACTGAGTAAACCGTAAACAATACTAAAAGAATCAAATGCATCCAACTGCTGCATCATCACCAGCAGACAATGCTGCAGGAGCAGCCAGTCTCTCCACTCACACAGTCTGCTGGCTCACAGCAGAACACAAGACTGCTGCGACTGGGTCAGGTAAAAAAAAAAAGTGGATGGAGTTTTTATGACAAGGAGAAAAGTAATGTGAAAAATCTACATTCTCAAAATATTTATGTTTACGTTGCATTTAAGATTTTGTTAGTGATGTCAGTGTGTGCTCACCTAATTGTGGTTGCAGGGGTCGATTTCTAGCTCCTGGCTGTGTGTGAAGGAGAGAGAGAGAGAGAGAGAAGCAGAGGAGGAAAAGGAATTGAAAAGAAAAAGGAAAACGAGAATCTAAAGAAAGAGAATTATTAAAAACAGCACGACAAATAAGACTGATTTACTACTATTAAAAAATAATCATTCGTCATGGTAATGGAATTAGAAAAATAAAATGCCCCCGAAAAATGGATTAAATATAGAAACAGAGAAAAAAGATGATAAGTATAAAGTGTGGCGAACAAGACGCCGGATGAGCAGAGTTGAGGATCAACCAAACTATTGGTGAAAGTGTTGCCGGGTTGACTCCTCACAGCAAGCCAAACTCTGAGCAAACTTGTACACACAACAATTCACCAGTTAGCGGATCCTCAGGCTAAACCCATCCATTATGCAAATGATCTGAGGCAAAATAACTTTCCACGGTGGTACAGTTACGACTGTCCCTTAGCTCGGTTGCTAGCTCGCACTCAGGTCCGTGGTTCGATCCCCTGTACGGGTGGAAACATTGGGGCGTGTTTCCTTAAGACACCTGCCTGCGGTCCCTGTTCACCTAGCAGTAAGTAGGTGCCTGGGTGTTAGCCGATTGTTGTGGGTCGCATCCTGGGGGGCAAAATTAACCTAATTTGGCCGAAATGCTCTGCATAACCAGGGGCTTTCTATATAGTATGTCACTGATGTCAGCTATAGTCTGTATAATTGTATCATGTACTTGTAGACAAAGATTATTATTATTATTATTATTATTATTATTATTATTATCATTATTATGTTTGACGGTGAATTACACTTCAACTGGTTGTCCCCCCCCTCCTCAAAGTTAAATATTCGTTTCAAATAAAGATACCTAACTGTTGCATATGTGTCTTACCTAACTGTTGCATATGTCTTTTACCTAACTGTTGCATATGTGTCTTACCTAACTGTTGCATATGTGTCTTACCTAACTGTTGCATATGTGTCTTACCTAACTGTTGCATATGTGTCTTACCTAACTGTTGCATATGTGTCTTACCTAACTGTTGCATATGTGTCTTACCTAACTGTTGCATATGTGTCTTACATAACTGTTGCATGTGTGTCTTACCTAACTGTTGCATATGTGTCTTACCTAACTGTTGCATATGTGTCTTACCTAACAACCTGTCTGTATTTTATACCATTTTAATATTCACTCTGTCAGACACTACAACACAACTGTGTCTTGGGACAGAACAGAAAACACCTTGGACAACTTGTACCACTGAGAATGGTTGGATTTGAGAGGGACGTGACCTCTCTGTGACTACATTCTTTGTAGATGAATGGTTCAGAGAACCGACAAGTTATAAATTAGACACATATGCAACACTTGGGTATCTTTATTGAGGAAACGTTTCGCCACACAGTGGCTTCATCAGTCCAATACAAAGTAGAAAGGTGTAAGGAGAGGAGGAGTTTGAGGTTATCAGTCCCTCGGCCTGGAGTCGATGAAGCCACTGTGTGGCGAAACGTTTCCTCAATAAAGATACCCAAGTGTTGCATATGTGTCTAATTTATAACTTGTCAGTTCTCTGAACCATTCATCTACATCCTGTCTGACACAGCAACAGCTTGGGATCTTGATACAAACGAATTCTACACTTGTCCTACCTTTGGACGAAGACCTACTTAGAATAGTGGATGGTACTACTATGACCCCGCCTCCTCCTGCTTCATCTCACCTGATTACAGCATATAAGCCACCTCTACGGCCTTGTGCTACACTTCTAACAAGATTGATGGACTGAACACATCGACTCCAGGCCGAGGGACTGATAACCTCAAACTCCTCTTCTCCTTACACCTTTCTACTTTGTATTGGACTGATGAAGCCACTGTGTGGCGAAACGTTTCCTCAATAAAGATACCCAAGTGTTGCATATGTGTCTAATTTATAACTACATTCTTTCTTCTACTAGTGGTCTACGTCTCACCTGTGATAAATGGTTTTGAAAACCGACGAGTTGAAGATTGAGACACTTATACAACATATGTTGCATAAGTGTCTCAATCTTCATCTCACCTCCTGACAGTACATAAGGCTCCATACTGTCACTTCAACTTCACATTATTTCAGACTATGGAACAAATACTCTTCTCCAGGCTGAGGGACTGACCACCTCAAAACTACGTCTTCAAGGGTGATGGACTGATGACTATCATCTTCACATCTCTTCTCCATCTACCAACTTTTCTGTACTCGACTGAAGAAGCCTAACAACACTATGTCTTCGTGTTGATACAGTCATCAGAATTTAACAACAGTTTGTAATTCTGAAAATCTATTATGCTCACAATTGTTAATATAGCAGAAAAGAGCACTGAAATTGTTTTCTATTTTACTTCGAACCTTTTCCTCTTTCTTCAACACTATATTGTTTTCCTCCCAGTCTGTTGGCTCATCAGAAACTGCTAATTCTAAAGGAAAGGCCTTCACAGTCTGCTGGGTCGTCGTAGCAGCAGCTAAATCATGCAAGTGTGATCCCATTCACCATTTCTATCCAACGTCACCCACCACTAACAGTCTGCTAAATCATTAAGACACATTTGCAACAATGGGGTATCTTTACTGTTAAAACTTTTCGCCTACACAGTAGGCTTCTTCAGTCAAATACAGAGGCAGTGGGTGTTGTAGTGAAATGAAGATGATGTAATCAGTTCTTGGAGAAAAAGTATTAGAAAGTACTGGAGTGATATCCTTTTAGAGCATGGAGCTGAGCTCTTCTCCAGGCTGAGAGACTGACCACCTTATTCCAGACCAAGGAGCTGAGCTCTTCTCCAGGCTGAGGGACTGACCACCTTGTTCCAGACCAAGGAGCTGAGCTCTTCTCCAGGCTGAGGGACTGACCACCTTGTTCCAGACCAAGGAGCTGAGCTCTTCTCCAGGCTGAGGGACTGACCACCTTGTTCCAGACAATGGAGCTGAGCTCTTCTCCAAGCCGAGGGACTGACCACCTTGTTCCAGACAATAGAGCTGAGCTCTTCTCCAGGCTGAGGGACTGACCACCTTGTTCCAGACCAAGGAGCTGAGCTCTTCTCCAGGCTGAGGGACTGACCACCTTGTTCCAGACAATGGAGCTGAGCTCTTCTTCAGGCTGAGGGACTGACCACCTTGTTCCAGACAATGGAGCTGAGCTCTTCTCCAGGCTGAGGGACTGACCACCTTGTTCCAGACAATGGAGCTGAGCTCTTCTCCAGGCTGAGGGACTGACCACCTTGTTCCAGACAATGGAGCTGAGCTCTTCTCCAGGCTGAGGGACTGACCACTTCCAATACTTTTTCTCCAAGGATGATACTGATTACATCATCTTCATTTTACTACTACATTTACTGCACTTGTATTTGACTGAAGATACCCAACTGTTGCACATGTGTCTTAATCAACTTGTCGGTATTTTATACCAGTTCCAACAGCCTGCTCAATCATGGAAGTAAGGTACAATTTCCCTTAACCCAACCACGACAATTTCTGGAGGAGAGATGAAACTGACGTTTGTTTACCAAAAGAATTATATTTTAAACAGGAAATTTATCACATAAATTCAGCGTCAGAAATGATCTATTTATTACAGTTTTCGTCACAAATGCCAAGGTAACTGTAGAAGACTATGTTAAATTCGTGTTGTCGTACTGTAAGAATCTTATAACTCGCATTAAGACACGAGCAAACACTTGGGCCTTTTTATTGAAAAATATCTCGGTTCTGGAATCTTGATTACTTCTGATCGGGAAAACATTGGAAAACGTTTCAATTAGGAGTGTTTTCCTAGTTACAAGTGATCAAGGTCTCTAGACCTAAACGTTTACTAATAAATATATCTAAGTGTTTGCTCATGTGTCTTTTTAACCACTTTGTCGGTATAAATTACCAAGGTTTATATCGCATTGCATGGTAGAAATCACAATGAAATGCGTAATTGGAAATATGAAAAAAATACCACAGAGAAAATAGGAAATAAAACTTAAGCGCTTTCAGGTGCTTACACACACATCGTCTAAAGATGTGTAAGCACATGGAAGCGCCCGGGTTTTATTTCCTACTGTCACTGTGGTATTTTTTTCATCATATTTTATGATCAGTGTCTGAGACATGAAGTTCTTTTGGCAGTCACAGAGCCGTGAAATTTGGAAATTAAATGCGGGAGAAAGCAATGTTTTGCGTGAGTACCAATTCCTATTTCCGGGTCACCAACTGCTAGAGCCTCGGACTGGCGATACCGGCCAACCTCATCATCATACAAATTCTAAATTAAGCAGCAAAAACAGATGCAAATTACAGACTAAAAGAATATAATTACCAAGATGAATCTGCGAGGTTTGAACCTCAAGATCATGGGCCCTACACCAGGCTTCCTGTTGAAAGCCTTGATTCTGCATTTTTATCTCGCCAATTTTTGTTTCAGTCTCCAGTCTCTCGCATCAGATTCTGAAGATTCTCGTACTTCTTTTACAGAGTATTCTTCTTCTTCATTTGAGATTCTCATCTCTCCATAGTTCAAATAGCTTGATAAAACTACCGGAGAGCGAAACGTAACTAGTAATTTTATAAATCTATACAGAAAGTGTGGCTGATTCGTTGCAGCAATTTCGAAGACTGGGGTCCGGATCCCATCTTCCCAATACAAAACTTGATTGGATTTCCAGTATTAAAATTCACCTACATATTCATCTGCAATACTAATTTTAAATTTATTGTAACACTGGCAATCTAACTCAAAAAAAAAAAAATACGTAATCACATTTTCGAGATTTACAACGAACAAATGAGAAACATATTTACCATTTTGATATACCTATACGGTATAACATGCCTTGATAGGTCTTCTATTAACCCTTCAGTAATATTAGTATGCAAATTAGACCAGCACTACACAGGTAGTATAACTACATTGCACTTCAACCTTCTTCATTAGGTTGTAATATTTAAGGAAAATAATTAACACATAATTTGCCATAATGCCAATAAACGGAACAAAAATATTAAAGTCGAACATTTTTATGTCTGAACCAAGAACAGAACACCGAGACTCAGCCAGCGGACGGCAGTTACAGAGACGCGTTACGTTGTTACAACAGTCGCACCTTTGACGTTCTTAGCCAGAGCGACGAACTGACATTGATTACGAGGATGACGGCGCGCTTAGCGTCCATCACTGCTTGCGCTGAGTGACCCCGCACGGGTTTAGTGCTTCACACAAGTACAACAAAAAATAACTAGCAAGAATAATATTATTACTATTAATAATAACAAAAATAATATTACTATTAATAATAAAAACGTCAATAATAATAATAATAATAATAATAATAATAATAATATAATTAAAAATAAACATAAAACTGACTTTCAATAAATATTCTTTGATCTTTTTAAGAAAAGAAAATATATAAAACAGCGTTTTATTTATTTTATATTATATATATTATATAAAACAGCGTAACTTGCAGTATTTACATCGGGCAATTCATAATAAACCAATTAATCGTTTTCTTCTCCGAATGGTCGAGGATCGAACCAAAGGATCAGAAAGCTCACGAAATTGAGGTGAGGTCACAGAACCACACGACCTGGGTGACCCAACCTTCCACACGCCTGCGTAGGTGAGGCATTCACCTACGCGTACGCGCGCGCGGGCGGGCATTTTCTCCCTCAAACATCCGTTCATTACTCAACAGTGTCTGAGGACAGGTCTGAAACAAGGCACAGCCATGGTAATTTGTAAGTCAAAATTATTTATGGTGACCTGACTGCAGGTGCAAAGTCAAGGAGTTGCCAAAGAGAGCGAGAGAGAGCGAGAGAGAGAGAGAGAGAGAGAGAGAGAGAGAGAGAGAGAGAGAGAGAGAGAGAGAGAGAGAGAGAGAGAGAGAGAAATTGAATTTTCTGCTCGTTTACTGAGGTTATTGCTGGAAGCTCCGGATGTTAAATATTTATAAAACTTGTCCTAGGGAATAGTGACCGGATGCCCCAGCACCCACACATGCACGCACGCGCGCGCACACACACACACACAAACATTCATACACAATTACAGACAAACACACGATACACATGACAGCAATAAAGGGTTGGTTTTCTCATCCACCAAGAATGTTGTGGCATATATTGTATTTATACAGTGGTCGAATTGTTCTTATACTGTATGTGCAAGTGTGTTTGTGGGGGGGGGGCGAATATGCGCATGTGTATTCCTGTAAGTACAGGCATGCATGTGTGTGTACACGAGAATATATACACGTATGAGAGCGTGTGTGTCGTGCCTTCACACGTCTTATCTTCCTTCCCCACTACTATTTTCCCTAATTTATCACTCATTCAATATCGTTTATCAATTAACATTGAACCTGAATTCCAGGACCCGGTGATCCTGCCGCCTGCCACCTCTCTTGATTATTGTCTTTATCTGCCATTTGTTGCGTAACGCACCTCGGGCGTATTTCATAACCCTTGGCAGGGTTTCGTGACGGGGCGTAGTTAAGCCATCTGAAAGTTTCTTGAAGAAAGGCGGGTCAATAATGAGGGCTCGTGCCGCCGTCTCGACATCGTTACTGCTTGTGTTATGCTCATTCATGGCTCCCAGTGACTCGGATGCTTGTGATTTGCCACATATCGCACCCCCAGTGTTCGGTAGCACGCACCAGTGCGCACGCATGGAGACTCGCACATTTCTGAAGGTCGTTTATGTGAGTCAAAGTGCATGCGTACATGTGGTATCTAAAACACTGTGGTGTTCATTCACATGAAGACATGCGTACAAACATTCACACACACACACACTACACACACACACACTACACACACACCTACACACACACACACACACACACACACACACACAAAGAGGAGCCAAGGGTTAAAATTAATGGATACTAACAATGTATATGCCATTATAATTATAAAAGACAGGACAATATGATCATAGCTCTACTACTATAACTACATATAGGTAATTATAGAAGATGGGACACCGCGATCATAGTTCCCGTAACAACAAACAGGTGATTTCAGACTTGTAATTACAGGCAATTACAAGCAGGTAATTAAACAAATACTTCCACACACGTACTCTCAATAGCAATAAAGAGTTGCAGTGTTTTGGGATCTCGTGCAACACCAGAACACTACAAACCTTCCTTCCAGCAAATCACACCATCAATGATTCAGAGTTTTTGGTTATTTTTTGTAATAATAATGATAATAATCTTTATTTCTACAAGTACATGTACAAGGTATACAGACCATAGCTGACATCAATGACATACTACTATACAGAAAGCCGCTTGTTATGTAGAGAATTTCGGGCAAATTAGTTGAATTTTGTCCCAGGATGCGACCCACACCAGTCGGCTAACACCCAGGTATATATTTTACTGACAGGTGAACATGGACAGCAGGTGACTCAAGGAAACGCGTTCTAATGTTTCCACCCGTACCGGGAATCGACCCTCTGACCTCAATGAGTGAGCTGAGTATGATACCAATCGAACTACGTGACACCATAGACAAATTTGATGGTACACAAGCTAAACATTTGTAAAAGATGTATCAGCCATTAAATATTAAACTTCATCAAGAGAGGAAAACTCGTATATACTAAACCTGATTTAGTGAGAACAAAATCATGCTGTTTTCACAAGAATCTAACAGACATGTACCTACACACAACAGTTTCACTCTATTTTCCGTTTTCGGTATAAGAGGCACATTTCTCGAGTGCTTGCAGCAGAGCAGCAGAGGCTTTTCCGAGTTACTGAATCACTCCAGGAATCTAGGAATGGACTCCACACTTTTGGTCATTGCGCACCTCCCCATGACAATAATTAGACGAGTCTTGTCCCAGTAGTTACTGAACAACAGTGGTGGTAATTTTAAAGTCGATCAGATGAGGCCGTCTTGTGTTGCAAACGTAAAACCTTGCAGGAAGCAGAACACAAACACTTAAAAGGGATTACTTAATGACAGCTTCCTGCCACAGGACTTTAAGCCTTTTATGGTTTTATACATTCTCGTATTGATGACTTGGTCTGCATGACTAATATTGATTTAAATAATTATTGTAGAATTATTATATTTATAAGAAGAACTGACGTATTATTATAGAATTATTATATTTATGGAAAGGACTGAACCAGAACAAAACAATTCACCTTTTATTATTTTCACTACAAAATGTAATTCCATCGTTACACACAAACTTATCAAAATAGTCAAAGGAACATATCACCATCCACTATCTTCACCACACAACAACACACATCATCCACTATCTTCACCATACAACCACACACATCATCCACTATCTTCACCACACAACCACACACATCATCCACTATCTTCACCACACAACCACACACATCATCCACTATTTTCACTACTCAACCACACATCATCCACTATCTTCACCACACAACCACACACATCATCCACTATCTTCACCACACAACACACATCATCCACTATCTTCACCACACAACAACACACATCATCCACTATCTTCACCACACAACAACACACATCATCCACTATCTTCACCACACAACAACACACATCATCAATTATCTTCACCACACAACAACACACATCATCCATTATCTTCACCACACAACAACACACATCATCCATTATCTTCACCACACAACAACACACATCATCCACTATCTTCACCACACAACCACACACATCATCCACTATCTTCACTACTCAACCACACATCATCCACTATCTTCACCACACAACAACACACATCATCCACTATCTTCACCACACAACAACACACATCATCCACTATCTTCACCACACAACCACACACATCATCCACTATCTTCACCACACAACCACACACATCATCCACTATCTTCACCACACAACAACACACATCATCCACTATCTTCACCACACAACAACACACATCATCCACTATCTTCACCACACAACAACACACATCATCCACTATCTTCACCACACAACAACACACATCATCCACTATCTTCACCACACAACAACACACATCATCCATTATCTTCACCACACAACAACACACATCATCCACTATCTTCACCACACAACAACACACATACTCCACTATCTTCACCACACAACAACACACATCATCCACTATCTTCACCACACAACCACACACATCATCCACTATCTTCACCACACAACAACACACATCATCCACTATCTTCACCACACAACAACACACATCATCCACTATCTTCACCACACAACAACACACATCATCCACTATCTTCACTACACAACAACACATCATCCACTATCTTCACCTCACAACAACACATCATCCACTATCTTCACTACACAACAACACATCATCCACTATCTTCACTACACAACAACACATCATCCACTATATTCACTACACAACAACACATCATCCACTATATTCACTACACAACAACACATCATCCACTATCTTCACCACACAACAACACATCATCCACTATCTTCACCTCACAACAACACATCATCCACTATCTTCACTACACAACAACACATCATCCACTATCTTCACTACACAACAACACATCATCCACTATCTTCACCTCACAACAACACATCATCCACTATCTTCACTACACAACAACACATCATCCACTATCTTCACTACACAACAACACATCATCCACTATCTTCACTACACAACAACACATCATCCACTATCTTCACTACACAACAACACATCATCCACTATATTCACTACACAACAACACATCATCCACTATCTTCACCACACAACAACACATCATCCACTATCTTCACCTCACAACAACACATCATCCACTATCTTCACTACACAACAACACATCATCCACTATCTTCACTACACAACAACACATCATCCACTATCTTCACCACACAACAACACACATCATCCACTATCTTCACCACACAACAACACACATCATCCACTATCTTCACCACACAACAACACACATCATCCACTATCTTCACCACACATCACCATCCACTAGCTTCACTATCAAATACTGTAACTGTATTACAAGCTTCACTACTTCCACTATTTTTTTCAAGTTGTACCACATAATGGGGGTTCATTCCACCATACTCACATATTTTTTACTCACCGCTCCCTCAAACTCATCTTTTTTCTTGGGTCAACAGAAAATCAGTGTTCGATGCCTGGAGTAATTATTTTGTGGATTTGACTGATAACCACATGAGTGAGGGTAGAGAGAGTGACATGGACCGTTTCGACCGCGTGGTGGACCATCTTCACGATGAGGAGCAACACACTCACCTTGTGGTAGATCACTGTTTCCCTGACGTGGAGCACCGCCATTATGATTTTCATCAGGTGGTGTGAAATCACTACGTATGTGGGACCCTCGACTTCTAGGATATTTCGACCGGTTTTCCTCTCGTTTGTGGGTCTGGACCTTAACCCAAAACTCCTACTTGTGCTTCTGTTGTATCCAAGCCCAGTATAACAGCAGGGGTCATACTGGACCTGGATACAGCAGGGGGTCATACTGGACCTGGATACAGCAGGGGGTCATACTGGACCTGGATACAGCAGGGGGTCATACTGGACCTGGATACAGCAGGGGGTCATACTGGACCTGGATACAGCAGGGGGTCATACTGGACCTGGATACAGCAGGGGGTCATACTGGACCTGGATACAGCAGGGGGTCATACTGGACCCGGATACAGCAGGGGGTCATACTAGACCCGGATACATGGGGTCATACTAGACTCGGATACAGCAGGGGGGTCACACTGAACCTGGATACAGCAGGGGGTCATACTAGACCCGGATCCATGGGGTCATACTAGACTTGGATACAGCAGGGGGGTCACACTGAACCTGGATACAGCAGGGGGTCATACTGGACCCGGATCCATGGGGTCATACTAGACTTGGATACAGCAGGGGGGTCACACTGAACCTGGATACAGCAGGGGGGGTCATACAGGACCTGGATACCAACAGACAAGTTCTAAACGTGAACAACTCTTGAAAACCGAGTTTCCAAGTATCCTTATTCACAAGTAAATAATGTACCAAAAAAAAAAAAAATCACTGAATGAAAAAAAAATGAAGACTCCAATTTTTTTTCTCGCAATTTCATTCTCCCTCCCCCCCCCCTGATTGCTCTTCGCGTATCCAAGTAACGAATGTCCAGCGGCATTCAATTTCAAATTTCAATATGTTAAGTGCGTGTCCAAATGATTCATTTAATTCACTTATTCCTATCAGGTCGCCTTTAATATGTTCAAGATTATTTTTTTTTAAAGAAAATATAACAAAATAATATTCTTGGCTGTCATGTGGTTCCAAGTTTGCATGTGATCTTGTGTTATGTAGTTCTATGCTGGCATGTAGTTCTATGCTGGCATGTAGTTCTATGCTGCTATGTAGTTCAATGCTGCCATGTAGCTCTATGATGTCATGTAGTTCTATGCTGTCATTTAGTTCTATGCTGTCATGTGGTTTTATGCTGTCATGTAGTTTCATGCTGTCATGATTTCATGTGGTTTATGCTGTTATGTGGTTTTCATGCTGTCATGTGGATTTATTCTTTCATGTGGTTCTCAGTTACACACATAAAGCATAAGTCAACACAGTTATGCTGACGCTGCTACTCAAGCATATTTCGTACTCATCTACTTGTACTCATGGGAAGAAAGAGTGAATGTTTGGAATGAGAGAAATGGGATAAGATGTGTGATTCCAAGATGAGGATAACTGAAGAATAGGGCAGAGAGAGAGAGAGAGAGAGAGAGAGAGAGAGAGAGAGAGAGAGAGAGAGAGAGAGAGAGAGAGAGAGAGAGAGAAGAAAGAGGGGATGGTCTGCGAGTCGGAGGGGAGGTTTAGAGAGACTGAGACGATGAGGGGAGTAAAAGAGCGAGGGGCTGGGATGGAAGGGGAGGGGAGAGGGAGGCTGGGCAGGGGAAAGGGAAGAGGGGAGGGAGCCTGGGATGGGGAAGAGAGGGGGTAATGGGGGAGAGTTAATGGTAATTGTTGCACAAGTCTTGAGGGAAATGTGTGAGAGAAGGGAAATGACAGCAGCAGGTGTGAGAGGAAGGAAGGTGTGTGAGAAAGGAAATTGCAGCAGCAGGTGTGTGAGAGGTGTTCGAGGCAGGTGTGAGAGAGGTGTTCGAGGCAGGTGTGAGAGAGGTGTTCGAGAGAGGTGTTCGAGGCAGGTGTGAGAGAGGTGTTCGAGGCAGGTGTGAGAGAGGTGTTCGAGACAGGTGTGTGAGGTGTTCGAGGGAGGTGTGAGAGAGGTGTTCGAGGCAGGTGTGAGAGAGGTGTTCGAGGCAGGTGTGTGAGAGGTGTTCGAGGCAGGTGTGAGAGAGGTGTTCGAGGTAGGTGTGAGAGAGGTGTTCGAGGTAGGTGTGTGAGAGGTGTTCGAGGCAGGTGTGAGAGAGGTGTTCGAAACAGGTGTGAGAGAGGTGTTCGAAACAGGTGTGAGAGAGGTGTTCGAAACAGGTGTGAGAGAGGTGTTCGAGGCAGGTGAGAGAGAGGTGTTCGAAACAGGTGTGATAGGTGTTCGAAACAGGTGTGTGAGAGGTGTTCGAGGCAGGTGTGAGAGAGGTGTTCGAGGCAGGTGTGTGAGAGGTGTTCGAGGTAGGTGTGTGAGAGGTGTTCGAGGCAGGTGTGTGAGAGGTGTTCGAGGTAGGTGTGTGAGAGGTGTTCGAGGCAGGTGTGTGAGAGGTGTTCGAGGCAGGTGTGTGAGAGGTGTTCGAGGCAGGTGTGTGAGAGGTGTTCGAGGCAGGTGTGTGAGAGGTGTTCGAGGCAGGTGTGTGAGAGGTGTTCGAGGCAGGTGTGTGAGAGGTGTTCGAGGCAGGTGTGCAGGGCAGGTGTAGGCAGATGCAGACAGGAATATATGATTCCTTACCTTATCCGAGAGTGACAGTCAGCTTGGATAAGTGTGTCATTGGATAAGAGTGTCACTGTACAAGTGCGTATCAGGCTTATAGCCTTTCACCTCGGAACTACGCAACTCTGGGAAATATCTCTCAGATACACCATCTCCGGACTTGAGTCCTGAAGATGGGAAGTCCAGTGTCTGCACTCTGAAGTTGGGGTGTTAATGTTGCAGTTTTATAACTGTAGTGTAAAGCACCCCTCCGGCAAGACAGTGATGGAGTGAATGATGATGAAAGTTTTTCTTTTTCGGGCCACCCTGCCTTGGTGAGAAACGGCCGATGTGTTAATAAAAGATAAATAAAATATATTTAGTTGGATTAGGCTAAATTAAATTGCACTTATTATAATAAGGTTAGGTAAGTTTCCTAAAGTTCTCTTGGTACAAATTTATTAATTTTCATATTATCATAGATAAAAAAAATATATCTTTAAATGTATAAGAGAAAATTTTATAAAAAACTTAATTTTGAATGAGTTCTTGCTAAATGACCAGTTTTACCTATTCGGCACGATGTATATATATATATATATATATATATATATATATATATATATATATATATATATATATATATATATATATATAATCACTGAGAAAATTTGTGAATTAATAAGAAATAAGCAACGTAAATACATATTCCAGCAAACATTCAAGTTTGCGACAAATGCATTCGCACGCAAATACGTCAATACCTGACCTAAAATATACGCTCTCTGAAATAAATATGCACATACGTAAATATATCCAAACGTGCATACAGAGGTACGTGACCTAACATACGTACATGCATGTACACACACAAAAGTACATACACAGGCATAGCTAAGTAAGAACAAGATGCAAACAATTTATCAGGAGCAAAACGTATCCAGTAAAGATTCAAGTGTATGTACGCACTTGTGTGTGTCCATCCATACCTCAGCACGCAACTTAACCACATACACAAGCATGTACAAAAACATATACATATGTATAAATACCTCCCCTAAAATTCTGCGGTCTTCCAGCCTCTTGAGAACGAACCAAAATATAAATCCGAACTTCCCATGAAACTTGAACCTAAACCTCCGACCTTTTCTCTTCCAAAACAAGCAGCGCATCTCAGAATGCATTTTTTTTTTTGTCTTTAGGGCGAGTTTTATTGGCTGGTCTTGAAGCGCTTGTAAGGTGCATTCTCAATTGCCACGACACATTTGCAACTTGATCTTAGGGGCTAAACTCTCCAATGCGTAATGCAATTACTCAAAACATCCCCAGAAAATTGTTGATAGTCTTCCACCGGGAACTCTGGGTAACTACCTGAGAAGCCAGTAATAACAAGGCAATAAACATGAAAAACAAGTCAAAAAAACTTATACCTTAACAACGTTCAGTGTAAAGCTTTATCAAGCTGTCGTTAAGTCTTCCCTACACAAGCTTATTTTCCTTTTTTTTTCACTGTCATCTTTGCAATAAAATAACATTTTAGCACATTTTTTTCTTAATTTTTTAATGTTTCATGTATTTTTAAGAATTCATATGAAATATTCAAAAATAATGTATAGTATATGGACTTTTAATATGATTTTAAAAAAAATCATATTATAAGACAAAACTCAGGAAGAATAACACCTGAAAACGACAGAAAACATAAAAAAAGCAGAGTGGAAGATTAAACAGCAAAAACCCATGAGAGAGAAAGAGAGAGAAAAGGCTGATGTAGCGGGGACGTGGGGCGACTAATCAGGAACTGTTGGAGATATTCACCAAAGGACATTTTTTTCCACCAATTTATCGCTAAGTTGTGATTTCATAATGGTTCAGGACAGACCGAAACGTCGTCTAAAGTTTCCTCTCCAAATTGTAGGTTATTTTCTTGGTTAGGTTAGGTAAGATTTGTCAGGAAACAGGACAAGTGTTTTCTGACGCGGGTCTTAGTCATATAATGACCCACAGCTGGAGCTTTTGGTCATCTGACCGAGACCTTCCGCTGGCTTAATCCTCCACACCTTTAAAAATTATGATTATGATTATAATCAACAAATTATTTTTAATTGTACCATCCACGATATTGTGACTTACAATCCTCAAGAGATTAAATACACAGGAATGCGAATCAGGGAAAATCTTGAAGAATTTGTGGCCTCCTTGCATAACCAGCTCACCAAACAGCATAACCTTCACACTGGTATATGATATAAAATGGAGGTTAAGAAAACATCTAGAAAGCGGCTCAGAGAGAAAGCAATATCAGTGGCACACTCTCATTCTACGTGACTTCAACCACCGTGTGGGAATATAAATTCAGAGAACAAGGACACGTCTCTGTGGAGGATCTGTCTTCAAATCCCAATAATAATAATAATAATAATAATACTAGTAATAAAATTAAAATTATTATTATTAGCATAAGCACTGTAGTCTGCCCATCAGGAGACGCTCTACACGTTTCCTGACGACCAAATAATCACCTAGCGACGTCCAGCGGCTTATAACCAGCAAGTAATTTTGAGACTATGAGGTCAGTCTACGACCATCACCAAGTCAGAATCAACCTGTGGCCTGATGATGGTTTAGAACAGGGCGAAATGTCTCTGAACTATTGTTTTCCAGTCAAGATATTGTGACAACTAAAGAAGTTTCATTATATATCTTTCTTTATATATTTTAAATTAGTATAAAGAAGAGTCCTCATGGCAGCTTATTTGATGTCTTACAACCTAAAGTTATGTAAGAAGCAGAGAATATGAGGGAAATGTAACAATGAAAAAATATGACTCTTTTTTTTATTAATTGAGAGAGAGAGAAGGACGTTGTGAGGACAGACTTGTTGCAGAACTAGAAGAAAAAGCTTTTCTAAGGACAAACGTTTCAGCGTGTAGAACTTTATCATGCCATGTTTCGCTCCGGTTAGAGATTTATCTTTTATTTCGCTCTGTGTAGAGCTTTATCTAGTCTATCATGACCTATCAACAACACGCTATTTCATCCGGACACTTAGTATAGTTCCTACCTTCCTAAGTGGGAATACATAAGAAGCACTGGGAAAATAATTCTCTCTCTTCCTTCGGGAATGCAACAAGGCAAACCTGTAAAAAGAATCACTAAGAATAAATACAAAATACATCAAGCTTTTGAAAAACGGATAGGAGCTGCAATGGAAAAAAATATGAGTATTTTAAATTAAGGAGGCAGGAAAAAAAAGCTTTCTAAAAGCGCACAGCAGCCAAAGGATAATCAAAACCAAAATTGTTTCACACGAAGTGTCCCATAAGTCAGGAGCCAAAAGGAAAATAACATATATGGTATACATGAAGAATTTTGTTCCTACAGTCGATGTTCAATGTGTCCAGCATTATTATTGATACTTGAATGCAGTGAAGAGTTGCACGGTACACTGGTACTGGGAGTGATGGCGCTACACGCGTCGATAATGACCTACCGCAGATGTGCAACACAATACGTTTTGATAAATTAGATACATGTGTAACACTTTGGTATCTTTAATGTTGAAACGTTTCGCCACACAGTGGCTTCATCACTAATATAAAGAAGAATGGTTGAAGATTAGGAGTAGTTTGAGGCGAAACGTTTCCACAAAACAAAAGATACCGAAGCGTTGCACATGTGTTTAATTTCTCAACTTGTCGGTTCTCTGAACCATTGATCTTACACAATGAGTTTTCTCTTCGTAACTCCACGTCTTATAGTGACCCCAGAATAACCCAACGGTAGTGAGATCGAGGCTCCTAGCTGGCCACGGGTGAGATCGAGGCTCCTAGCTGGCCACGGGTGAGATCGAGGCTCCTAGCTGGCCACGGGTGAGATCGAGGCTCCTAGCTGGCCACGGGTGAGATCGAGACTCCTCGCTGGCCACCGTAGTGAGATCGAGGCTCCTCGCTGGCCACGGTAGTGAGATCGAGGCTCCTCGCTGGCCACGGTAGTGAGATCGAGGCTCCTAGCTGGCCACGGTAGTGAGATCGAGGCTCCTCGCTGGCCACGGTAGTGAGATCGAGGCTCCTCGCTGGCCACGGTAGTGAGATCGAGGCTCCTCGCTGGCCACGGGTGAGATCGAAGCTCCTCGCTGGCCACAGTAGTGAGATCGAGGCTCCTCGCTGTCCACGGGTGAGATCGAGGCTCCTCGCTGGCCACAGTAGTGAGATCGAGGCTCCTCGCTGGCCACGGTAGTGAGATCGAGGCTCCTCGCTGGCCACGGGTGAGATCGATGCTCCTCGCTGGCCACGGTAGTGAGATCGATGCTCCTCGCTGGCCACGGTAGTGAGATCGATGCTCCTCGCTGGCCACGGTAGTGAGATCGATGCTCCTCGCTGGCCACTCCACAGTCACTCGAAGTAATGATATTAATGTAATAGAAAATTGACAACTCAACGTACTGATCAATGATTCTATGAACCAGACTTATGGAACACCAGAGGTGGAGAGGAGGCACAGTGTCCATTTATAAATTCGATCGCAATTTCGTACTGGTCTCAATAATGAAGATAACACACGTTGCAGAACAAGATTTAATTGGAAGAATAGTTCCCTCTTCTAGAGCCTTTTTAAAGGCGAACATATACTAAAAGAACTGAACATTTTGACAACAGAGAAAGAAGCAGGGCAGACTTGTTAGAGGTGTACAGAATAGTAATGAGGACTTAATAGGGTGGAGAGGGATAGGCTGTTCATGGGGCGGTTAATGGGATACGAAAGCATCATTGGAAAAGGAAAAAATAAGTCACAGAGAGATATCAGGAAGTATCTCTCTGGCTTCGACTGAATGAGTAATGACATGTTAAGAAGCACTGCTAGGAGCTGAGACACGACCCATGCAACAATACATATATAAATACAAATAGGTAAGTGTATACACACACCATACTAGCCTCGAATACACCCAACAGAAACAAATGTACACAATCAGCCACAGGTGGAAACAACGTGATTTAAACAAAATATTTAACGTCCATTCGCCTTTCAACTTTGTGATAACATTTTATTTTTAGCAGATTCTATTCAAATAGGTAACAAAATACACGCGACTGCCGCAGTTGCTGCGCTCAAATGTAGGTATGTATGTTCACGACCACACGCACGCGCACGCAATGGCACGCGCGCGCTCAAATATACATACATATCCCTTCATACACAACGTTGCAATCCCTACCCAACCAATGCCCTCCTGACCCAATACTAAAACAAAAATTAACACCTTCACTTCCCAAAACTCATCAGTATGTCACTAACTACAACCATAATTTTAACTGTGAAGCTGAGCCCATTATATATATATTACAAAGTATATTTTGTTTACCACTTTGGCCGTCTTTCACTCATGTAGGGTGACCCCCCCCCACCAAAAAAAAAAAATAAAGAAACACATTATCCATTGTTTGTTCAATATGTGTTCTGCTAGAAGTGTACAAACACCACGCTGTAAATGACTCTCCAAACTAAGCAAGTAGCGAGATTCCGACTCGTTAGTACAGACAAATGCAGTAATGTGAATTGTTTATGTCCCACATGTACGTATTTCCGTCTGTCTGCGTCCCTCGGAAATTTAACATCCTCACCCATCCTTCAGAGTACAGGCACTTCATCCCACCTACTAACATCCTCACCCATCCTTCAGAGTACAGGCACTTCATCCCACCTACTAACATCCTCACCCATCCTTCAGAGTACAGGCACTTCATCCCACCTACTAACATCCTCACCCATCCTTCAGAGTACAGGCACTTCATCCCACCTACTAACATCCTCACCCATCCTTCAGAGTACAGGCACTTCATCCCACCTACTAACATCCTCACCCATCCTTCAGAGTACAGGCACTTCATCCCACCTACTAACATACTTACCTATCCTTCAGAGTACAGGCACTGTTCTTCCCACCTACTAACATCCTCACCCATCCTTCAGAGTACAGGCACTGTTCTTCCCACCTACTAACATCCTCACCCATCCTTCAGAGTACAGGCACTGTTCTTCCCACCTACTAACATCCTCATTCATCCTCCAGTGTGAGGCCACTGAAATTTCCACCTTCAGGACTCAAGTCAGCTTAAATTGCATAATCCACATGGAACACAAGGAACTTTACAAACATGGAACACAAGAAACTTTACAAGCATGGAACACAAGGAACTTTACAAACATGGAACACAAGGAACTTTACAAGCATGGAACACAAGGAACTTTACAAGCATGGAACACAAGGAACCTTACAAACATGGAACACGAGGAACTTTACAAGCATGGAACACGAGGAACTTTACAAGCATGGAACACAAGGAACCTTACAAACATGGAACACAAGGAACCTTACAAACATGGAACACAAGGAACTTTACAAGCATGGAACACAAGGAACTTTACAAGCATGGAACACAAGGAACTTTACAAGCATGGAACACAAGGAACTTTACAAGCATGGAACACAAGGAACTTTACAAGCATGGAACACAAGGAACCTTACAAACATGGAACACGAGGAACTTTACAATATTAGCAAATATAAAAACAGAGTATTCAGACTCTGTATTGACAACTCTGGCGGAAACACACAATACAAAACAAAGTTAATTCAATGTCACGGCACCGTGGCTTCATCAACTCTCAGGTCACGGCACTGTGGCTGCATCAACTCTCAAGTCACGGCACCGTAGCTTCATCAACTCTCAGGTCACGGCACCGTGGCTGCATCAACTCTCAGGTCACGGCACCGTGGCTGCATCAACTCTCAGGTCACGGCACCGTGGCTGCATCAACTCTCAGGTCACGGCACCGTGGCTGCATCAACTCTCAGGTCACGGCACCGTGGCTGCATCAACTCTCAGGTCACGGCACCGTGGCTGCATCAACTCTCAGGTCACGGCACCGTGGCTGCATCAACTCTCAGGTCACGGCACCGTGGCTGCATCAACTCTCAGGTCACGGCACCGTGGCTGCATCAACTCTCAGGTCACGGCACCGTGGCTGCATCAACTCTCAGGTCACGGCACCGTGGCTGCATCAACTCTCAGGTCACGGCACCGTGGCTGCATCAACTCTCAGGTCACGGCACCGTGGCTGCATCAACTCTCAGGTCACGGCACCGTGGCTGCATCAACTCTCAGGTCACGGCACCGTGGCTGCATCAACTCTCAGGTCACGGCACCGTGGCTGCATCAACTCTCAGGTCACGGCACCGTAGCTGCATCAACTCTCAGGTCACGGCACCGTGGCTGCATCAACTCTCAGGTCACGGCACCGTGGCTGCATCAACTCTCAGGTCACGGCACCGTGGCTGCATCAACTCTCAGGTCACGGCACCGTGGCTGCATCAACTCTCAGGTCACGGCACCGTGGCTGCATCAACTCTCAGGTCACGGCACCGTGGCTGCATCAACTCTCAGGTCACGGCACCGTGGCTGCATCAACTCTCAGGTCACGGCACCGTGGCTGCATCAACTCTCAGGTCACGGCACCGTGGCTGCATCAACTCTCAGATCACGGCACCGTGGCTGCATCAACTCTCAGGTCACGGCACCGTGGCTGCATCAACTCTCAGGTCACGGCACCGTGGCTTCATCAACTCTCAGGTCACGGCACCGTGGCTGCATCAACTCTCAGGTCACGGCACCGTGGCCGGAAATCACTGATAAACTAAATTTTGTAGAGCGAACATTTGACAAACCTTTAGGTTTAATGTGTGTCCTGGACTCTCAACTTGGTAACTGATAATGGTCTAGGAGGGATCGAAACGTTTACACAAGTCTCTTCACCAAAGTGTTGTGTATTTGGGAGTTCACTGTCAGCTGGAGTATGCACCACTTCCTTTGACTCACTGCTCTCGGATTTGTCAAGAGCTCTCTGTGCGACATTTAACTCCGGTGTTTCTGTTGAGAAAACAACTCAATAAAGGATTTATTGGTGCAACGTTTTACTCACGAGTGGGTGAAACCTATTTCCTATTTACCATTTGGCAACACGCTTTTGTTTAGATGGTAGACAACAACCACCCAGGAAGGTTCTACCACCCAGGAAGGTACTAACACCCAGGAAGGTACTACCACCCAAAAAGGTACTACCATCCAGGAAGGTACTACCACCCAGGAAGGTACTACCACCCAGGAAGGTACTACCACCCAGGAAGGTTCTACCACCCAGGAAGGTACTACCATCCAGGAAGGTACTACCACCCAGGAAGATACTACCACCCAAGAAGATACTACCACCCAGGAAGATACTACCACCCAAGAAGGTACTACCATCCAGGAAGGTACTACCACCCAGGAAGGTACTACCACCCAGGAAGGTTCTACCACCCAGGAAGGTACTACCATCCAGGAAGGTACTACCACCCAGGAAGATACTACCACCCAAGAAGGTACTACCACCCAGGAAGATACTACCACCCAAGAAGGTACTACCATCCAGGAAGGTACTACCACCCAGGAAGGTACTACCATCCAGGAAGGTACTACCACCCAGGAAGGTACTACCATCAAGGAAGGTACTACCACCCAGGAAGATACTACCACCCAAGAAGGTACTACCATCCAGGAAGGTACTACCACCCAGGAAGGTACTACCATCCAGGAAGATACTACCATCCAGGAAGGTACTACCACCCAGGAAGGTACTACCACCCAGGAAGATACTACCACCCAAGAAGGTACTACCATCCAGGAATGTACTACCACCCAGGAAGGTACTACCATCCAGGAAGGTACTACCACCCAGGAAGGTACTACCATCCAGGAAGGTACTACCACCCAGGAAGGTACTACCACCCAAGAAGGTACTACCACCCAGGAAGATACTACCACCCAAGAAGGTACTACCATCCAGGAAGGTACTACCACCCAGGAAGGTACTACCATCCAGGAAGGTACTACCATCCAGGAAGGTACTACCACCCAGGAAGGTACTACCACCCAGGAAGGTACTACCATCCAGGAAGGTACTACCACCCAGGAAGGTACTACCATCCAGGAAGGTACTACCATCCAGGAAGGTTCTACCACCCAGGAAGGTACTACCATCCAGGAAGGCACTACCACCCAGGAATATACTACCACCCAAGAAGGTACTACCACCCAGGAAGATACTACCACCCAAGAAGGTACTACCACCCAGGAAGATACTACCACCCAAGAAGGTACTACCATCCAGGAAGGTACTACCACCCAGGAAGGTACTACCATCCAGGAAGGTACTACCACCCAGGAAGGTACTACCACCCAGGAAGGTACTACCACCCAGGAAGGTACTACCATCCAGGAAGGTACTACCACCCAGGAAGGTACTACCACCCAGGAAGGTACTACCACCCAGGAAGGTACTACCATCCAGGAAGGTACTACCACCCAGGAAGGTACTACCATCCAGGAAGGTACTACCACCCAGGAAGGTACTACCACCCAGGAGGGTACTACCATCCAGGAAGGTACTACCACCCAGGAGGGTACTACCACCCAGGAAGGTACTACCACCCAGGAAGGTACTACCATCCAGGAAGATACTACCATCCAGGAAGATACTACCACCCAGGAAGGTACTACCATCCAGGAAGGTACTACCACCCAGGAGGGTACTACCATCCAGGAAGGTACTACCACCCAGGAAGGTACTACCACCCAGGAAGGTACTACCATCCAGGAAGGTACTACTACCCAGGAAGGTATTACCATCCTATCAAATAGGGTTCCATTTTACACAATCATTTTTCAGTATGGCAGGACTGCTCTTTTGTGACTCACGGACACGGAAGCAGACAGGTATATCCTACAAACTTCTACTTGCATTCAGTCTGCGCCTAAGTTTACTTTCCTATGTGCTGCTTAATAGTGCTGAAGCATGTAAACATTCGTTCGCAGCCCAGGAAGCTTGCTCTTAGTGCCCTGGGCAATGTAATCAATAGAATCACTAATGCTTTCCACCAATGAGACCTGGTCTCACACAGAGCCTTAGGGAAGATAATTCCTAGAATCACTCACAGATAACCAGTGTACTTGACCACCAGAAAACTTGCGGTTATTAAGCCGTTCTACCAACTTGATATTCTGCTAGAGGGAAGATCTATTGAATCACAAGACGGACAGCCACCAGCGGGCCCAGTATAACTAAAACTTTGTCAAGTATATCAATTATCTCTAATAAATTGGGATTATACTCTTGTAATAATTTTTTTTTTAGAAAAGTAATGACTGATTCTAAGAGCCAAACATCAAAATGAATTTAGGATTTATTACTGCAGGGAAAGAAACACGTACATGTAATGCTGTAGAATTCTTGTACGTTTTTATCTGAAAATGAAGAGAGTGAAGAGAAGAGAGAATGGAAACGAAGTGGGGAGCAACAGAATGAGGAGATTGCTAAGAGTGGAGAGAAAAAAGAGAGAGTAGAGGGTAGAGAGGTAGACAAGGTAGAAGAATGAAGAGATTATGAAGAGAGAAGGAGTCGATAAGAGGGGAGAGTAATAGAAGAGGGAGAAGAGTGTGGGAAGAGAGTCGAGAGAAGAGAGTGAGAAAACAGAAGAGGGTGGAGGGTGTTTATGAGAGAGAGAGAGAGAGAGAGAGAGAGAGAGAGAGAGAGAGAGAGAGAGAGAGAGAGAGAGAGAGAGAGAGAGAGAGAGAGAGAGAGAGAGAGAGAGAGAGACTAGGAACCAGATCCCACACAGAGACACGGAACGGACAAAGATAGGAATCAAACAGTGGCGAGGGAGGGAGAGAGAAAAGAGAGCAATGAGAGAAAGGAGAGAAGGGGGAGAGAGAGAGAAGGGGGGTGGGGTGTGGGAGTGAGGTGAGTGTGAGTGGGTTGAGTGAGTGAACTGGGCAGGCACATCCCCCTAACCCAGCCCCGCCCAACCTAACCTGCTCCCCGAGCGAGTCCGGGTTCAGAGCTGGTACAAGCCTCACAGGGGTAGGTACGGCTCGCTCGACTCCGTTAACCTATCCCACGGTGAACCATTCCGCTCGCACCCCCGTGGATATCGGAAGCGGTATGCTTCTCACCCTCGTGGAATCTTACAAACATCCGATACCGCGAGTGTTGTAACTCAAACATCGCTGGAAATTGTGAAAAATTACGATTATTCTCCGTGTATTTCCTGTGAAATTGTGATTTTTTAATCGTGGATATACTAGTGTGTGTATGTGTGAGTGTGTGTGTATGTTAAGGCTTGAAAATCTGTATTCAACGTAGATAACGTGGGTAAGGCTTGTTGCTGTCCGTGAACCCCACAATGTAAAGCTTGTTGCTGTCCGTGAACCCCACAATGAACTCTTGACAAATACTGTGAAACTCTGTGATCTATAGTGAATATACTTCCTGGATTACTGTGAATCAGGTAAGTACACTCATAACCTTTGGCGAGTTATAACGCATCTCTGGCGAGTTATGACGCATCTCTGGCGAGTTATGACGCATCTCTGGCGAGTTATGACGCATCTCTGGCGAGTTATGACGCATCTCTGGCGAGTTATGGCGCATCTTTAGCTAGTAGCAACGCAAATTTAGCGAGTTGCAACATATTATTAGTTAGTTATAACTCATCTTTAGTAAGTTATAACGCACCTTTAGCGAGTTATAGCCTATCTTCAGCGAACTATAACTCATCTTTTGCTTATTATAACATCTACTGCGAGTTATAACGTATCTTTGCCGAGTTATAATCTATGTTTACTAAGCTTAAAACCTATCTTCAGTAAACTATAACCTATCAGTAATTATTTATAATCTAATTTTTTAAATGAATTACAGCACATCTTTGGGGAATTACAAGGCATCTTTGGGGAATTACAAGGCATCTCTGGGGAATTACAAGGCATCTCTGGGGAATTACAAGGCATCTCTGGGGAATTACAAGGCATCTCTGGGGAATTACAAGGCATCTCTGGGGAATTACAAGGCATCTCTGGGGAATTACAAGGCATCTCTGGGGAATTACAAGGCATCTCTGGGGAAATTACAAGGCATCTCTGGGGAAATTACAAGGCATCTCTGGGGAATTACAAGGCATCTCTGGGGAATTACAAGGTATCTTTGGGGAACTACAAGGCATCTTTGGGGGATTACAAGGCATCTTTGGGAAATTACAAGGTATCTTTGGGAAATTACAAGGCATCTTCGGGGAATTACAAGGCATCTTCGGGGAATTACAAGGCATCTTTGGGGAATTACAAGGCATCTTTGGGGAATACAAGGCATCTTCGGGGAATTACAAGGCATCTTCGGGGAATTACAAGGCATCTTCGGGGAATTATAAGGCATCTTCGGGAATTACAAGGCATCTTTGGGGAATTACAACGCATCGTCGGGGAATTCCAAGGCATCTTTGGGGAATTACAAGGCATCTTCGGGGAATTACAAGGCATCTTCGGGGAATTTCAAGGCATCTTTGGGGAATTACAAGGCATCTTCGGGGAATTACAAGGCATCTTTGGGGAATTACAAGGCATCTTTGGGGAATTACAACGCATCTTCGGGGAATTACAACCTATCTTTAGCAAATATCAAACGATTCTTTTAAGTATAACAAATTTACGATGGATTCAGAATTATTTTGGACGAAACGTTTGCTCTGAGCGAAAGTGGAGCCACGATCTGTGTATCATGGGAATTTTTTTTTGAGGTTCGAAAAAAAAAAAAACATTGAAAACTTGTGTGTGTGTGTGAGAGAGAAAGTGGAAGTGTAGGTGAGTGTGAGTGCAGTTCAGTGTGAGTGCAGTTCAGAGTGTGAGTGCTGGTCAGAGTGTGAGTGCAGTTCAGTGTGAGTGCAGTTCAGAGTGTGAGTGCTGGTCAGAGTGTGAGTGCTGGTCAGAGTGCAGGTTAGAGTATGAGAGTAAGTGCTGGTGAAAATAAATGTTAGATTGCAAGTGAGTGCGAGTGCATATGAGTGGGCGCAAGCGAGTACTAGTGCATACGAGTGCAAGCGAGTACGAATGCATATGAGTGAGCACAAGTGTGCGTGTGAGTGCAGGCAAGTGCATGCACGACGTGTGAGTGCAAAGACGAAACACGAGTACAGATATACGAGAGCAAGTGTGAGTGCATCTGACTGCAGGTAAGATTCAGGTCTCAGAGCCTCGACTAATACCTCGGAACACTCTTAAAACTAACAGCTATACTGTTAACACTTGTAAGTCACAAGGGAAGCTAAAATAAAACAGTTTGAATATAAGGAATGAGGAATGTTTTGCTTCCTGGTATCAGTTTGACTTCCCCACCATGTATTTCAACATTCACGGTATCAGTTTGACTTCCCCACCATGTATTTCAACATTCACGGTATCAGTTTGACTTCCCCACCATGTATTTCAACATTCACGAGACAATGGGTGATTTCATTATCGTGGTGATTGATGAAACGGTAGGTGGTCTGTGGGTGTTATGTCAGTGTGGGTGTGGGTGTTATGTCAGTGTAGGTGTTATGTCATTGTGGGTTATGTTAAGGTTGTTGGTGTGGGTGTCAAATGACAGTGTGGGTGTTGTTGGTGTGGGTGTTATGTAGTGTATGGTGGTTAATGGGATTTAAAATCTATTAGCTAAGGGTCATTAAGGCTGCATGTCACCCACTGGTCACCATTCAAGAACATTTTAATTTATAAAACGGGGATTAAATTCTTAGTAATATATACCGATTAATACACCTCAAGGTTTAAGTCAGTGTGGGTGTTAGATTAACAGGGATTAAATTCATAGTAATATACACTTATGTATACACTTTACCGTGTATGTCAGTGTGAATGTTAGAAATACCAAACGCTGAATGGCAGGTCCTGTATTTGGCTAGATGTTAGAAATTTAGGAGCCTGTGAATAACAAGTTTGTTAGATATCTCCTGGTGATCTGTCTGGTATATACAGCTACAGGGGATGACAAGGCTCTGACTTGTTGATTGTTGGGTAAGGATGATGCTGATTTCCAATTAATGTTGACATGGACGTAATTGTTTAAGTGGTGGAGATGGGTGATCCACTTTTGGCAAAATGTCAGGTGTCCGTGAATTATATACGACACAAAAAAAATAATTTTAAAATTGTTTTTAGATGTTGATGCAGCTGCGACCTTCTGAGAATATTCAATGTTGCGGTGAGTGTTTTGACTGACGAGAGAGAGAGAGAGAGAGAGAGAGAGAGAGAGAGAGAGAGAGAGAGATTGAATGTTAGGAGCTGGTTTGCATTTTTTAACTAAGTGATTTAAGATGTATTTCTTGTAAGGATGTTGAGAAGTGCTGAACGCTGGTGAATGGGTCTGTAATGACAGGTCAACTTTTATATATAAACAACTGGTTCACAAATAACCCACACAGCGGAATGTGAACTTTTAATGACGTATCTGTCACATGTGGACCATTGTTCCAGCCATGGTATTATGAGAATTATTCATGAGTATGTACTACAGTGTGGTATCTTCAACATTGAAACGTTTCGCCTACGTGGTAGGCTTCTTCAGAAAAATACAGAGTACATTACAGGCAGAAGTGACGAGGTAATGATGTAATCAGTCCATCAAACCTTGGAGGAACAGTCTGAGGTGGTCAGTCCCTCAACCTGGAGAAGAGTTCAGCTCCATGGTTGGTATTTTATACCATTTTCAACAGTTTTATCGTCGTTCAGGTGCTGGTGTTGAGGTGGGAAGTGTCTGGTAACTGATGTAAATAAGACACTGTGGTTCATGGCATTTTGTTGAGAACATTAAAATGTTATACACCGCAAGTTGTGACTTGACTGACATACTTGACCGTATATTCTACTATTGATATACTTTGTCACTGTTGTATTGATGGTGTGTATGCTCGGTTGTACTTACGTTATGTATTTAGAAGATTATTAATGGCTTCTAGTGCCCAATTTTGTGTGTGCACACTCACCTGTGATTACAGTGGTCGAGTTATAGCTCCTGGTTCCGCCTCTTCAGTGGTCGCTACTACGTCCACTCTCTCCCTGTGTGTGTACTCATCTAGTTGTTGTGGTTGCAGGGGTCGATTCACAGCTCCTGGCCCCGCCTCTTCACTGGCCGCTACTCGGTCACACTACCCGCTCCATGAGTTTTATCATACCTCTCCTTAAAGCTACGTATGGATCCTGCCTCCACTACATCACTTCCCAGACTATTCCACTTCCTGTGTGTTAGTCAGTTACCATTTTGTCCTAGGCACATGTCGATTAGACACTAGGCCTGTTGTATGTATATGTGTATGTGTGTGTGTGTACGAAACACTTCGAAATGTTTCGGCCCCGCCGGGAATTGAACCCGGGCCCTCCGTGCGTGAAGCAAGAGCGCTAGCCATCATGTGTGTGTGTCTGTGTGTGTGTGTGTGTGTGTGTGTGTGTGTAATCTAACAAAAACCATGATGTGTGACGCTGTAAATGTGATACTGTGAAGGCGAGTGTACTGACCCATTGGTGTATGCAGGGGTCAGTTCACAGCTCCTTGCCGTGCCTCTTAGTGAAGGTGAGTGTAAATTATCGAAGATGACGGAGTGCGTGGTATCGAAGGTGATCTATGGAAAGTGACTTCCTACTGGGAAGCCAGAATATTTTTAAGGGCAAAACATGTAATGTTTTGCCATTTAAAACAGAGAATAACACATTGTGTGCTGAATAACTACGAACAAAAGAAAAAAAAACACTAAAAAATAAGAGGTGTTGAGAGCAGTGGAGATGAACTGTTGAGTGATTGATATTAAAGATAAGCGAACGATAACTTGTGAGAACACAACTTTAGAACGATAACTTGTGAGAACACAACTCGAGAACGGTAACTTGTGAGAACACTTTACAGACGAACGATAACTTGTGATAACACTACACAAATGAACGATAACTTGTAAGAATACTGTACAAATGAACGATAAATTGTGAAAACTGTAAAATGAACGATAACTTGTGAGAACACTACAAATGAACGATAACTTGTGGGAACACTGAGCACAAGTGAGCCATTACTTGTGGGAATACTGAACAAACGAACGTTAACTTGTGAGAATTCTACACTAACGATAACTTGTGAAAATGCTGAACAAATGAACGATCACTTTGGAAAAGGAGCGAGTGAACGATTACCTATGAAATGTGAAGAAAAGAAACGATTACTTGTAAGAACACTAAACAAGGGAACGATCATTTGTGAAAACAATAAACAAGAGAACGATTATATGCGAGAAATGAATTAAACGTGTGAGAATACTAAAGTCGTGAACGATAACTTCTGAGAGTACTGAAGTCGTGAACGATAACTTCTGAGAGTACTGAAGTCGTGAACGATAACTTCTGAGAGTACTGAAGTCGTGAACGATAACTTCTGAGAGTACTGAAGTCGTGAACGATAACTTCTGAGAGTACTGAAGTCGTGAACGATAACCCCTAAGAATAATAAAAAATTAACGCCTGCTCTTCAAAAAGACTGAAAAAACGAACGATTAATTTTGAGACAGAACAGAGAACATATACGTGTCTCAGGGTGACTAAAAAAAAACTTACCTGTAATATACCTGTGCAGGGTTTCTAGGGTTTCCTTCACCGTCTTGTGCTCTGGTAGAGTGCTGGATCAACCAGGTTGTTGCTGTCAGCGACCCGCAGTCCAGGACAGCCATCACAGCTTGCTTGATCTGACACTTGGCGGAGGTTTCCTCTAAATAACTTGTAACTGTTAACAACTTTACCGAATAAATTGGGATATTAATGTTCACATGATAACTTGTGAGCACAACTTCTAATTAGCTTCAAATCTTCAATGCTAATATTCAACTGCAATAGAAACTTATGCCGAACTCTGCACTATTCCTTTCGCGTGCCATGAAGTGCAAGGGGCTGAGATTTTGCAACACGGGGATACGTTTCTCAGTTCGCGCAGCGACAGAAATACATATTATTAATTTTATCATTGGGAAACTGTTAAACCCATAGGTGTTATATAACGCCTGTCGAATAGGATAAAAAATTATTCGAGGAAGAGACGAGCGTCTCTAATTCCGTGGATCACGAGCCCTTCCCCAGCATCAAGGCACTCCTGCCTCCCCTTCTAAGGTTCGGCGTATGTGAAATCCACTTTTCTTTCCAAGATTTCACACCAAGATTTATTCAAGCCATAAAAGATTTTTTCCCTTCCCCTCACTGCTATGAATTTGGTCTATAAGAGGAGGAGGGGGGGGGGAGTTTGCTGCAGGTGGTCATAATAATAATCCAAGGAATCTGAGCTGCTCTCTTCTTCCTTGGATCACTATTGACTACCTACTTCAAGAAGTGTAAAGCTTCTGCAAGTTTTGGACTATCTCATGAACAAATAATGTAATAATAATAATAATAATAATAATAATAATAATAATAATAATAATAATAATAATAATGAACTTGATTGCTGCTGCTTTTGGTTCACTAAACCGTTCGCCTAATACCCAACTGTGTATATATACACACCGAGAAGTGTGTATATCAGGGTATACACACCGAGAAGTGTGTATATCAGGGTATACACACCGAGAAGTGTGTATATCAGGGTATACACACCGAGAAGTGTGTATATCAGGGTATACACACCGAGAAGTGTATATTCCTGTGTATATACTGTACAGAGGTGTATATATCTCGGTATACTGTACACAGACCGTGAAGCGTATATATCAATGTATACGTTGAGAATTTAATTGAATCCCTATTTTAGGGATTAAAATATTCTTGACTGGTCGTAACCTTCTGTGTGCGGGTTATTTGTGTATTGTTCCGGTCACGGTGTTGTGCCTTTGTATTGTTGTTTTGTTCGTCAGGAAACAGAACGTGACACTGATCTCTATATTGTTTTGAGGGTTTCAAACATTAAGAACTTTTTTTAATAAAGATATATATGGTTGAGTAAAAGTGCCTAAGCTTACTGATGGCCCGTTCAGTGGTGTCGGCACTATGACCCTATGGTGGACCATGGATGGCAGCAGAGACCACTAGCTCACGCTGGCCGAAATCAACAGCTTGAGTTACGTGAATGAACTTGAAGAGAACACCGTAAGATTAATAGAATTGTCTCTACATCACCTAGGTCAGATAAACAAAAAAAAAAAAAAATTTGAAAAAAAAAAAAAAAGCTGGGTCCAAAGGAGACCTTTATTAGTGTGATGTTTCACTTACACGAGTCTATAAGTATGGGTGAAACGTCGTACTAATGAAGATCTTTTCCTGCTTATTTATTTTTTTAACCGCTGGTTGTCTACGATATACTTTAGCAAGAGAAGTTAGGGAACAAGAGACAAAACTGGACTCCTTACACGAGTACACACTACAATAACCGCTTAATAACCACACTACAATAACAGTTTAATAACCACACTAAAATAACCGGTTAATACGTCGGTTTACGTTCGGCCAGAAGTAAAAGTCTGGTTGATCAGGCCCTGATCCACCACGAGGCCTGGTCACGGACCTGGCCGAGGGGGCGCTGATCCCCGAAAACCTCTCCAGGTATACGCCAAGTAATAACCACACTACAATAACCGTTAATAGCCACACTACAATAACCGGTTAATAGCCACACTACAATAACCGGTTAATAGCCACACTACAGTTACGTTTAATAACATTTCAGTAGCCAGTGGAGGTGGGATTGTGAAGCCAAAAAACAGACTCCCAGGACGGAATCTCAGGAGACTAGAGGTAACTTCTATCACACAAATACTGTGACAAGAGCTCAGTGGAGCGGCCCCAGGAGGCATGCTGGACACGTTAACTCCGGAATGTGCTTCGAGAAAGCAGAGAAACATTTCTCTCCTAGGTAAGAGACTACGAAATACCGACAAATGGAAATCAAGACAAGTGCAGAGTTAAGATAGAGAGATAAAGATTTGATATTTTGCCATCCAAGTGGCTAGTTTATTGTACCCCCCCCCACACTTCCATTCTGTGGGCGGTGGTGCAAGAGCATATGGATACAAAAAAGGCCTAGGAACTAGGCCCCAAAAGGGTTAATAACAGGAACACATCTGGATTTATATCCACAGTTCATTAATTTGTTACAATCAGCTTAATATATCTTGTATAAGCACAGGCTCTGTGTACTCACCTATATGTGGTTGCAGGGGTCGAGACTCAGCTCCTGGTGTGTGTGTGTGTGTGTGTGTGTGTGTGTGTGTGTTGGACGACAGAGGGTGAGGCATGGAAGAAGAGAGATGGGACTCTCTGACCGCGGGTTCGAACCCCACCCGTGGTATGGTTTGTTTGCAATCGTGTCATTACGATTTCGTGAGTCATATCTGTAGACTTGAAGAGAAACCATTCGTGGTGAAACGAGTCTTCAGTAAAACATCCTAATACTGTACATGTGTTAAAGATTTTTTTTTTTTTACATTCACTTGTAATGAGGTCAGAGGAAGGAGAGGGGTAGGTACATTTCCTCGGGTCAAGAGCCCTTCGCCAACATCAAGGCACTGCAACTCGAATACCATTATAAGAACAGGAATTCACGCTCATAACTCAAGAGAATCATTTCATAGTAAACCCCCTCCCCCAAAGAAAAAAGAATGGAAAGAAAAAAAAATTGAAGAAATCAACAGAAATTACACAAGTTTTATTATATTGAGAATAAAATATCAGAGCTGGCAGAAAGCCCGGGTCTAGAAAATACGAGTTGAGAAGAAAGGAAGAAAACACTAAAAATGTCCTGGCCAGCTGATACCAGGAAAACAGGGTACATGATAGCTACATGTGTCATGTGAGGGACATACACACACGAACACACGCACTCACACACACACACACACACACACACACACACACACGCACTCACACACACATATACAGCAGGCCTAGTGTCTAATCGACATGTGCCTAGGACAAAATGGTAACACACACACACACCATATTCCTTGATCTTAACTACAAAATATACTTCACTTATTAATGCTTCGTTACCAACTATTTATAACAAACGAAGCTTTGTTACCAACTATTTACGAAGCATTCATAACCACTGAAACTCCCAGCTTTTTTCTATAACCATAATGTACTGACTGGTAACAGTTGGAGGCCAAAAAAAAGTGAAGGGACCTTCAGTCCCCTTTTAGAAACCTACTTGATTGTGAATCTGGCAATTTTGGCAGCTCTCTGCCTCATACAACAACAAACAGCTGAACCTTCTTTGTGATGTGCTCATGCCCAGGGATTCTCCTCCTTTTCAAGTCCCGATTCATTTATTCTATGGTGAGTTACATTGTGGAACTTTGTCAATATCAATGTCAATAGTGTATAATTGAATAAAATTCTGTTTTCTAACTGAAATTTTATACACTTGTAACTCCACTTTTTACCCCCAAAAAGCCTGGCGGGACCCTGAGTTCCCACCATTATATTTTTTGAAATTTTATTTAATTTTGATTTTTTTCATGAATATATGTATTCCTTAGCTTCCTACGAAGGACATCTCAACAAATGAGAACAAACAGACATCTATTTCATAATTCAGGGCAAAAAGGGTTAATAAATTACAACAAATGAATCTTTGTTACCTGCCATTTATAACTAACGAAATTTCATTACCAACTATCAACGAATAACTTTCTATCGTCAACGACGAGCCTTCCCTCAAATGACAATGAGAAATTACCAGCAAAACTCCGTTATCTAGCAACGAAATGACCAAAAAGCAAATCCACAGAGTTTAGAATCATTAAATCTCAATCAACCTAATTACGAATCATGGACAATAAACGAAACCTCAATTATGAATGATTGATGTATATCTTGACTAATAATAAAATACACAATAATGAAAATAAGCTTAATAAAAAAGGCAACAATGAAATAAAGGGTGGAAATTAAGGTTAATAAAATAACTTAATTAAAGGGATAAAATTAGAGTTAATATCAAGCAGGTAATGTGTAGTCAGGAACATAATTATCCTAGTCAGGATTATTTAAGAATGATAATTACATATCAGGGATACTGAGGGATACTTTGCTTGGTGAATACTGAGGGATACTCTGCTTGGTGAATACTGAGGGATACTTTGCTTGGTGAATACTGAGGGATACTTTGCTTGGTGAATACTGAGGGATAACTTAATATCTCAGGCGATGTGCTCAGAACTGCGCTCACACCAAGGTCCTTTTCTTTCAGGGAATTATTACAATCAAAACTAAGCGTTAAACCCACAAGGGTCATACAGCGCTGTAAAGAGATGGATGTGAAGGTGGGAAAAAGGGGAGTGAACCGTGGTCCTGGGATTTGCAGGTAGAGCGTTTTACCGCTGAGCTACGGAGCCTCTCTCTTTTAGGAAAGACCACAGCTCTTGTCCCCAGAGTCCATACAAAGTTCCGGACGTCTTTGCCCTTTTCCGATTTTCTTAACTTTGCATTTGTCTGGGGTTAAGTTCCAATAGCCATTTGTCAGACCCATGTTGCTTGTCCAGATACATGTGTGGTCTTTCCTGGGTCCTCTCCTGTTTGTAGTCTCATCATTAGTGTCACATCATGTGCGACCAGGGACACCTTTGATTCGATTCCCCCTGTCATGTTGTTTACACACGGAACTGTACTGGTCCAAGTACTGGCCTTTGTGGAACCCCACGCGTCACACTCGCCCATTCCGTTGCTTCCTTCCTACCTGCCTGGAGTCTACCTGGAGGGCATTCCGGGGATCAACGCCCACGCGACCCGGTCCACGACCAGGCCTCCAGGTGGACCAGGGCCTGATCAACCAGGCTGTTACTGCTGGCCGCACGTAGTACAACGTACGAACCACAGCCCGGCTGATCCGACACCGACTTTAAGTATCTGTCCATTTCCCTCTTGAAGGCAGCCAGGGACCTATTGGTAATTCCCCTTATGCATGGTGGGAGGCTGTTGATCAATCTTGGGCCCCGGACACTTATGGTGTTTCCTCTTAGTGTAGTGTACCTGTGAAGCAATCCCTACCCTACTGTAGTGCTTCTCTGTAATACGTACCTACTTGCTTCTCTAGCCTTTGAGCCAGTCTCTGCGCGTGTGAGGTTAATTACAACACACACACACGTACACACCTCTTTATAAACTTTAACGTTAAATAAAAAAGGCTTTATTGTATAAACGAAAAAAATAAGACGATTTTTTCTTTTTCGTACTTACTAAGCCTAATTAAAATAGCTTTTGACATCAACTTTGATGACGTTCAAGCTTAAGTTTAATTGGTTGACTCCGACCACTTAAAAATGCGAGCGACAGAGATTTTGCTGAGTTGGGCGTCACGGCTGTGGGAGGCGGCGTCCAGGGTGCGGGAGGCGGCGTCCAGGCTGCGGGAGGCGGCGTCCAGGGTGCGGGAGGAGGCACCCAGGCTGCGGGAGGAGACGTTCAGGCTGCTGGAGGTATCCAGGCTACAGAAGGCGGCGCCCAGGTTACGGGTAGAGTACTCATCGAGCAGTATACGCCAAGAGAGTCCTAAGAAAGCTGCAAGTCTTTCAAGGAAGACTTTAGAATTCAGCAGAGGGCACTCGCGTGTTCTATACATGACCTTCCTATTGGTGAGGAAAATTCCAAATGTCTACGAGCCTTTTCAGACCTAACTTCCCAAAATTTCATATAAACGAGATTTTTCAGAGCTTTTCACTCCCCCACAATTCTAAATATCTACGAACCTTTCCAGAGATTTTCAATCCCCCCCCAAATTCTATATGCTTATATAGCATTCACTCAGGACGATACCCGCACTATACTGAGATTGTCAGGACCTTATTTACTTTATAAATGGCTAATCTTACTTTTAATTAATCAAGACCGTACCTGCGTTTTATGAACAATATTTACATTGTCTGGATCTTGGATCTTATTTGCATGTTCTAAAGACCATATTAACTCTTAATCAGGACCATATCTGCGTAGCTCATCTTTAATCACAGTTCCAGTTCAAGAACTGGAATTGTGATGTTAAAAGAAACGAATATAAATTTGACAGCAGTGGAGGAACGAAGGAGCAGAGCTGATATGGCAACAACGTTTACGATAATCAGTTGTACCTTCAGTTAGAATCAAGGGTGTGAATCCAGGACGGGGAGACATGATCTTAACGTTCAAGATAATTAATCAAAGGTGTCTATGAATAGATGGAGACAGGAGAAAATCCAGGATATATATATATATATATATATATATATATATATATATATATATATATATATATATATATATATATATATATATATATATATATATATATATATATATAGAAGTGTAACGTAAAAGTGTGAGAGTAGTAAGGACCTCCTTCCCTTATTCTGAAGGAATTCCTTCAGCATAAGGGAGGAGGGAAAATGAAGTAGGTGCTTTCTTCAGGAAGAGGGAATGAGGAGGGGGACCTACTCCAGCAAGAGGAGAAGGGAGGGGGGGATGATTGTAAGGAAGTAGTAGTTCAGCGTGAGGGAAGAAAATGATGTATGAGGAACATGGTTCAGCAAGAGGGTGCTGGGGAAGTGGGATGTCCCCAGGGAGAGCGTAGTGGCGACAAACGCAATACACGAATTAACATGTAAATACGATAAATCCCATGAGAGGGGGACGTGCATCCCACAGGTGGAGACCACGAACACAGCAGGGTCAGTGTACACACACACACACACACACACATTCTTGAGCAACGAGAAGTGGGAAGCCAGCAAAAGCTAACGAGGAGTCGTTGGGATACATTTCTACACATCTCCATTTTCACCCTGGAGGACAAGGACATTCACTAGTCTCACCTCCAGTACCTCTCTCCCGCCTCCACCTCCCTATCAAGGCCTCCAGCACCACATTCACTGAACTCAAAACATTCCACCTGCTTCTGCAACACACTGCCTCTTCTGCCTCACACACTCCCAATTCACCACCACACATTGTCCCCCCACCCACCCCTCCGCAATTCACCGTTTTTATCCATATATGTGTGTATATGTGTATGTATTTCAGAGTGAGTGCCTGCACTCTGAAAGAGAGGTGGGGATATTAGCGATTTTGAACTGTAGTATCAGTGTGCCACTGGCAAGACAGTGACGGAGTGACGGTGAAAGTGTTTCTTCTTTTTTATGGCCACCCTACCTCAGTGGTACACGCCAGGTACACCTATACACCTGCTTCTCAAAGCAAATATCTAATCAGCCAATCACGTGGCAGCACCTCAATGCCTAACAGAATTCAGACGTAGTCAAGAGGTTCAGTTATTGTTCAGAACGAACATCATAATGTGGAAGAAATGTGGTTTAAGTGACTTTGACCGTGGAATGGTTGTTGGTACCAGACGGGCTGGTTTGAGTATCTCAGAAACTGCAGGTCTCCTGAGATTTTCACGCACAACAGTCCCTTAGAGTTTAAAGAGAATGGTGTGGAACGCACAAAACATCTAGTCAGCGGCATTCTATGGGCGAGAACGCCTTGTTAATGAGAGAGGTCAAAGGAAAATCGCCTGACTGGTTTAAGCTGACAGGAAGGCAACAATAACTCAACCATGCGTTACAACAGTGGTATGCAGAAGAGCATCTCTGAATGCACTAAACGTCGAACCTTGAAGAGGATTGGTTACAACAGCAGAAGACCACACCGGGTTCCACCCTTGTCTCCTAGAAACAGAAAACTGAGGCTACAATGGACACAGGCTCACCAAAATTGTACAGTTAAATATTGGTAAAACGTCGCCTGGTCTGACGAATAGTGATTTCTGTTGCAACATGCAGATGGTAGGTTAAGAATTTGGTGTAAACCACTGGGATGTGATGGAATGGGAGATTCGCAGCATGAATGTGCAGCAGGCAAATCTGTAGCAACTGTGATGCTATGTCAACGTGGAATGTGTCCAGTACCTTGTGGAATCCATGCCACGAAGAATTCAGGCAGTTCTGGAGACAAAGGAAGGTCCTACCCAGTATTAGAAGGGTGTATTTTATAAAGTGGCCACTGAGTGTGTGTGTGTGTGTGTGTGTGTGTGTAGGGAAGAGGGGTGGATATTTTCTGACATCCACGTCCTCTTCTGTATAATTTCTCTTGCCCCACTCTGCAACGATAAGAGATATCTTCATAAAAAATCCATTTCTCCTGTGCATGGGTTAGGTCATCTTGAGATGGCAGTTCCCAAGTGAGAATAACTCCAGCTAAGCTGGAAGGAAACCTTTGAAGCTCCCATAGCTGATGAACCCTTGCTGGAATACTTGACGATATCCCCTCTCTCCCCACTGGATTCTCCCACCTCAGGCTGACAGATTTCAACATCTTGCACGAGCAACCACCCAGCGTGATGTAATATGACAGGGAAACATAGTTAGCTTTTATTCCCACGGTGAAATTTTCATACAGAATAGGTTAACGGCACACTGATGTATCCAATTTTGTTAAAAAAAAGTTTTTCATTCACTACACACGTTAAACATTATCTCTTAGTTCACAACAGGATTCGAACCTGCACATTCGAAGTACGTACTTTAGCCACTTAGCCAGATTAACTACACACTAATTTCCCTCTGCTACACTACTCTTGGTCTACCACACACTGCTTTTCATCCACTTTACACTAGTCTCTATCCACCACACACTGCCCCCTTCATCACACACACTGCCCCCTTCATCACACACTGCCCTCTTCATCACACACTGCCCCCTTCATCACACACACTGCCCCCTTCATCACACACACTGTCCCCTTCATCACACACACTGCCCCTTCATCACGCACACTGCCCCTTCATCACACACACTGCCCCCTTCATCACACACACTGCCTCCTTCATCACACACACTGCCCCTTCATCACACACACACTGCCCCTTCATCACACACACACTGCCCCCTTCATCACACACACTGCCTCTTTTCTTACTCTACCAATCTCACACAGATACAAAGAACCACACAAACACCAAACGTTACATGCAACGTTAAAACTCACAGGAGCGCACACGAACACACGAACAAGCAATCCAACACACGCACTTGCATATATATGTGTGTGTGTGTGTTACCATTTTGTCCGAGGCACATGTCGATTAGAGACTAGGCCTGTTGTGTGTGTGTGTGTGTGTGTGTATGTGTGTGTGTGTGTAGTTTAAAGCATTTATGGATATTGTTGAAAAAGAAGGGAACGCTAGGTTGCCCGAGAGAGGTGTACCATTAAAAGATAACGAATTTGATAAAAAGTGAGAGTTGTGACAGTTGCTCTTTGCCGATGACACTCTTCTTTTGGGAGTTTCTGAAGAGAAGTTGCAAAGCTCGGTGGACGAGTTTGACAGGGACTCAAAAAAAGAAAAAAAGAAATTAAAGGTGGACATAGAAAAGAACAATGCGAGATTGGATACCAGATTGCAGGGAGCGCGGATGAAGTATATATGTTCAAATATTTTGGGCTGGACTTGGCGGCCGACAGATAAACTGGAAAAAAGAATTCATACTAAAAATAAGTAAAAAAAAAAACAAATTACTGTCATAAATCAAATTAATCATTAGTCAGAAAGCGTTTCTGTTATGAAGTTTAAAAAATGCAATTTTTTTCCACCCACCTTTTTTTTCTCCCTTTATTCAACTTCCTATTTTTCTCGTTTTGTCTCTTCTATCTTTTCCGTTTCTTATTCTCATCCTTCATGTTCCTTCCTTCTCCCTTTATCCTCCTCTCCTTTACTTCTCAATTTATCATCTTCCCCTCTCTTCTCCACCTCCATCCTCTTTCTCTTTTAAAGTTAATTTTTTTTTAAAATGTAACGAACACTTGTCAGTGCTCAATAATAACCCACAGAGACAGAAACACAGGCGATTATTTGATCTGCACATTTCGACCTTCTCCTGGGATCCTCTTCAGCAGATGAGGATCCCAGAAGATCGAAATATACAGATCAATTACTCGCCTGTGTTTCTGTGGGTTATTATCATGTTGATGAATAAGACACATGTGCAACAGTTGGTTAGCTTTATTGTTGAAACGTTTCGCCCACACAATAGGCTTCTTCAAATACAAAGGCAGCAGGTGTAGTAGTGAAATGTATTCACCTGAAGAAGCCTATTGTGTAGGCGAAACGTTTCAACAATAAAGATACCTGTCACACAGGTGTCTTGATCATTATTGAGCAAAACTAATAATGCTCTACTAATAAAAACACGAAGGATTCGTGTCTGCCAAGAGGACTGGCTGGTCGTGCAAAACACTAAGGAAATAAAGTCCACAGTGAAACCAGGGATGCTGGGATCTCTTAAAATCCTAAGGAATCAATAAATTCGCCGGGGTTAGTACAACGCCTGAGTGAGAGATCCTTTGGTTTATCTGAGAAATGGAAGGGTAGTTCTATTTCCCTTGATCAAGAGCCCTTCACTAGCATCAAGGAACCTCCACCCGTCCTTGATGCTAAATGGTGGTCATTAGGCTGGTTGCAGAGAAGACGAACTAAAAAACAATGTATGAATGGTAAAGGAAAAATTACGTAAAGAACAAGAAGGAATAACACCGTAACTGGAACAAGACACACATAACCCTCACATGGGAGAGAGAGAAACTTATGAACCGAAACGTCGTGTAGAATTTACAGAACAATTTATTATGACGCTTCGCTCAGTGTCGAACTTTGTCAACAACTGATAAAGCTCAACACTGAGCGAAAAGTCTTAAGAAAAACAAGATAGTCCTTAACCTAGGTAGAAGTAGATAGTTCTTCTCAGTAGATAGCCAGAGTGTGGACCTCGAGGTCTACTGCTTTGTCACATTTACTCTGAACTATTTGCTCAAGTCTCGCTCTCTCTCTCTCTCTCTCTCTATATATATATATATATATATATATATATATATATATATATATATATATATATATATATATATATATACCGTGCTTGTTGGCACTCTTTGCCAGCTAACCACCAAGTGATCAGTTACTCAGATGATCAGTCCCAACACTGATCTAAAAACTGCCTCTTCCTTTCTTCTATCTCCGTTATTTCCTATATTTCAACTGGAGAAGCATGCTGAGCTGGCGAAAGGTTTCTACAACATAGCATATCTGTCTTATTAAATTGTTGTTATTATATTCCTTTCATAATGACACGACACCTGTGCAATAGTTAGGCACATTTAATCCGAAGCTTTGCGCCTACACAGCAGGCTTCTTCAGTCGAACAAAGCAGAGGCAGCAGAAGGAATAGAGATGTAATCAGTCCACCCTTGAAGACGTAATTCTGAGGTAGTCAGTCCCTCATCCTGAAGAAGAGTGTTGTTCCATAGTCTGGAAGATGTAAAGATGTAATCAGTCCACCATTGAAGACGTAATTCTGAGGTAGTCAGTCCCTCATCCTGAAGAAGAGTGTTGCTCCATAGTCTGGAAGATGTAAAGATGTAATCAGTCCACCATTGAAGACGTAATTCTGAGGTAGTCAGTCCCTCATCCTGAAGAAGAGTGTTGTTCCATAGTCTGGAACAATGTGAAGCAGCAACAGTGTGGTAACCTGTCGGTGTTTCATCGAGAAGACATTTCGTACACAAGGAGAATTAATAATGTCTCAAAATGCCATAACTCGAACATTCTTTTAACATTTTAAAAAATGTTCGGAAATAGAAAAAATGTGAAGAGTTAAATAGAATAATCAAGAAGGTCATTGTTGATGAGAGTGTCATGGTACAAAAAGGTAGAAGAGAAACAAAAGAACATCCACACAACAGTGGAGAAAATGTTATGACACGTGACACACGAAATAATAACACGATTGGAAACAAACCATGGAACGGGTGGGGCTTGAACCCATGACAAGTCACTGGGCCAGCTGGCTACAATAAGACTCATCTAACTAGGTATATTTATACTGTGACCACAAATGCAAGTATTTACAGATGAATCTCCCGCCTGCGTGGCCGTGGTTATGACACGTGATTACTTTCATTACATTCGTGGGGAAGTTCTAAACCCGTAGGAGTCATACAGTGCCTGGGGAATGGAAAGTACCACAACCATGGCAAACAGGTTTTTTTGCCCTGGGTGGCTCTCACAATTGGTTTTAAAAAGCAATCTGAATTATTTCTATCATGTCGAACGACAGATCGGTGCAAAATACACACACACACAGCTTTAAGAAGAGGTATGATAAAGTTCATGGCGCAGAGTGACCCAGTAGCGGCCAGTGAAGAGGCGGGGCCAGGAGCTATGAATCGACCCCTGCAACCACAACTAGGCGAGTACACACACACACACACACACACTAATTGTATAGCAGACTGATTTTTAAGATGTTCTGAAACACTGATCGGTTTATCATGTAATTAAAACCCACGACAGCTGATTTTCCCCCTGACTAATAACATCAAACGATGTTATCTTTAATTTTTAAAGGGGTGGAGCGGTGAGACAGTGGACTAAGACACACATCAGGAAGCACTTATCACTTTCCTCACTTAAGTTACTTAAGATAACTTTACTGATGTACAATACCGTCAAGATGATGAATAAGACATGTGTAACATCTGGGTATCTTGCCAACCAGTATTCATCGCAGAATTTACTAGCTGGAGACGGTTTCAACACCTTTAAGACTGAGGGACTGATTACCTCGTCTTCTTCAGTCTCTAATAAATAAAACAGGCACTGGTGGGAGTAACATCTTCAAAATAACGATATACTGAAAGAACAAGACAACACCGTGACTGGAACAATACACGTTACCCGCACATTGAGAGACGTTTATGACGACATTTCGGTCCATTTAGAAGTCACACCGTGATTTGTAAATAACGAACTGCAAATGGTCCAAATCGGACCGAAACGTCGGGTTGCATAAAGACACCCAGGCTATGCACATGTGTCTAGTCTTACCTAACCTAAAGTGCAGCTCAGTGCCATCAGTAGACGGTACATGGACGTAACCCGCGTCATTTGCAAAGCTGTGCACATTATCAAGCTAACTGCAGCAATAACAACAACAGTAACTCAGCTATGAGGAGAAATAGCGCCAGCAACGGCATAGTGTAAGCATCAACTTTATTAACAGCGCTGTTTGTTATGATGCGATGGCAAACTGCTACAAAATGCTCATAAACACTCGAAGCTGCACTAACTGAAGCATCTGTCAGCACCAGCAGCAGCAGATAAAGTCAGAGAGGTGAAGCAGTAAGCTTTATATCAGCAGCAGCGGGAGTAGCACGTCTTGTTAAGAGCAATACTCAGACCTGCCCTGTATCTGAGGTAGCACCACCATCAGTAGCAGCGAATGCTCCACCTGGGTGAAGATATAGTAGCATTAGCTGCATCTGATGTAGCACTATCAGTGCTATCAGCACCAGTAGCACTATCAGTGCTATCAGCACCAGTAGCACTATCAGTGCTATCAGCACCAGTAGCACTATCAGCACCAGTAGCACTATCAGTGCTATCAGCTCCATCATCGCTATCAGCACCAGTAGCACTATCAGTGCTATCAGCACCAGTAGTACCATCAATGATATGAGCACTAGTAGGACCATCAATGATATGAGCACTAGTAACTCCATTAATGCTGTCAGCACTAGTAACACCAATGCTGTCAGCACTAGTAACACCAATGCTATCAGCACTAGTAACACCAATGCTGTCAGCACTAGTAACACCAATGCTGTCAGCACTAGTAACACCAATGCTGTCAGCACTAGTAACACCAATGCTGTCAGCACTAGTAACACCAATGCTATCAGCACTAGTAACACCAATGCTGTCAGCACTACTAACACCAATGCTGTCAGCACTAACACCAATGCTGTCAGCACTAGTAACACCAATGTTATCAGCACTAGTAACACCATCAATGCTATCAGCACCAGAAGCACCATCAATACTATCAGCACCAGTAGCACCATCATAGCTCTCAGCACCAGCAACACCAACGCTATCAGCACCGACAGGACCAAATTTCACACACATACGAATAGGATCATGACCAACAGATACAACAGCACAAGCAACACCAACAGATACAACAGCACAAGCAACACCAACAGATACAACAGCACAAACAACACCAACAGATACAACAGCACAGGGAACACCAACAGCTTCCACAGTATAAGCATCAACAAATACAACACCAGAGGCAACAACAACAGATACAACAGAACAGACACCAACTTTAACGGTAAACACACGCATGAAAGCGACGATTACCATCAAAGACAGACTCCTCAGCAACAGAAGCGACAACAGTATCAATTCCATTGATAAACATTTCAACGGTAAGAAAAGACGCGACAACAGCAACAAGACCACCAAAATTAAAATACAAAAAAAGAAAAGAAAACAGAAGCCCCCACCAAAGACGTGTCGTTAAACCAACAGAGCAAAGAGCAAACATTCCAACAGAAGCAACACAACAGTAGCAACAGGAAGGCAGCTGGTAGTGCGTGTATGGCAGGTAGCTTTGAGGTGACCAAGGATGCACCGCCATTGATTGCAACCACAGAACTTACTCTGCGAGACAAACATAGCAGAAGCTATGTTCATCTGCTACTGTGTGCTGCTACTTGCTACTTCCTGTGAGCTGGAATTACTGCTACTTCCTGTGTGCTGGGATTACTGCTACTTCCTGTGAGCTGGAATTACTGCTACTTCCTGTGTGCTGGAATTACTGCTATTTCCTGTGTGTTGGGATTACTGTTACTTCCTGTGTGTTGGGATTACTGCTACTTCCTGTGTGTTGGGATTACTGTTACTTCCTGTGTGTTGGGATTACAGCTACTTCCTGTGTGTTGGGATTACTGTTACTTCCTGTGTGTTGGGATTACTGCTACTTCCTGTGTGTTGGGATTACAGCTACTTCCTGTGTGCTGGGATTACTGTTACTTCCTGTGTGCTGGGATTACTGTTACTTCCTGTGTGTTGGGATTACTGTTACTTCCTGTGAGCTGGAATTACTGTTACTTCCTGTGTGTTGGGATTACTGTTACTTCCTGTGTGCTGGGATTACTGTTACTTCCTGTGTGCTGGGATTACTGTTACTTCCTGTGTGTTGGGATTACTGTTACTTCCTGTGAGCTGGAATTACTGCTACTTCCTGTGTGCTGGAATTACTGCTATTTCCTGTGTGCTGGGATTACTGCTACTTCCTTTGTGTTGGGATTACTGTTACTTCCTGTGTGTTGGGATTACTGTTACTTCCTGTGTGCTGGGATTACTGTTACTTCCTGTGTGCTGGGATTACTGCTACTTCCTGTGTGTTGGGATTACTGTTACTTCCTGTGTGCTGGGATTACTGTTACTTCCTGTGTGTTGGGATTACTGTTACTTCCTGTGTGTTGGGATTACTGCTACTTCATGTGTGCTGGAATTACTGCTACTTCCTGTGTGTTGGGATTACTGCTACTTCCTGTGTGTTGGGATTACAGCTACTTCCTGTGTGCTGGGATTACTCCTACTTCCTGTGTGTTGGGATTACTGTTACTTCCTGTGTGCTGGGATTACTCCTACGTCCTGTGTGTTGGGATTACTGTTACTTCCTGTGTGCTGGGATTACTCCTACTTCCTGTGTGTTGGGATTACTGCTACTTCCTGTGTGCTGGGATTACAGCTACTTCCTGTGTGCTGGGATTACTCCTACTTCCTGTGTGCTGGGATTACTGTTACTTCCTGTGTGCTGGGATTACTCCTACTTCCTGTGTGTTGGGATTACTGTTACTTCCTGTGTGTTGGGATTACTTCTACTTCCTGTGTGCTGGGATTATTGATACTTCCTGTGTGCTGGGATTACTGCTACTTCCTGTGTGCTGGGATTACAGCTACTTCCTGTGTGTTGGGATTACTGCTACTTCCTGTGTGCTGGGATTACTGCTACTTCCTATGTGCTGGGATTATCAACTGTAGCTCCCTCAGTGCTGGGATTACCAACTGTAGCTCCCTCGGTGCTGGGATTACCAACTGCAGCTCCCTCGGTGCTGGGATTACCAACTGCAGCTCCCTCGGTGCTGGGATTACCAACTGTAGCTCCCTCGGTGCTGGGATTACCAACTGCAGCTCCCTCGGTGCTGGGATTACCAACTGTAGCTCCCTCGGTGCTGGGATTACCAACTGTAGCTCCCTCAGTGCTGGGATTACCAACTGCAGCTCCCTCGGTGCTGGGATTACCAACTGTAGCTCCCTCGGTGCTGGGATTACCAACTGTAGCTCCCTCGGTGCTGGGATTACCAACTGTAGCTCCCTCGGTGCTGGGATTACCAACTGCAGCTCCTCAGTGCTGGGATTACCAACTGTAGCTCCCTCGGTGCTGGGATTACCAACTGTAGCTCCCTCGGTGCTGGGATTACCAACTGTAGCTCCCTCGGTGCTGGGATTACCAACTGTAGCTCCCTCGGTGCTGGGATTACCAACTGTAGCTCCCTCGGTGCTGGGATTACCAACTGTAGCTCCTCGGTGCTGGGATTACCAACTGTAGCTCCCTCGGTGCTGGGATTACCAACTGTAGCTCCCTCGGTGCTGGGATTACCAACTGTAGCTCCCTCGGTGCTGGGATTACCAACTGCAGCTCCCTCAGTGCTGGGATTACCAACTGTAGCTCCCTCGGTGCTGGGATTACCAACTGTAGCTCCCTCAGTGCTGGGATTACCAACTGTAGCTCCCTCAGTGCTGGGATTACCAACTGTAGCTCCCTCGGTGCTGGGATTACCAACTGTAGCTCCCTCAGTGCTGGGATTACCAACTGTAGCTCCTCGGTGCTGGGATTACCAACTGCAGCTCCTCGGTGCTGGGATTACCAACTGTAGCTCCCTCAGTGCTGGGATTACCAACTGTAGCTCCTCGGTGCTGGGATTACCAACTGTAGCTCCCTCGGTGCTGGGATTACCAACTGCAGCTCCCTCGGTGCTGGGATTACCAACTGTAGCTCCCTCGGTGCTGGGATTACCAACTGCAGCTCCCTCAGTGCTGGGATTACCAACTGTAGCTCCCTCAGTGCTGGGATTACCAACTGTAGCTCCCTCGGTGCTGGGATTACCAACTGTAGCTCCCTCGGTGCTGGGATTACCTACGTACTATATTTCCTCAGCTGTATAGTCCCATTGTGTCTTGGCAGTGTGAGGCTTGATCCGAGGAAGAGGAGGGGCAGCTCTAATTCCTTAGATGAAGAGCCCTTCACCAGCAATAAGGAATATGGACATAAGTTCCTGCGTTTATATGTTCCCTCAGAGTTCTGTTGTGAACCTGACACTTCTGAAAGTTTTCCCCTCAGAGTTCTGTTGTGAACCTGACACTTCTGAAAGTTTCCCCTCAGAGTTCTGTTGTGAACCTGACACTTCTGAAAGTTTTCCCTCAGAGTTCTGTTGTGAACCTGACACTTGTGAAAGTTTCCCCTCAGAGTTCTGTTGTGAACCTGACACTTCTGAAAGTTTCCCCTCAGAGTTCTGTTGTGAACCTGACACTTCTGAAAGTTTCCCCTCAGAGTTCTGTTGTGAACCTGACACTTCTGAAAGTTTCCCTTCAGAGTTCTGTTGTGAACCTGACACTTCTGAAAGTTTTCCCCTCAGAGTTCTGTTGTGAATATCCGACAATCGACTTAATCCTGTTTGCACTAGTTTCCAGTTTTCAGACTTGCCTCCATTAATCTTGAATTCAAACATTTGCACTGCCCCCACTCACCGCCCCCACTCACCGCCCCCACTCTGCCTCCACTCTGCCTCCACTCACCGCCCCCACTCTGCCTCCTCTACTCACACACACCAGCTTCTCCATTAACTCTTATTCTCTCTCACTATAGCCTAGAAATTTACTTTTATGTAGCAGTATATTTGTAATCGTTATTTATATTTCATTCATATTTTTCCACTCGTTAACCAGGATTATTGCCTTTATTTTCACCGCTTCTTCATTTTCAATCTAGATATCTCACACACACACACACATTATTTATTTATATATATATATATATATATATATATATATATATATACACACACACACACACACACACACAAAACAATCACGGGGGAGTTGAATGATAGCTCAAGGCCTTTCGTTTTGCAATCAACACATCAGGAGCTTGCAATGTTGCTGAAAGGAGGGCCAAACAGATACAGTCACACACACACACAGTTAGGCATAGCTCTTCACTCCAGATTCCAAGTCCAATGTTTATACACACATTCCATGTGGTATGAATGTTTTCTTGGCTATCGGGGGCGGTGAGCAATCTCTGGTGACTTGAAAGAAGCCTTCAATATCAAACAATATTTTAATGGAGGAAGCACAGTGCTGTAACAATTGTCACCAGTGGCATAATTGGTCTTATTTTGAAAGTTCTCATTATCTACTGTGTCATTTTTGTGGCCTTGGCGGCATTCACCTTAATGTGTTTTCTAGATACACCAACTGTCATTATTATACACAAGTTCTGTACGCGTTGTTTTATTTCAATGAGATGGTCTTCTTGGCGGTCCTTTTCAGTTCTTCGTCCTTTCCATATCTGAGGAGTTACACACTGTTACAACCACCCACACACACACACACAACTCACAGCCACCCACACACACATAACTCACAGCCACCCACACACACACAACTCACAGCCACCCACACACACACGCCACCCACACACACACACAACTCACTACCACCCACACACACACAACTCACTACCACCCACACACACACAACTCACTACCACCTACACACACAACTCACTGCCACCCACACATACAACTCACACGTCTCATGACAACAGCTGGGGGACACTCATCTACTTGTGTCAAGTCATTCTACAATTTAAATTTCCCATTATTCCCTCTGGCGGAATGCTTGTGACTCTCCCTCCTTGTGAGATATATACTCACTCTCTCTCTTTTACATAGGGTTTAACAAGGCTAGGGCAAAGATTCCCAACTTTATTTACAATGTAAGAGCTGTTAGCTACATCAGGTCATTTAAAAGCCTTTTTTTTTTTGTTATGAGACATACAAGTAGGGAACAGGATGAAGTTGGAGCCATCTGTGGGCCAGCAATTTCATTTGATCAACCGACTTTATTTCGATATCATTATATTATACGAACATGTTCCAGACTCGAGTCATCCTGGAAATAAATGATCTCAGATGAAGTGATGTTCTGGAGACGGGTACAGAGTGGAGTTGCTGCTGGCTGCCCGTCTTGTTGTGTAGAAACTCGCTTCTAGCTGTCCTTGGAGTGGAGCCAAGTGTGGTACTTTGACAATATTGGCCTTGACCATAACAGTAAGGCCACCCACATCCCTCCGGTGTTGAAGACTGCTGAAATGACAGATTTATCCAGACTGCATCCAGGTGAGAGATGAGTCGTCTTGCTCTGTTCTCTACTCTGTCAAGAAGTCGCAGATGAGACGGAGGGCAGGCAATCTAAGAAAGATGAGCATACTCAAGATGTGAGCGTACTTGTGCCTCGTACAGGATCTGTCAACCTCTAATGTCGAGCAGATACGAGATACGTCGAAGTGCTGTAAGCTTCCTGGCGGCCTTGGTTGCAAGATTTTCAACGTGGTTCCTCATGGTCAGTTTGGAGTCAAATTTCACTCCAAGGATATTAACTTCGTCCCCCAGGAAGCAACACTCTCCCATTCATATTTACTACTACTTACCACACTTTCAAGTATGACCACTACAAGTACCATAGCTGGAAGTTTCAGCTCTCAAGTCTGAAATCCCTCATACCCAATAGCCTTCTAAGAACCATTTGCCTCGGGTTAATCTGCTGCAATATGTAAGAAGGCGAAGCTGAAGGTTGATGAAAATAAACGATGGTTATTGTTATATTTATTGGAAAAAATTAAATACTTTGAGGTCATACGGTAACTGGTAAATAAAATACGCAAAAGATAACTTCAGTTATTTGGATCAGGAACCCTTCAGCATCACGTCATCTCCCTCCTGAAGGTAGATGCAAATGTTGGATGGAAGGGAGAATATGGATGCATGGAAAGGGGGATGCATGGAAAGGAAGATACATTTAAAATATCTGAAAGTTACTTCAGCACAGCTGAATAAATAGATTCTGGTATATCTGAATGAATCAAGAAAGGCAGTCAGATAGCAGTATCTTGAGAGGAAGATAACCTAGATTTCTATCATACCTTCAGCTAGCACTGGTGGAGGTGTGTGTGGCCAGATCTGCTGAAGGTGTAAAAGTGTGGCCAGCAATGCTGAAGATAAAGTGTGGCCAGCCGAAGGCCACACTTTAGCTTTGATGTCTGCGAGTGGAAAAAGAAAAATAAGTGAAATATCAGATGGACCAGGCTACTGTCAAGAATATAGTTATTAAATTTACGAGGCAGCCTTAAACCATTTCATACTTTACTAACCTCAACGTTTCGCTCTGTGTAGTCATCAAGTCATAACTTAACGAAACTCTACAAAGAGTAAAACTTAAAACATAAAATTCGTCTTCTTAGCAAAGCCAGAATTATATTGACTATTAGATATTGCAAATGCAATCTACAGCAGAACATAGCAATGCGTTTCCCGTCCATTAGACATCCACATATGCAGGACGATTGTGATACATTTAACAGGTGGACGATTGTGATACATTTAACAGGTGGACGATTGTGATACATTTAACAGGTGGACGATTGTGATACATTTAACAGGTGGACGATTGTGATACATTTAACAGGTGGAAGAATGTGATACATTTAACAGGTGGAAGAATGTGATACATTTAACAGATTGACGTAAATCGGGAAACAGGATCATGTGGGTTTTATGTTTCACACAGCCCCATTAAGAAACAAATACTTCAGGAGAGAACTTGTGCTACTAGAGTTGGGAATGAAGGACTCGTCATACTGATGATGTCCACTAATGGAACGTCAAAATGGGCAAAAGAAGAGGCGTCGCACTGTAAAGTTTACAATTAGAACCTCGAGGTGGGCAAAACAAGAAGCGTCACCCTGTAATGTTTACAAATGGAACTTGAAAGTAGGTAAAACAAGAGGTGCCACGCTTTAAGTTTACACATGGAACTTCGAGGTGGTCAAAGCAAGAGACGTCGCACTGGAAGAACGTACAAAAATCGAAATTCAGAGTAGCAAAAAAAGGAGACATCGAAAACAAAACTTGGAAATATGTGGGGGGATAAACAACAACAAGAGGGGTTGGGGGGATGATGGTCACACTAGAAAGAGCCTCCACAACTTGGAAGCATTGGAAGCCGGAAACACAGGAGCCGTCACAATGTGACTGGTCATAAAAATGTGATCAGCGCAGGGTCTGCAGCCGCATAAAACACGGAGAGACCATCTCAGACCATTACTGTCATTCGGAGTGCTGGTTTAGCCAAGTGTAGACGGGTTTTATGGCTGCTGCAGGATGGGGTGGGGATAACACTACCTGCTCAGGTACGCCATTAACGATGTACAAATGAATAATGAAACTTGGGGAAAGTGGCTAGCATTACGATTTCAGCAGACACTGTGCCAAAGAAGGTTATGCCTTTATACTGAATTGTAGTGAAGACATGTTATGTGCAGAAAAAAATAGCTTGTACAACAAGTTTTTATTAAAAAGTTTAGCTCTGTGTAAAAATTTATTAAGTCACGACTTGCTAAAGTTCTAAACATAATGAAACGTTGTTGCAATAAAAGCTTGCTTTGCAACTTCACTATTGTCTGAAGAAATCCATTTGTATCCATGACCTGGAGTGGTTTTTTTTGCTTTAATCACTCCGGAAACTAATAAAAAAAAGTATGACGATATGGTCCCAGCAAAATGTCTTAATGTGGAACAATGAATCCTATATTAGTGAAATTATACTACTCAGACGACTTACAGTTTTTATTGTTGATATAAAACATGTATAGTGTGCAAGATAAAGGCGTGAAGTACTGTGGTGCTGATAAGTAGACTAACACCTGCAGAACAGCACTGCTACATTCACGGGGAAGCTATAAACTCGTAGGGACGTCATACACCACACTGGGAATGTGGGAGGTAATCAAATTTGATCAGATGAAACTTGCAGTGCTAACATTATAGCGTTATCTTGTAGTAACAACGCTGATGGTGCTGCTCAGAGCAACATTACCTGCAACACCTACTTCGCAGGTGGTCTTCTTCAGGAAACGTGAAGTGTGCAAAGATCAAGATGAAGAGAGTATAGGTAAGACCCTTGTGGGGTGAGCGAGGAAGTGGGGATAGTGGAAGAGTAGGTTGGTGAGAGGAAGGTTATGAGTGGAAGGGGTAGTACCAGGGATTAACCCAGTAGCTAATGCAGTGTGCTTAAAGGTCCTCCCGATAATTTGTTTAAAGAACGTCATTGTCATCTCGTTCACAACACCAACAATCAGTCTTTAACTTACTTGCTACATCCACGCACAATCACACAATCCAACTTCAACATCAACCTCTTTTTCTCTCCCTCTCTCTTCCTCTCTCTGTGTTAATGAAAAGCAAGCCCCCTCCCCTCATCCCAGATTTTTTATTCTTCAATAAGAGGATGTTCAAGCGCATTTAGTGATCATTGTCTGTGTTTATGTCGAACTATTAGGTGTCCTTGGCTACAACATCCACCAGTTTGTTTACGTTACGAACTGTTCAGTAAATGTGCTTATCGGGGCTTCATACATCACTTCCTTCTAAGGCTGAGGAAAGCATGTTATTGTTGACTCAGGTGGTGGGATGTGGACGTCTAACCCGGCCTGGGTTTAGGCAACACGGTACCCACATGACAATTAGGAACCTATCGTTCCCGTTTCTGTTTCTGGAAGGAACTTTATTTACTTCCCAATCCAACTCAGGTTTAGGCAATTATTTTTTCCCGACTACCGAGAAGCAGGACTCGTAAGGAATAAGCTGTCGTAGCCCTAAAAAGAACAACAATAATATTTTTTTTTACTTTCATGTTATACCAGACAGTTATAGATCTTGCAGCCAAATTTCTTTGACACTGAAATTCACAGATTAGCTCTAATATGTATGATGTTCGACCAAGGTTATAGTCGACTTACTCTCTGAATACCGTCTAATTTATCAACATGAGTTAGTGGTACATTGGTTAATGGGGTTTATAAGCTATCGATTGCGCGAGACACATTAAGACTGCATGTAACCTTTTTATTACCAGACAAGAATACTTTGATCCCTGACACAGGGGTTACAGTAAACTCTGTGTATATACACAGATAAATACACCTCGTGGTGTATATCCTGTTATCAACCCTACAGTATACGGTAGTAATAAACCAGTGAGAGAATATTGGATTAACAATGGTTTAATGTTAATAAAATATACTGTTTATGGCAGTTTACTGAAAACGACTTTGGTCGTCTGGATACTTTATCAATTTTCATGAACCACACACTGTTAGTTGTGTGTGTGTGTGTGTGTGTGTGTGTGTGTGTGTCGTGCCGAATAGGTAAAACTTGTGATTTGGGCTTAAATAGCAACGCTCTTCTTGCTGAATAATGCAATCGAAAATTTGTGTATGCAACAATTTCCCAAAAATCATTCTGAACATAACGAAAAAAATATATTTCATTGTGGTTGTTTATTAAATTATTGTAAACTTATCTAAAATCTATTTAGTTGGATTATGCTAAATTAAATTGCGGTTGTTATAATAAGGTTAGGTAAGTTTTCTAAGGTTCTTTAGGTACAAAAATTATTATTTTTTACATTAACATAAATTAAAAAAAAATATCTTAAAAAGTATAAGAGGAAATTTTAATTTTAAATCGCGTGCGAAACTTCGTCTAAAATAAGTTTTTATCTACACTACGTTTCTGTACACCCATTTGTGAGCATATTGACTCCTCTCGCCACTAGGGGGAATACGCTAAATTCTTAGTTGTTATACAGAGCCTAGGAAATGGGAGGCAATCAAGTTAAACCGAAGGAGAGGATATCCAATCCCCTGGATGAAGAGCCCTTGCACTTGCAGTGAAGTGACAATAACAATTGAAATATTACACGCATGCGCCTGAGGCACTTGTCACTTGTTAATTCACTTAATTTCACTTTATTCACTTAATTATCTTATTTACAAGACCTTGAACAATTTGAAAAGCTTAATTCTGGGAATAGGAGTCTTGGTCGTGGTGACAAATGTCGCAAAGTCGACGAGTGAAGACACGACTGTAGAGGCCAACTGTATTGAGAATGTGACTGTGTGTGGGACTGACCTAGTCTGAAACTGGTGTCTACAGCACTGAACTAGCCAGAAAGTGACTTCATGGAACTGATCTAGCCTGAAAGTAATTTTATTTGATCTAGCCTGAAAGTGACTATGGGACTGATCTAGCCTGAAAGTGACTTTATGGGACTGATCTAGCCTGAGAGTGACTTTATGGGACTGATCTAGCCAGAAAGTGACTTCATGGAACTGATCTAGCCTGAAAGTAATTTTATTTGATCTAGCCTGAAAGTGACTATGGGACTGATCTAGCCTGAAAGTGACTTTATGGGACTGATCTAGCCTGAGTGTGACTTTATGGGACTGATCTAGCCTGAAAGTGACTTTATGGGACTGATCTAGCCTGAAAGTGACTTTATGGGACTGATCTAGCCTGAAAGTGACAATGGGACTGATCTAGCCTGAAAGTGACTTCAGTGGGGACTGACGTAGCCTGAAAAATGACTCTCCCCTCAAAGTGAGTTTCCTTTCCTTGTGTCAAAAAAGCTCCATTAAAGTGGACAAATGATACAGCCTCTTGGTCTCTCTGCAACATCTCTGACGATGGGAAGAAGACCACTGAAGACCAATTATTGCCGGGAAGCCGTCCCAAGGACCGTCGAGTCTCGAGGGCGTGACGGGTCGCGCTGACATACATACAGCTTCAATTTTCATCAATTCTCAAAGAAGGTGACGTCAAGTGACATCAAACATCCAATATCCGAGTATTCTCATTTTTATTATATTTACATTATTATACAGAACAAGCCAAATGCGTCGTCAGGAGCTATGCAATGTTGCAAGACAGGACTGGATAGGAGGGAAAATTATCTGAGGCAAGGCAGAAGGTATCAATGGCCACTGATACTTTCATTGCTTCATCAACACTGATCCGTCAGTTCTTCATCAACGCAGGTCCATCAATGCTTCATCAACGCTGGTTCATCATCAGTTTCATGGTGCTATATGAACATTCCACCTCACGTTCGAGATGCTCCATCAACGCTACATCAACGCTGGTCCACCAAGTTCCTGCCAATCCATCAACGCTGAGCCACCATCAACATCTCAGAGCCACAGCAAAGTTCCCACTCTGAGCCACCAAGTCAGCATCTTCTCTTCACCAATGACTCCAGTTACAGCAGTAAGCCATGTCAGAGCTTAACTCACTTATTCTGGACGAAGCTGTCGGAACAGAGTGCTGACAGACGATCTGTTATGCTAATAGATCAGATCAGATCAACTTTGCAGGACTTGAGAAAATGACAGACGAAATGACAATCAGAAAAGCCACCTGTGTGCGAATTCGGAAGGCAGAAGTGTGTTCGGTAGGAGAAAAGGAGTGTGTTCGGGAGGAGGAAGAAGTGTTCGAATGGGAGGAGGATTGTGTTTGGTGGGGTAAAAGGCCCTATGAAAAACATGGGTGAAAATAAAAAGGCAATAAGGCTTTAATTCAAAGAATGTTTTGAATGTGACCTGTAGATAACACAATGAAATGCTAAAAGCGTCAGACAGAAGGGAACTAGAAGTAACTATCAACAAAACATTGCCACCTGAAGGTGCCATCAACGTAGCAGAGAGTAACTCTCACGCAACACAAGTGCACTTCAAAATATCTTTCAGATATGTGTAGAAATGCTAAAATAAAAATACCTCAACATACGTTAGGCCAAAATTTTATGAGAGCCGTAAACATATGTCAACAGCTAAGAAAAATCGAAAACAGCTGCGAGAAAATGTCAAATTGAAATATATATATATATATATATATATATATAATATATATATATATATATATATATATATATATATATATATATATATATATATATATATATATATATATACATATACATACATATATACACGAGTAACAAAGAAAACACTAAAAAAAAATGCCCTTATTGGTTGACTAAGAAATGAGGAGAAATATTCACACGAAACTATAAAGGATGCTAGAAAATAAATGAAGATTTCTAAGCATCAATACCGAAAACAAAAAGCCATAGTTGAAAATGAATTAAAAGACGATACGTATACCTGGAGGATGTTTCAGGGATCAACGCCCCCCGCGGGCCCCGTCCATGACCAGGAACCGCAAAGGATATTTGACAGTATGTCTTCATACAGTTGTGTGTTTATACTTGAATGGCATCCAGGAATTTATAATGTTGAACAACCTCTGAAAACTATAAAATAAGACAGTCACTGAAGATGGACCACCACCAGCATAACTGCTGTAAAACACGTTGAAGTCAAGGACACCACCAGTATCGCTCTGCTCCTGTAATTACAATGAAAACAGTCACTGGTATAGCTCTAGCAATTTCAAATACTAACATCATACACACACACTATCATACCTTACAACACTGAGAGGAGAACAGAGGAGACGATCATGGTGCTCATGCTCGAGTAAGCAAATTGATTATTCACTACCTTGATATCCCCGCATACCGTTGCAACAAGCTAAGGTTCTGAACCCAATAATTCCAATGCAATTCACTCGTACTAATATTGGACTAAAAACAGATAGGAGATTCAGCAAATTTCCTGCCACCCGGAAAAGGGTAATCCATGGATTACCCTTTCAAATAAGCACTTATCAAAGAGAGGCCACTAATAAACTGGGGACAGAAACAGTGATAGGTTCTCCGTCTATATTTCGACCACTAGATGAGGTCCTCGTCAGCAGATCCTGAATGGGAATTATACTGACACCTTATCACTCTTGTTTCTGTCCCCAAGTAATGACATTTCATTCAAAGTACAACCTGAACTGGACAAAAAATAAATGGTTCGGGAGACAATTCTCCCTCAGAGGACATCGCGTTTCGTAAGCGCGAGTTATTGGTTGCCAAGGTGACAGACTGGGTTAGATTAGCTGTGTAAACAAGTCTACGACGTAGCAAGACGTAAGATGTCTCCCGTCAGAGGAGCATTTGTTGAAACACAGAGCCATAGCCGGGTCCTGAGATTGCTCCCATGTCATAGTTAATAATAATAATAATAATAATAATCTTTATTTCTACAAGTACATGATACAAATTATACAGACCTAGCTAACATCAATGACATAATATACAGAAAGCCCCTGGTTATGCAGAGCATTTCGGCCAACTTAGGTTAATCTTGTCCCCCAGGATACGACCCACACCAGTCAGCTAACACCTAGGTACCTACTAACTGCTAGGTGAACAGGAATAGCACATGTAAGGAAACACGTCCAATGTTTCCACCCGTATCGGAGATCGAATCACGGACACTCATGTGTGCGCTACCAACAGAGTTCAGAGCTTCGAACCTACAGTGTAAGACATACATTTTATTTAAAAACTCTATGCTATAGATATACTGCCATCTAGGATGTCTGAGGATCGAACCTCCTGCATTACATTTTATGCTGAAAACCCAGAATGTATTGCCAAAAAGCTGTGGTTAAAGATACGTAAACAGTAGGATCGATCCTACTCATTCCAAACCTTTATGGTTCGGTATTAACGAACCAGAGTTCGTTAATACCGTCTCTTTCATTTAGCAAAAATGGATACAGCAGCAACGCGTTGCTACCATAGTCTACGTGACAATTACATAGTGGGAACAAAAGCCAGATGTGTTACCTTGTCATATTCTATCACACAGAATGAGTGAAGAGAAAAAATGCTTGAAAGAATGGTTATTTTTTTTGTGAAGTAACTCCTGAGCCACAAGTGACCAGAGGCTCAGTCTTGATGGACATAAAGGTGAGTAAAACTTAACTGCAGAAAGGACGTTTGTTCGGAAGTTTCGCCCGTGAACACTCAACACACTCGACACACTCCACACACTCAACGAAGAAACCTACCCACAGGCGGAAGGTCTCAATAAAATTAGTTTTTGAAATTGTGTCCTCACCATTTGACGGAGTTGCTCTCTAGGGACTGATGTTTATAATATGGGAAGGGAAAGCAAGGTTGTCAGTGAGGAAGCTGACCTTATTGAAGAGAGGCTCACACACACACACACACACACACACACACACACACACACACACACTGGAGAATAGAGAACAGAGGCAGGGGGAGAGAGAGGTGGTGTCACGCTAATTGCTATTGTGTGTGTTCTTCATTACTTCCCTCTGTAATTATCGCCCCTTTATTCCCCATGTCCGTATATCCAGAATGTCATTAATTTATAATTATTAAAGTGATCGTTAGATTCTCCGCTTTTTTGTATTAATTCCAATATCGGCTACTACTTTCTGTTTTGATCGAAAATACATTATTGCCGATAATGGAAAACACAACAAAACATATTGCAGAAGAAGATTTTACCAGAAAAACTTTTGACATTAAGTGAAAGTAGATAAAGTTAGATGAAGCTTGACATAGAGCAGAACGATGTCGCATTCAAAGTTCGTTATGTCTCTCTATTTTGTGTTTATTGAGCAATTTTGTTAAACAGTGTTACGCCCAGATACGGTTTCTCTATAGTATATGTCTTGCATTTTTGTTCATCTATCTAATATTACATATTGGATGGATCATTTACCAGTGGTAACAACCATTTGTATGTATGACCTCACCTCTGGTTACTACTCGACTGTCGCAAGCTTACGTCAGAGGTGAGTGGAGTAGACAGTACAGCACCTCTCTGGGTACACAGGTCTTCATTGTGAGATCTTGTGAAACTTTCATTGTATAGAAGTTCTCAAGTGTTAAAGAGACTTCAAGTATTCTAGTCAACACAATAATCGTCTCGTAAAATAGAGACGCAGTAAATTTATTGATCATATGTATTTATATTAAAGGTCTATTCAGCTAGAATGAAGGTCATGGTAATTTATAAGTTGTATATAAAGTCTGTGTTTACATATAATAACTTAAGAAAAAAGTACAATTAAAATACCTTAAGTCAATAACGTTATCTACGTTATATTAAAAATATATTTTACAAAGTTTTTCGATCTCCTTATTAATCTGTACACAAGATTAAATTATATCATCAGAAATTATTCCTTATTACGATATAACTGGAGTATGATTCCTTATTACGATATAACTGGAGTATGATTCCTTATTACAATATAACTGGAGTATGATTCCTTATTACAATATAACTGGAGTATGATTCCTTATTACAATATAACTGGAGTATGATTCCTTATTACGATATAACTGGAGTATGATTCCTTATTACAATATAACTGGAGTATGATTCCTTATTACAATATAACTGGAGTATGATTCCTTATTACGATATAACTGGAGTATGATTCTCTATAAAAATCCCCTAGACTAACATCGCCTATTATTTATAAAGTTTATCGTAATAAACAGTGATTAAGACTTTTAGGTCATGCGTCATGCTCGAACTTCTAATGTTCTCTTAACAATTAATAATACATACTTCACTGGAAAACCAAAGGAGGCCTAAAGCCTTTATATATATATATATATATATATATATATATATATATATATATATATATATATATATATATATATATATATATATATATGTCGTGCCGATTAGGTAAAACTTGCTATTTTGGCTTAAATAGCAACGCTCTTCTTGCCATATAAGACAAGTGAAAATTTATGTATGCAATAATTTCGCCAAAATCATTCTGAACCTTACGAAAAAATATATTTCATTGTGTTTGTTTATTATTAAATTAATGTTAACGTATCTAAAATATATTTAGTTGGGTTAGGCTAAATTAAATTGCGCTTGTTGTAATAAGGTTAGGTAGGTTTTCAAAGTTTCTCTTGGTACAAAATTATAAATTCTTACAATAACATAAATGAAAAATATATCTTTAAACGTATAAGAGAAAATTTTAGAAAGGACTTAATTTTAAATGAGTTCTTGCTAAATGACCAGTTTTACCTAATCGGCACGACATATATATATATATATATATATATATATATATATATATATATATATATATATATATATATATATCCACAAGTTACACTACTACTACCACCACAAGTTACACTACTACTACCACCACAACCTCCACTACTACTACCACCACAACCTCCACTACTACTACCACCACAACCTCCACTACTACTACCACCACAACCTCCACTACTACTACCACCACAACCTCCACTACTACTACCACCACAACCTCCACTACTACTATCACCACAACCTCCACTATACTATCACCACAAGTTACACTACCTACTACCACCACAATTACACTACTACTACACCACAATCACTACTACTACCACCACAACACTACCACCACTACTCCACCTACTACTACCACCACAAGTTCACACTACTACACCACCACAACCTCCACTACTACTACCACCACAACTCCACTACTACCACCACAACCTCACTACACTCACCACCACACCTCACTACTACCACCACCACAACCCCACTACTACTACCACCACAACCTCCACTACTACTACCACCACAACCTCCACTACTACTACCACCACAACCTCCACTACTACTACCACCACAACCTCCACTACTACTACCACCACAAGTTACACTACTACTACCACCACAACCTCCACTACTACTACCACCACAACCTCCACTACTACTACCACCACAACCTCCACTACTACTACCACCACAACCTCCACTACTACCACCACAACCTCCACTACTACCACCACTACTACTACCACCACAACCTCCACTACTACTACCACCACAACCTCCACTACTACTACCACCACAAGTTACTACTACACCACAATTACTACTACTACCACCACAGTTACTACTACTACCTACCACCACAAGTTACACTACTACTACCACCACAACCTCCACTACTACCACCACAACCTCCACTACTACCACCACTACTACTACCACCACAACCTCCACTACTACTACCACCACAACCTCCACTACTACTACCACCACAAGTTACACTACTACTACCACCACAAGCTCCACTACTACTACCACCACAAGTTACACTACTACTACCACCACAACCTCCACTACTACCACCACAACCTCCACTACTACCACCACTACTACTACCACCACAACCTCCACTACTACTACCACCACAACCTCCACTACTACTACCACCACAACCTCCACTACTACTACCACCACAGACCTCCACTACTACTACCACCACAAGTTACACTACACTACTACCACCCACAACCTTACCCCCTACTACTATCACCACAAGTTACACTACTACTACCACCACAACCTCCACTACTACTACCACCACAACCTCCACTACTACTACCACCACAACCTCCACTACTACTACCACCACAACCTCCACTACTACTATCACCACAACCTCCACTACTACTACCACCACAACCTCCACTACTACTACCACCACAACCTCCACTACTACTACCACCACAACCTCCACTACTACTACCACCACAACCTCCACTACTACTACCACCACAACCTCCACTACTACTACCACCACAACCTCCACTACTACTACCACCACAACCTCCACTACTACTACCACCACAACATCCACTAAGGTAAAAAACTATTAAAACTTTAGTACGGCATTTGCTTATGAAATCTGAACTTCAGTCATGATGGAGTTTGCTAATCAATTATGCTAATGCCTAATTAAAAAAAAAAAATAACTCGTCTGATCCAAGAGCTAAATAAAATTCAACTTTTCTTATTGAAGTTAAAAATGGAGAGTTTACAAGTCTGAAAAAAATAAAGTGTTTATTGGGAGTGACAGTATCAACGATCTTGTGTACTTTAAAGCAGACGAGGGTTCTCTAGTTCTCTAGGTGCTACACGACTTATTCGGGTTTAGCGTTCCCCTTGTGCACAATTTAATACTTGCGTGGACCCGTTATTGCTAAGCCATTTTATTTCTCCAATTTAATTGATGTAATGTTAAGGCAGTTTCGACATTAGTGATACAAGTTCTGCTATAATTATTTCTACTAATGCTAATACTACTCTCATTAGTAGTTGTGGTAGCACTACTACTACTACCACTACTGCTACTACTACCACCACTGCTATCACTACTACCACAACCACCACTGCTATCACTACTACCACCACCACCACCACTGCTATCACTACTACTACCACCACCACTGCTATCACTACTACTACTACTACCACCGCTATTACTACTACTACAACCACCACTGCTATCACTACTACCACCACCACCACTGCTATCACTACTACCACCACCACCACCACTGCTATCACTACTACTACCACCACCACCACTGCTATCACTACTACTACCACCACCACTGCTATCAAATTACTACCACCACCACTGCTATCAAACTACTACCACCACCACTGCTATCACTACTACTACCATCACAACTGCTGCTACTACCACCATTGATATTACTACTACTACTACCACCACTGCTATCACTACTACTACCACCACCACCACCACTGCTATCACTACTACTACTACCACCACTGCTATCACTACTACTACCACCACCACCACCACTGCTATCACTACTACCACCACCACCACTGTTATTACCATCATCACCACCACTGTTATCACTACTACTACCACCACCACTGCTATCACTACTACTACTACCACCACCACTGCTATCACTACTACCACTACCACCACCACTGCTATCACTACTACTACTAAGTGCGGCCATCAGCAACAGCCTCGTTTATCAGGCCCTGACCTACCAGGAGGCCTGATCCATGACACATGATGAACCGCTCGGTAAAGCTATCGGTTACACGAGGTGTTGCGCTAGGTTCCCGGTCCTCCTGTAAAATATTTAAAGCCCACATTTTATGATGCAGTGGTTAGATTTCAACCCAGTGTAAAGTCATTAAAACAAGGCTTGGCACTGAGTACTGTCTGAGGATTCTGGGTGCCAGAGGCCTAATATGCTAAATGTTGGGTGACATGAACCACAGACAGATGCTGAGTGCATGAACCACAGACAGATGCTGGGGTGCCATGAACCACAGACAGATGCTGAGTGCATGAACCACAGACAGATGTTGGATGCCATGAATCACAGACAGATGCTGGGGTGCCATGAACCACAGACAGATGCTGGATGCCATGAACCACAGACAGATGCTGGGGTGCCATGAACCACAGACAGATGCTGGATGCCATGAACCACAGACAGATGCTGGATGCCATGAACCACAGACAGATGCTGGATGCCATGAACCACAGACAGATGCTGGGGTGCCATGAACCACAGACAGATGCTGGGGTGCCATGAACCACAGACAGATGCTGGGGTGCCATGAACCACAGACAGATGCTGGGGTGCCATGAACCACAGACAGATGCTGGATGCCATGAACCACAGACAGATGCTGAGTGCATGAACCACAGACAGATGTTGGATGCCATGAATCACAGACAGATGCTGGGGTGCCATGAACCACAGACAGATGCTGGATGCCATGAACCACAGACAGATGCTGGATGCCATGAACCACAGACAGATGCTGGGGTGCCATGAACCACAGACAGATGCTGGGGTGCCATGAACCACAGACAGATGCTGGGGTGCCATGAACCACAGACAGATGCTGGGGTGCCATGAACCACAGACAGATGCTGGATGCCATGAACCACAGACAGATGCTGAGTGCATGAACCACAGACAGATGTTGGATGCCATGAATCACAGACAGATGCTGGGGTGCCATGAACCACAGACAGATGCTGGATGCCATGAACCACAGACAGATGCTGGGGTGCCATGAACCACAGACAGATGCTGGGGTGCCATGAACCACAGACAGATGCTGGGGTGCCATGAACCACAGACAGATGCTGGATGCCATGAACCACAGACAGATGCTGGATGCCATGAACCACAGACAGATGCTGGGGTGCCATGAACCACAGACAGATGCTGGATGCCATGAACCACAGAGATGCTGGATGCCATGAACCACAGACAGATGCTGGATGCCATGAACCACAGACAGATGCTTGTTTCTGTGAGGCTGCCATAAAAGACGTTAAGCTGCCCTGACTCTACCATGGTTTATGACAAGAGTCTTCTCTCATGGCAGTCTCTTGTCAACATAACAAGAGTCCCATTCAAATGAAGCTGCTTCACCTCCACCTGTATCATTCATCGTTACTTACAAGTGACTCTTGTTATGCACACACACTTCCCTCTTCCGTGTCGTGATATTCGCTCCGCAACATTTTTAAGATCCGAAGCTCGATGCCGCCGGGCGCTTTGACGAGGACGGAAATTAATTTAGCCCTAGGTTGATGAAGCAATTAGTGCTGTGGTTATTGAGCCAGCCTTTAATGTTCCTCAAGCCAACAATGGAACCAGACTTAATACTTTGTTTGTGGAGTTTTATTCCACTATTGGAATCGTTGAAAGCCCTCGTTGGCTCTCTGAATACTGGTACACTGAGCCCACACAGGGTCTCTGAAAACTGAAGTCCACCTTTGGGGTCTCTGAAAACTGAAGTCCACCTTTGGGGTCTCTGAAAACTGAAGTCCACCTTTGGGGTCTCTGAAAACTGAAGTCCACCTTTGGGGTCTCTGAAAACTGAAGTCCACCTTTGGGGTCTCTGAAAACTGAAGTCCACCTTTGGGGTCTCTGAAAACTGAAGTCCACCTTTGGGGTCTCTGAAAACTGAAGTCCACCTTTGGGGTCTCTGAAAACTGAAGTCCACCTTTGGGGTCTCTGAAAACTGAAGTCCACCTTTGGGGTCTCTGAAAACTGAAGTCCACCTTTGGGGTCTCTGAAAACTGAAGTCCACCTTTGGGGTCTCTGAAAACTGAAGTCCACCTTTGGGGTCTCTGAAAACTGAAGTCCACCTTTGGGGTCTCTGAAAACTGAAGTCCACCTTTGGGGTCTCTGAAAACTGAAGTCCACCTTTGGGGTCTCTGAAAACTGAAGTCCACCTTTGGGGTCTCTGAAAACTGAAGTCCACCTTTGGGGTCTCTGAAAACTGAAGTCCACCTTTGGGGTCTCTGAAAACTGAAGTCCACCTTTGGGGTCTCTGAAAACTGAAGTCCACCTTTGGGGTCTCTGAAAACTGAAGTCCACCTTTGGGGTCTCTGAAAACTGAAGTCCACCTTTGGGGTCTCTGAAAACTGAAGTCCACCTTTGGGGTCTCTGAAAACTGAAGTCCACCTTTGGGGTCTCTGAAAACTGAAGTCCACCTTTGGGGTCTCTGAAAACTGAAGTCCACCTTTGGGGTCTCTGAAAACTGAAGTCCACCTTTGGGGTCTCTGAAAACTGAAGTCCACCTTTGGGGTCTCTGAAAACTGAAGTCCACCTTTGGGGTCTCTGAAAACTGAAGTCCACCTTTGGGGTCTCTGAAAACTGAAGTCCACCTTTGGGGTCTCTGAAAACTGAAGTCCACCTTTGGGGTCTCTGAAAACTGAAGTCCACCTTTGGGGTCTCTGAAAACTGAAGTCCACCTTTGGGGTCTCTGAAAACTGAAGTCCACCTTTGGGGTCTCTGAAAACTGAAGTCCACCTTTGGGGTCTCTGAAAACTGAAGTCCACCTTTGGGGTCTCTGAATACTGAAGTCCACCTTGGGGTCTCTGAATACTGAAGTCCACCTTGGGGTCTCTGAATACTGAAGTCCACCTTGGGGTCTCTGAATACTGAAGTCCACCTTGGGGTCTCTGAATACTGAAGTCCACCTTGGGGGGTCTGAATACTGAAGTCCACCTTGGGGTCTCTGAATATTGAAGTCCACCTTGGAGTCTCTGAATATTAGAAAAGTACGTCTTTCTCTGAATATTAGAAGAGTACGTTGGGTCTCTGAATACCTGAACTGTGGAAGCCGCAATGGTCCTTGAATACTGAATACTAAGTCCACACTTGGTCTCTGAATAATGGAATACTGAAGACTGTATTTGGTTTTTAAACAGTGGAATACTGAAGTCTGTGCTTGGTCTCCGAACACAGGAAGTTAACGGTGGGTGCCAAAATACTGGCGTCTGGAGACTGTTAAAAGTCTTCCATGCCATTAGACATGGCAGACTCCACACCAATGTAGTGCTTTTTCAGTAGGGCAGATCTTGTTGAATATCCACAGCTTAAAGTAATGCCATCGTAGCCAGCATCACTTCCAAGAACTTAAAGATTATAATAAAGAACACAGAACACCGCGCTGGTATCAACACTATTGCAAGTGGGAGATGTGATATACTACTCGCGGGGAAACGTCTAAGAGCTTAACGCAATAGTGAATGTAAGATACAATCATAACCATAATATTTAAAGGGGTGGACTGGTAGGACAGTGGAAAGCCTCGGTCAGATGACCAAAAGCGAGTCATCATATAATATAATATCTTTATTTACTACAAGTACATGTACATGGTATACAGGCCTAGCTGACATCAATGACATACTACTAAGACCCGCGTCAGGAAACACTTGTCCTGTTTCCTGACAAATCTTGCCTAACCTAAAGTGAACATAAATATGCTTGTACCCTGGGACGATCCAACCAAGTCTTGCGTCAGACGCCACAACACTTACAATTATCTTTAAGTTCCAAGCCAAAATTGTTATCAAGAAATTAGACATGAATCGCAGACTGTTTGGAATGTGCTATCATCGCCACCATCACCATCGCTCAAAACATATGCAGCTTCATATTCTCCAAAATACTGACCAAACACATTCTGCCTGAGCAGAACACTGCAGTCACCTAAACTACATTAATAATGGTAGAATTACCCACAAAAATGTAAGTTAAATGGACACAGATGCAACTAATGTGACATTTTATTGTGGCAACATTTCGCTCTCCAGGAGCTTTGTCAAGCCGTAATGGCCTGACAAATAATAATAATATTATTAGCTCACTTGCACTTTGATAATGAGCAAAAATATGTTTAATTTAGCTAATTTCTATCGCTATCTGACCACCGAAAGAGAGAACATTTTAATAAGACTTCTGAAAAACTGACAAGCATCCTCTCCTCCCTAATCAGGTTACAGTAATTTACAGATCAATTAGTTCATCGTTATCCAGTTATCCATCTTAAAATCTTACAACGCTTTAATCATCCGGCTGGTGGTGGTGGTGGTAGGGAGACGGTGGACCGTCTCCACAAGACAACACATGCAGAAGACAAAAACCGATTGGCGCTGCAACACAGCGTCATGGACTGACTGTCCCCACAACACTGTATAAATTACTGGTGAGAGTCAACTGTTCCCACAACACAAATAAGGGATGAAAGAGAATGGACTGCTCCTACAACACAGACAAGGTAGGAGAGAGACCTGCTCCCACAACACAGACAAGGGAGGAGAGAGACCTGCTCCCACAACACAGACAAGGGAGGAGAGAGACCTGCTCCCACAACACAGACAAGAGAGGAGAGAGACCTGCTCCCACAACACAGACAAGGGAGGAGAGAGACTTGCTCCCACAACACAGACAAGGGATTAGAGACCTGCTCCCACAACACAGACAAGGGATTAGAGACCTGCTCCCACAACACAGACAAGGGAGGAGAGAGACCTGCTCCCACAACACAGACAAGGGAGGAGAGAGACCTGCTCCCACAACACAGACAAGGGAGGAGAGAGACCTGCTCCCACAACACAGACAAGGGAGGAGAGAGACCTGCTCCCACAACACAGACAAGGGATGAGAGCTGTTCCCACAACACAAATAAGGGATGATAGAGAGCGAACTGCTCCCACAACACAACATAAAAAAAATTAACACAGCACAAGTTACCACACAACATACGAATTTGGGTTGAGCGAAATAGGTTGTTCCAACGCAAACTCCACATAAACGAAAGTAACAAGCGAGGATAACAAGCCAACATAAGCCAGCATGAGAGGAGGTATTGATGACAGTTACCCAGTTATAAGTCTTCCTTCAAGGTGGGTTCCTTGATACTGGTGATAGACCTTTCATCCAGTTCTCCAAGAACTATATAATCCCTACTGGTTTAGCTCTTCCCCATGAATGTAAAACGATATTATATACGAACAACCCGCACATAGGAAAGAGAAGCCTATGACGACGTTTCGGTCCGACTTGTACCATTTACAAGTCACACTAACACATGAGAGTGAGGGAGCCAGTATGTTAGTGTATTGATGTAAGTAGTTAATGGTCAGAGTTGGACCGAAACGTCGTCATAAGTTTATCTCTTGTTGCGAACCCTGAACTGGACGCAAGGTATATTTAATATTCTGTGTATATTATGCTTAGCTATATTATTATATTAGGTAGGGTGTAACATGTACCATGTGTAACTTGTACATTTTATGTTGGAGATTTGTGGTTTTCTGACCACATGGGTATATGCTTAGCTAACTATCGGCTAGTTTGTTTACCTGGCAGTGTGTCTGCCATAACACTGTCACGTCAGTTACCTGCTGGCCTCTCTGAGGAGACACATCAAACTCTCTCTTTGGTGGTTGATTTCCTCTTTCAAATGTCATTTTAGAGTTCTACTTTACTCACAGTCACGGGTGACGCTACAGTCACGGTTGTCCCTATGGTGTGACACTGAGAGAATAGTGTCGTGTGACACTAAAACTGTACGTTACTTTTTGGTCGGTGTCAGGCTGGATGAAGATAGTACTAAGCCTAAACCTATTGTTTTGATTTCTCCATATTAATATATATCGGTTGAAATAGATTCTTATGGCTAATGCACTTATACAAACATGTTCCAAGAGAATTATAGGAGCTTGACTCTTTATTTATGCCTAATATTTTAACTTTGTATTCATATATATTCTGCTAAACAACTTTACTAGTAAAAATTTTAAATTTTAGTTATTTGTTTTGCAATCCCGAATTATTATATTATGTACAACTTCTTGTTACAAAACAGGTAACAGTCCAACTGTTAGACGGGAATAAATTACCTAATTCTCTACCATGCTCTGGAGACGCTTTAAGAAGACAAATTTTGCAATATCTCTTCTATTGGGCCTTTTTGTTCATTATTATTAGTACTACTGACACCCAATTTTCTTAAGGTATTTAAGTAATCTACTCGAATGTATTATTAAATAATAGTAAAATAATAATAAAAAATATAATCTAGTAGAATACCTAAACACTAAAAAAAAAAATGGGTGTAGGTTGGAAAAAGACAAGAATCCACATGAAAAAAATAGATGAACTATACTGTAGCTAAACAACTAAAGATAAAAAAAAAATTTGCTTAAGCATACCAAGTCTTGTGTCTTTCTCGTGTGTGTAAATCAACACGAAGAGCGGAAATGGAGAGAATGTTAGATGTGTGATAAATTTGGTGTGTGGCGAGAGATATGCAGGAGGTTAGACTTTAAAGCAGAGTGATCCGGGATAGTTACACGCCTCAGATGACCACCAGCTTTTAGGGCAGGTGAGCCTTTTATGGTAGTCTCTTGGGGAGCGTCTGAGCTTCGCAAGGAGAGAGGTGTGCGAGATGCGAGGGGGGGAAAGGATGGAAGAGAGGACAAAGGGAGAGAGGGGAAAGGGGTGGAGATAAGGACAAAGAGAAAGGGAGGGAAGGAGTGGAGATAAGGACAAAGAGAAAGGGAGGGAAGGTGTGGAGATAAGGACAAAGAAAGGATAGGAGTGAGAGAGAGGACAAAGAGTAAGGATGGGGGAGAGAGAGAGAGAGAGAGAGAGAGAGAGAGAGAGAGAGAGAGAGAGAGAGAGAGAGAGAGAGAGAGAGAGAGAGAGTGAGGACGAAGAGAAAGGGAGGAGAATGGAAGGAAAAATTACATCAGGAACAGACAGTAAAAGTGAGAGGATACTTATAGATAATCACTTGGTAAAGAACTAAGCCGAGGAGTAAGAACTAAGAGAGAGACGGAAAGAAAGAGGAGACAGCAGAAAGGTGGAAGTAACATGAGGTATAACGGTAGACAGTCAGACAGTGAAAGGTAATGAAATGGGCAAACAGAAACAAACACACGCACACAGAGAGAGGAAGTGGAACAATCTAGAGAGTGGAGTACTGGAGGCAGAATCCATACCTCGTAGCGACTAGCGAAGAGGCGGAGCTATAAATCGAACCCTGCAACCACATAGGTGAGTACACACACACACACACACACACACACACACACACACACACACACACATTGATGGCCAGTGGTATACAGGAAACAGACCTCACAAAAATAATTTACAGCAAGCAAGATGTAGAAAAAATACAAGGACCAAAAAAAAAAAGGAATACCCAGGCAGGGATGTGGCCAGGACTGACAACAGCAGCAGCAGCAGCATAGACAAATCTTCCTCTCTTCAGGACCTCCTTAAGCCCCGCCGGAGCAAGCCCAGCAACGCATCTGTGGTTGCAGACGCTGCCAAGCAGCTGTGAACTCTGCAAGTAAATGACAGCGGTGTACGTGCTCAGCAACCTTCACTATATCGTACTGATGTGGCCAGCTGCAACACTGATGTCACCAGTACTAACAACGCACACTGCTAGCGCTTTCCTTCGCTATAACTTGATGTAACAAACTCCATCGATGACGTCGCCAGCTCCAGCACCAACACTGCTGTCGCCAGCTCCAGCACCAACACTGCTGTCGCCAGCTCCAGCACCAACACTGCTGTTACCAGCTCCAGCACCAACACTGCTGTCGCCAGCTCCAGCACCAACACTGCTGTCGCCAGCTCCAGCACCAACACTGCTGTCGCCAGCTCCAGCACCAACACTGCTGTCGCCAGCTCCAGCACCAACACTGCTGTCGCCAGCTCCAGCACCAACACTGCTGTCGCCAGCTCCAGCACCAACACTGCTGTCGCCAGCTCCAGCACCAACACTGCTGTCGCCAGCTCCAGCACCAACACTGCTGTCGCCAGCTCCAGCACCAACACTGCTGTCGCCAGCTCCAGCACCAACACTGCTGTCGCCAGCTCCAGCAAAAGCACTGCTGTCGCCAGCTCCAGCAAAAACACTGTTGTCGCCAGCTCCAGCACCACTCTCTGGCGCCCCCCGCTTCTATATCTTGATGTCACAATACTCTCACTATACAATGCTGATGCAGCATACCTATCCCATAGTTTCACTATCATGCTGGTGTACCATAACTATCCCATACCTTTACTGTATCATGTTGATGTCGCCAACTCCAGCAAAATACTGTAGCACCGACCATTTGCTCCCCGAAAAGCGTTAGAATCTGTAGAACATCGCTGACTGCCTGTGTCCTGATGCAGGAAACAGCTGGACCAAATATCTTTTCAACACTCTCGACTGGACACCCCCAACAACCCTCCCTCCATTAGGAAGCCAGGATGCTCAAACCAGTTTCTAAGCAAGGAAAGAACTTGAGCTTGTGGCCAACATTATCTGAAGATGAAACTTAGTGAGTGGGAGAATTTGAAATGCCGTTCTTA